>OZ014444.1:0-181029 GCA_963966035.1 Acleris laterana
TGTAACCGGTTACAAATAAACCGGTATTTATTTAGGTTAAACCGGTTAATAATTTAGGTTACGTTCGATCGAAATGATTTGGGAACGTTATTTCGAAGCGCTCCCTAACCGGTTACTCTGTGTTTCGATACGGGATGAATGACCGCTGTCGCGCGTCGAGGCGCTGCTGGTGGCTGCGCTATCAATCTAATACCATAGCAAACCAATCCTGTCTCCTTAAACGAGCGGTCATTCACCCCCCACACGGAGGAACCGCTCTCTAACCGGTAAATTGATTTCGTTCCCTGTTTACGCTCCGACATAGAGATACCGGTTAGAGCGATGTTCTTGCGAGCGTAACCTTTATTATGGGTTAGGCTCTCAAAGTGCGGCTCTAACCGGTACGGAAAATAAACCGGTTTTCAATCCCTGGTCTCGCTCGACTCCCGCGCCGGGAAGTGCCGCCAAATAAACAATGCTATTCTATCGATGCGCCGCCGTACTTCTAAAGCAGTTCAATTTGTATGTTAGTGTGCCCATTCCCATTCCGTGTGTGGAAAATTAGTAATTAATTTTAATTGAAAGTAACATTCCATAAAATCTATAGTTTACATTAATTTTGTAATTAACTCTTTCCTTTTTTGTGCTGATATTTAAATTTTGGTAATTTAAATTTTCTTTTTCTTTTGATAATTGTGTGATTTCTCGCATGTAATGCAAATTCTTCTAGTAAGTGTTTTTCTTTATTCCTTACTTATTAGTCTGCTTCTATCTGTGAAAACCTGTAATTGGCTTTATGTGTCCTAAGTTTATGTTTAGTGTAATTTATCAGCTGTTGGTTTTCCTATATTAAATAAATAAATAAATAAATAAATAAATAAATTGTAAACAGAGACACGTGTAAAGCTCGGCATTACCTAGCAACACCTAAAAACTGCAGAACTTGACTGCCTTCAGGCCGTCACTGAAAAAGCTTAAGACTTCATACACGCTGTCAATCCTCAGGACACCAACATTCCAAGATTTCCAGTCTTGCTAAGTAGTAAATCTTCCTAGCCTACATATGTAGATATAACTTACACCCTTTAATAAATGACGCTTAAAATTGAGTTATGACTTCATATAAAACTTATCTCGGTATAACGTGAAGTTACTTCGCCCCACTAGAATGGAGTGATACTTATTATCACTCGCAACAATGCAATAACAGAAGAGCTACAATGGGCCACGCTTGCATACGCCGCCGCCGAGGGATGCTTTCGAGCGGATAAAAAGGTAGTCAGATGCGCCGGTACCTCGCCAGCCTCGCACCCCGGCGGGCGGCGGAAGCGCGAAGCTGCTCGCGGTGGTCGGTTCGGCAACAATGCACCACAATGACAACCAAACGCATTGAAGCTTGAAGCGGCGGCGGCGCGGGCGGCGGCGGGCGGGCGGGAGGACGAGACGTCTGCAGGACAATGCGGCGGGACGAGATACGCGCGTCCTGCGCCCGCCGCCACAGCAGCCGCTTCCGACACCCGCCGACTGCGATCATGTTATAGCCGGTTTGGCAACAAGGACGAAATAATATTATTTCTGATATCTGGTTTCAACAAAGCTCCTATTTATTAAACAGCTAGCGACCCGCCCTCACTTCGCTTCGTTTATGTAAATTTTCCGTAACACCCGTAAATAATCCAGAATCGATTACTATTATATTATACATAGGTTCAATCACTCTATCTCTTGCTGAAACTGCATTAAAATCCGTTGAGTAGTTTAAAAGATCTGAGCGCGCGAGCGAATAGACAGCGGAAGCGACTTTATTATATACTATGTGAAGAAGATATAGAAGATATGGGATGGGTTATGTCCTTTGATACGAGGGTAACGCCAGTCCGCACTACGCTTCAATTTCAAATTACGTTTATCTTTGTAATAGGACAAAAATACAATGAAAAGTACTATCCTTGTGAATCCAAGACACATTTTGTCTCAAGTAAAAATAATAATATTCATATCACACGCTCCCGCCAGCGCCAGACGCGGACTCGGCGGACTCCTTCGTTTATGTCACACGCACGGAGTTGTTACATGTGCGATATTTTCTTTGCACTGTTCGTTCGTGACGCGGCGTCTCAATATTTAACAGTAAGTTTATTAACATGCTATAAGACGGCATCATATTCTGAGGTCATAAAAATCGTCAGTGGTCCCATTCTATGGGAGCAGTCTTGTGAGAAATTACATTTTATCACGGAAATCAAATCCAAATTCACCGTCCATACTACACGTTTTATCGCCGTTAGTAAAAATACCTCGCGTGGGCCGAGCGCGTCCCGGGGCGGCGGACGGCGGCGCCGGAACAGATGGAGGTGAAGCCATTACACGACTAGGACTGCTGACTCTCTTAAAACAGCTCAATCATACTCAATGGAACGGTCGATCGAGCGAGCGAAGTCATACAAGCGGGCTCACTCGATGGCTCACTCACCCTGCTCAATGTTGTTTATTTCATCTGACGGGACAACACCTAAACTCGCCGGTTAATGATTTGTGAGCGAGCCACTCAATGGGGGTCGATACTATGGCTGCATCAGCGTGGCAAATCTATAAAGGACTTGTTACGCTAATTGTGGACTGCTTAAATTATGAGCTTGGGATGGATCACATCGAGACAGTTGTAATTGTAACATGACGAAAACCGTTCTTGTTACCGGTACTGACACGCCGGACACGCGTTACCTGTGTTACTGACACGGTCACGAAACCATTTCCACTTACCATCAGGTGGCCTGTGTGCTCGTTTGTCATCTCTACGCCATAAAAAAAAAAAAAAAAGTTACAATTAAATGTCACAAATGGGGACCATCCTTAAGAGAAAGAATCAAGGGTGATGGATGTAACCAGGAATGGACAAGGGCCAATGTTGGACACTTGTTATTCATTTGTTTTGCAACAAACAATTTACGACGGTTTGACGGATTGTTAAATTAAGTATTTTTATATTTATTTAACGAATAACGACTTTTAATAACGACTAAGTCGGCCCGTGTGACAACAGAAAAATAGATTGTAGGTAAACAAACAACTCAAAGTGTAGAAGGTCGTACAAATAATAATTATAGATTTTTCAACACGCGTTTCTATTTCAACATTTGCAAGAGCCACGGAAAATTTTAATAATTATACTATAACTAATAATTGTGTTTTTACGCACTGTGTCACACGGGTGTCTCTACGCGAGATATTTTATCCAAAAATCACGACTTCAAAGGAGCGCTGTCTGCCGAAATTTGATCCGCGTACGTGAGAGAATGGGGTCGCTGCTGCTCATGTTGTTCCATTTATAATGAGTGCCGTTTTTGTAAAATTTCAGAAAAAATATAAACGAACTTATTATACGTGAAAGCAGGGTTTCCTGGGTTAGAATTAAAATAATCAGACGTGATAGGCCCTAACAAAACACAGCTTTTATTAAAAAACATCTACGTAATAATAGTTAGACCATTTTAAGAAAGTAATTGCGTCTTTTGTGCACTGCAATGAGTTTTCTTCTAAATACGTAGGAAAGTACTAAATATTTAGCGAGATGTGACTGTTGATCTTTGTTGGTTCCAACCCCTCGAAGCCATACATTTTACACAAATAAGTTTTAATAAAGCCGGCCAAGCCCGAGGCGAACTCGTGCACAGAGGGTTCCGTACACTCTAGTAGGAAGGTATGTGTATACGTAAATAAATCGTTTATCTAAACATCGCTGTAATGAAAAGATAAACAATTGAGGGACAATTAATTCTTCACCGTTGGGAAACTGCTGCCCCCGTGTTGTCACTGTTGTCAGTGCACCTGCGAAGAAGTATCAATTTCACCAAACGATGTTAAACACTTAACAGACGATTAGAGCGCTAACGGCTGTCAAAATGTATGAACTAACAGTCGATTAACATTGATTAAATTTTATATCGTTTGGTGAAATTGGTACTGAAGCTGGGTATTACGTCCTCCACGGTGCGACGACCTCGCATCACGGAGCACACTGATTATGTTCTCTAATTTTAAATACCTTTTAAGAACCCTAAATGTATAAACGTCAAATTCCATTCTTGTTCGACTAGAAAGTCTAGAAACGCGTTTGACGTTTATAAATCGAAGTTTACACATATTTATAATAAAAGAGCACAATTTGAATTGGACCCACCTCACCCACCCAAGCCAATTGAAAATCTTCGATCTAGGTATGTGGTACTTGTATTGAACTATTGAAGTCGCCGAGACGCCGCGAGATTTGACTATAGCGTGCTGAGAGAACTGAGGCTGAGCTCTATGTCGTATAAAGCTGCCTAATTGAGAATGCACGCGCTAAACTATGTTTTATTCGCTCTGACGGGACTACTTAAACTAGCCGGTTAATATTAGATACGTCGAGTTGAACGTGAATAACGCGATACGCTTGAGTTTCACATTCCTGGTTGAGTTGCGAACGAACCCTAATTACTAATTAACAGATCTTGAAAAGCTGTAGAACCTGTGTTAACAGTAACAAATGACGTCAGGGTTAAATCCTCATTACATTACCAGTTTAACATCTTAACCTATTGTGCAAAATGTGGTTGCGGAATTGGCAACAAGTTTTTAGAGTTGTACTTACGTAATTCTAGCTTTAGCTTTGTAGCTCTGCAGTAGGCTCTGGCATGTGGTTATGTATGTATGTATGTATGTATGTATGTATGTATCTGCACAAGACATGTTTGCAGGATTACTTCGGTAGCATTTACTATTGACATTTGCTTTTTTTTGGTCCCATCCTATCACGTAAGGTATCTAATAGTTTAAAGATAAGTTACGTGAGATATCAAATAAGACTTTTAAAACTGATGAGCACGACTTAAAGCTGTTAAAGTAACTCTTAGGGCCTGTTGTTTGATCAGTAGTTAAACTAACTAATCGTTAAAACCCGTACCTAACTAACGGTTAACTCTCAAGGAAATGTGTTAAATATTCGATTCCTTTTTCGAATTTTAACAATTAGTTGAGTCAACTACTGATCAAACATCGGACCCTTATTTTAAAATATTGTGTGCTTCGGGTGAGTTCGGCCGGCTCGGAGGCCACTGCAACCAACGCGGCGGCGGCGTGTTTATATCCCCGCCTGCTGGAATCATTCATTGAATGGATATCCTCAGCCCGAGTTTAAGAACGTTGAGTACCTATCTCTGAATTATATTTAAACACGAATAAACAGTTGTTTCGGAGTGTGAACAAATTTAACTCTCAGTAACCTGTATTTAGACGTAATAACATGTTTAGGACCAGCTAAGTGTTGTGTGTGCTGGTTATTGGTGAGTGTCATATACCAGATGCAGGGGGCACGTGGGCGTGCGCGGGTGGGAGATGGGGTGGGCAGTGAGGGGGGGAGGGCCGGTTCGATTTAATTGCATCCCACGGAGCCGCGGCGCTCGCGCTGCCGGCCTGGGCTACCCCGCGGGGCGGGTTGGTGACAGACAATTGGTTCTCTGCCGTTTCGCCGAATTATGTTTCGTCAAATGATTCATTTCGTCAAATGTTTCATTTGGGCAAATGCTTTTTTTTCTAAAACTGTAAATATTTCAGGATTTTTTAAAACCTAACCTATAGGGTTCTACACGATGGTCCTGAAATAAATCCTGAAATATTTACAGTTTTAGAAAAAAAAGCATTTGCCCAAATGAAACATTTGACGAAATGAATCATTTGACGAAACATAATTCGGCGAAACGGCAGTACACCCAGACAATTTAATCTGTGAAGCGCGAACTCTAGCACCGATCGGCTATACCGAATTACTTTCAAAGAAAGTCATAGAAAACAAATAACTATGATGATTTTGTTTTGCGAATTGATTAAAGGTAACAAATACAATTGAACAATAGCGGAATATTTGTCCGCAGGGTCGTCTGCGGGCGCGCGCCTACTCGCGCTGACTCAGCGCTATTATTGCAGCTCCGCCCACGACGCGGAGAAACCTCAGTAATCATCAACACTCAAATAAAACATTACTCATTAATAACTCAGAACTTCAATTACGATTTCTTCTAATTGCGATTGCAACTACTTCTACTCCGAAATCCTAGTACTTGGTAAACAATCTACGCATCTCGCTTACCATGATTTGACAAGGCACATTAAAATGTTATTATTAAACAATTATTGGTGGGAACAGTTGCGGGGCCGCTTAGCCAGCGGAGCTCGTTCTGCATCCTGCTCGCTAGCCTAGCTGCCGACGGTGGCACCGCGGGCCGCCGCCGCCGCCGGCCCGCGGTCTGGGGAATGCGGAGACGAGATTCAACAACTTGCACGCAGCGCGGAGCTGCTTTCTTTTAAAATCCATACACTATTCGTATCCATATACTATACATACTACTCCCATATCCATACTTCCATACTAGCATTAAAATGCGAATTTAAATCGATTTGTTCATTTACTTGTGTTTGTTGACCTAAAATCAATTGTAATAAAATTGAAGAGGGGGATAGGCCCGGGGAAGGAGGTTGGGTACTTTGTGTCCAGGACAATTGCACAGTTCTCGAGGGAGTAGCAATAAACGAGTTCTACGAGGCCGGAGTCGCAGGTAACAGCTAGTCAATCATAAAATAAACCAACGTGACATAATTTTTAACCGACTTCAAAAAAGGAGGAGGTTATTTGGCTTGCTTGGGTATACTTCCGAGGTGGTCCCACCCATTGCCACCAAATCTGTACTATCTGATGAGGGGATCAGGGAGGCAATCATACAGCGATTTAGTTAGTCCAACCAAGTGAAGTCGGCCACCACAATATTTTCAAAAAAAGCCGACGTCAGTTGGACTAGCTTATTAGGTACCACCATTTTAAAAGAAAGTTATTTTTTTGCTATTTTGATGACGGTTTTTTGTTTTTTAATACATTTTATAGTTAGTTAACCTAACCCTAACATAATACAACCACGACCGCAGCGCGATCTCGGAACTTCACGAACTTTATTTATGGCGCATAGAGGACGAACTGGAATTAATTGAATCATGCAAGATAATTAGTCATTAGTTGTAGTTAATTTACCTCGTCGGTGGATACTTATAGCACTGCGGGCAGTGCTGGCGGGCGCGGGCGGTGCGTCAGTCGGCCTAATTGGGTGTACGTTCCGAGAGAATCCTTATCGCGGCACTCGTCGTTAATGAACTTTGTGTTTCTGGTACTTCTATATAAACTTGTAAACCTATTACGACAATAATATAACAGCGTGATTGTGTCGTATCTAGAAATTCCTCGTAATTAGAGCCCCATAGTTAAGGTGAGAGGTTGCAGGCGGGATAGGGCGGACTAATGCGTTATCATTTACTTAAACTTAACTTACATTTAACTTTTACCCTTTTCGTTTGAATCAATACAATAGGTAATAGAAAATACTGATTTAAGGCTATACAAGAAAAACTAGACGAAGAAATATAGTCAACAAATTTGATTGTTGATCGAAACACTTTAAAGTTTTAATAAACCTTTACCTTTGGGACGTAACGTAATGTCCTTCTCTCATTGTGACGGGCCCGCGGTGGTTCAACCTGTTGTTGACTGTAGGCACAGTATCCTACCAGTACCCCAACGAATATGACATGCATAACGACAAGGTTCTAATTCGAAGTATGCTCAACATTTTTATTGGGTGACTGTACGTACCTAGTACTGAACATCTCGGCCCCGGTCGCTCGCGAGTGGCCACGCAAACTAAGCATAAACTATCCATAAATGTTGTGGGTTTGAGTTCTGACTAGTTCTCAGTTTGTACGGGTTATACCCCTTGTTTTCTTTGTAATAATAACGTCGATAGTTTAGGAAGCCTGAAAGTTTACCTTTAAAACATCATGTTAGCATACAGAGCAGAACCCTTCTATATGACTGTTATTAATAATAAACTTACAGAATAAATTCATGTGTAATACATATTAAGGTTTTTTGGGGTGGAATAATTAATATGATGATCTTGTGTAGACTACCTAACTTCACCCAGAATACGAAGATATATCCATATTCTATCAGCCCGCGATGGCTGCAGAAGCCGTCGAGGGGGCCATCCAGGGCGCGGCTCACATGCACTACTGAGCTGAAACGTTTCCAATGCACTACTCTCTCCTCTACTTTCACTTCACTAAGCCGGCAAATCACGCAACTGCTCATAAAAAATGTACAAAAGGTATTTCGGCCTGCGATCGATAATCTCGGAGACAGGTTAGATGTAGAGCGCCACCTCAGTACCTAAATTTGAACATTGGACTGACAGTATAATACACATACCTACCGACACTTTCAATTGAAGAGATAAAAGGCACGTAACGCTACTCCGCGCATTCCGCGCTTGACCTGCGCCCGTGGCCCGCGGCCCGCGCGTGAGCACGCGCCCGTCTCGCTGGTCTTGGCGGAGTGGCCACTACACCTGGCGGCACTGGAAGCTGTGCATGGACGACGCGCACAGATGCAGCGGCTGCGGCCTTCAGGAAACTTTACACGGCTTGAAACGTGTTCTCGTGAATGAGTCAACGCGTAGGCATTCAAAGCGTTCGGGGAGATAAGATAACTCGTAAGCTACAAAGAGCGTTGATAATTAGTCAGCATGTTTCGCATTACCCGTCGTCGGCTGCGGCCGCCATGTGCGCTGTCTCGTGTCGTAGCGACGCGTTCTCACACTCCTGCGAGCTGCGCCGGCGCCGGCGCCGCCCCGCCGCGTCCCCTCGGGGGTAATCGTGGCAAAAGCCCGATCCACCACTCCACCAGCTCCTGCTAATCGTAATCGCGCTTGTGATTTATGTTACATTTCAAATTAATGTATATATTGCGATGTTAGTTGATTAATATCGCTGCAGGGATTCCTTACTCCTTTGAGGGTGATGGATCGACCACTCGTCCAACGATTTTAGCCTCTGGCCCCCGTGTAAACCGACGTATGCTAGCACACATGCACGAGCTCGACTCACCCTCTGTAAGGACTCTCTGTAGACACTTACAAACGGTTCTTTAAGGTCCATTAACCTAACAACTAATGCGCACGACTTGCGCTGCGCCGTGCGTCCTTCAGTAATGTTTCGCTCCCATACAAAGGTACTAAGGGTACTTGCATCCACAACTACCGGTTTGTGGGGACGTCCACAATACATTGCATGCAATAAGCATTTTAAACCCCGCGTTTGCATTATCGATTCATGTGTGTCGAGTGCGTCGTTCGATCCCAAAGTAGCGAGAGCCGTGCCGCGCAGGCAGTCCAAAACCAAAAGCAATAAATAAAACGGGTGATTACTAAAATGGAGTCGCATTTTCCTGGAGGAAGGATGGGCTCCGTTTGTGAAAGTTGTTCAAATACAGATAAGAGGAAAGGCCACTTACCTACTCTACGCTCCCTCGCCGTCTCGGGGCCGTCTCGGGCAGCGCGCAGCGTTGCCGCTACTTTGGTGTCGTCGGCAGGGTTTTTCCAGATTCTACAACTTTCCTTTGGTTTGTACCTATAAGATAGGACAGAACAATACGTAGATTTCAGGATGATTTCGAATAACAGTTTTCGGAATTTCGTACTACCAAGTGTACGTACACTTGGTAGTACGAAATTCCGAAAACTGTTAATTATTGATTAAGATTTAGAATGATTTAAAACGATGCAACACAAATGATGCGATTGTATGCTGTTTGTTTTCCTTAATAAAGAAAATAAATAAATAAATAAATAAATAAATACAACGTAGAAATTCTCAAGTTACATAACTACACAGGTAATTACTATGAAAATAAGAAAATGTTCTGGAAAATATTATTTTTTTGTCGCAGACCTGACCTTTGCTTGCACATCAATAACATGGTAAATATTAAATATTTACTTTTTTTGTCGTTCCAGAAATAAACAACGGTTTCGAAATCTGGGCCACGCTCAGTTAATGGGTAGTCGCAAACAACATTTAGAGATAAACACAATCTTTTCGGCCATTTAGTTGGAGCATTTATTTGTTAAGCTTAAGCCGAGTCCATATTGGAGCCGGCGGCGGCGCGCTTCCTGGTGCGGCGCGGCTGCGCGCGTCACGTAGCCGCTCGGCTGAATGCGTCGTGCGTCGTGCGTCGTGCGTCGTGCGAGCATTCGGCGCGCTATTTACGGCTCGTTGTATTAATACTTGAACTTGCGTGTCTCGGACCGCGGCACCAACTGCAGCTTGGAATGAAGGCTCGTGCGCCGCGAAGGCTATTTACATAATGCGGCCCGGAGGCTGCCGGTCGACCCGGCGCGGTCACAACCGTTCCTTTAAGTAAAAATAAACCGGAGCAGCTGCTTCTCTCGTTTACTTATATAAAACGCCTCGCATATGTTGCATGTAGGTATTGCAGATGGAATTGATACGTCCAGCCGGAGTATGGAGCTCGCACGCCGACGCGTGGCGGCACGAGCCGCAGCTCAGGCTGTCGACGAAGCACTTGAAGGGGAAGGACAATGAGAAAAAGAAGAAGAAAAACGTTTAACTGTGACGTATTATAGAAAAACTCAATACAAAAAGATGAAAATGCGGGCATAGGAGCCAGTGTTGGATCTCCACTGGGATCACTTTTAATAATTGTATTAAGAAACCTATATAGCCAGATCGGATCGCCCCCTACATTGATTGACTCTGAACTGAACTAGCTTTGCGTCACTTAATGTACAGGAAAACGGAGTGAGGGTCCGTTCGGGTTGGTTTTGCTTGCTGCGTAGGTATTTGCATCCAAAACTACTCACATCGCTGCGGCCTTTCTCGGTTGTGATAATAGAATTAGACTCGTCAGCTGCATTTCATCAACAATTACCTATAAAAAAATATACTTTAAGAGCTTTACGTTTTCATAGTTTTATAAAAATGTACGCGAAAATCCTCTATACTTACTAGCATACATAGATAGATAGTCTAATAAATAAAAGTAATTTACCGCCACACGCAACCTTGCACAAGTGCAGGGCCTCTATATTCGACAAGGTATACTCGTAACTTGCTAAATTGTTGTATTATTTATGGTATTGTGTTTAACTCTGCCGCCATTACTGACAAGTAAACATGAGCTATCGAACCGTCGTCGACAAATTCGACAATGCACGTCAAACGCAATAAAGTTTACCGTGTGAAATCTCGGCCCAGGAAAGCCAGTTTTATATTTTTAAGTTTATCAAGACGGTGACAGTAAAATTATGATTCTAATAAAATATTTGTCCGTGTATCTTTCATAACGTAACGCTTATAATGTTGTATCATTTAACGTAGAACCCAGCCAATTAGTGTTGACATCGAGTCGGTGATGAGTCCTTGAGTCTTTGAGAGCGAGGCTTTGTGTTGTACGGTCCAGGAAAGCTGCTCGTATTTGATATTCGTTTTATGTAACTAAAAGCATGTAAAGATAAGTCTTTGGTACTGACGAGACGTTCGCTAATGAGGCTGGAGCCGAAAGAGCGTTCAGTTCGGGCGCGGAGTGACACCGCCGCGACAGCCCGATTCTCGTGGCAGTAGAGAATGTCTCTACTCTGGAACATCGCATTCGACTATTTGCAAGGTATAATGCAATGCTCGTTATAAAGATGACTCGACGTCGAGATGATTTCTCCCGCCCTAGATTGCCGGCAGGCCGCTCGTCAGTCAGCGGCGCCTGCGCGCTAAGCGCGTGCGACAAGCTGTAAACAAACACCGCGGCGTCATCTAACGGTTAATTAATAAAAGTCCGCCAGTGGTAAATGATTGGCAGTGAAGTAACCAGCGCAGCCGCGCCTGGCCCGTCAGTCAGCAGGTACTCTGCGAGCCCTACTAATGGCCGGGCGTCCCGCGGGTCCGCTGCGCGCGCGCCGCGTTCCTGCGGTTAATTATACCGCGCGCAGACAGCGGCAAGTGGCGGGAACCTGCGCTGTAATTAGCTATTATTTATACACTGTTCCTGGAACAAGTATGCCGCGCCACCGAGGCAGGCGTGTCATTTTACACCTACTAGAGGGTGGAGCTGTGTTTTAATCTACAAGTGCATCTAGTCACTTAACCCGTCGAAGTTACAAATCGGGTCGTTTGCTAAGGCGATAATTCTTCCAGTATAATATATTGTTTAAAATTATTATTGATTCTCAGGACCCTGATTAGGTAACGCGTATAAGCATGCACAAGCGATGTGGCCCCAAAACGATAAAATTAGTATTTAAGTCAACCCAGAGTTTCCCAGAAACCCCTGGACTATCCGGATTTTGTTGGATTATCCGTTTTAGGTAATTATATGACGTGTACGGGTTTCAACACGTATTTCCGAGAAAGTAAACAAAGAAAGAATTTCTGGAGATAGGCAAGGTATCGTATCGGCTGACGCGAGTTCGCGGAACGCGCCGGCTCGGGTGGCTCTCCGGGAAGCGAGCCGCGACACGACACCAGCCGCACCGGCCACTGTTATTTTATAATCACAGGTGTTTTCGGATTTCATTAAAATTTTGGAGTGTTTAGATAAAACCGTTGTGAACGCAAATCGCGCGCCGTGAGTCAGGTCAGCGCGGTGGCCGACGAACGAAATTGAAACTTCGGCCTCGGCGCGCGCCTCGTTAACGCCGGCGCCGCCGCCGAGTGATCACTGCAATGAAACTCACATTGATGTCAACGGGAATTTGAAAAGTACGTCATGCTAATTGAGTTCATAACATTTTTTTACGTCGTTTGCGGCGCGGCAGGCGATATGTAATTTACCTACAGAAAAACAAGAGTCAGACACGTAAAGTATTTTTGGCGACTACTTTTAGTGCAGTAACTCGAATATAAGTACTACATACATTATTCAAGCCAGCCCTAGAATACAGTAGAAAAAAAAAATAGACAATGAACCTAATAACTCAATTTTCCCATTAGTCGCGAGACAAGGGGTCACTATTATCTCACTCCATTAAGAATTCGAGCTGGGTAGTTAAAGAATCTCTCAACAACGACGGTCGGATGGACGAACAAGTGAATGTCGAAGCGGCGAGTTTAAGTAGTGCGAACAAAACATATTTTAGCGCGTGCATTTTCTACTAAGAAGCTTGGTTTCTGCCGATGGATCGAAGTACCTATAATGCTGCTTAATTGTGAATGCACGCGTTAAAATGTGTTTTGTTCGCTCTGATGGGAATAAGTACTTAAACTCGCCGCTGTGTTTTCGCTCGTTCGCCCGACCGTCCGTTGTTTTTGAGAGAATATCACCCCTGCACTATATTCACGCACTCGCAGGCACTCTCGGAGCCGGGTGCCGGCTGACGAGGGCTCGCCGCGAGCCTGGCCATCAGCTACACAGCTACTACTCGTATTTTAAAAACATTGCCCATACAACGACGCGCGGCAGTCGACACTCTTCTACGCTCGATAAGTCTGACAGGATACGGATTGAGATGCTGCTGCATGCGGCGGCATCGGCGCTCGTCTAGCTGTATTATCATATCGTATGACACCGCTCATTAACTACCGCGTCTAAAGCCCAGTTTCCTTCGAACCATGAAGTTCGATGTACGAAAATAAGGGGCATGGAGTCCCGCATCAGTCGCGCCGCACAAAGATCGTTGGCGCCATGGTTGTAGTTGTAGATGGTTATATATTATAATAATATGTTATAAGTATGTTAAACATTATGACCAATTAAATATTCTGAACTTCAGTAGCAGCGATCGTTTAGTTAGGATCAAGGCCGTCCGTAAAACATGTGATGTGAGTTGTCAATGGGAGTTGAGCCTAGCTTGTGGTCGCTGGAGCGTTGGCGGCGCAGTGCCGGCGCACCGGCCTCGGCGGCCTCCGCGCCCTCTGCCGGCCAAGCACCGGAGTGGGCTGCCATGTCCGTCAACACAGGGTGATATTCTCGTACACAGCAAAGTAATAAAGCCATCCGTGCTCAGGGCCTTGGCACAGCCTAGAGTCGGAATTCTCGCTATATTTACAAATTCTGAGTTACGACAACATGCAGCAGTAATTATTGTCGACCACATCGCAGCGCGACACGTTTACCAAATGATTATTAACAACGTTCCGTGCCGGGTTTAGCCGACACAAGTAGGTTGAAATTAGGCTAAAACCGTTCCGCACACATGTATAGACAAGACAGACTGTCATAAATAGATTATGAATAACTATTAAATCTGGAACTGCGATTTACGAAATGATGTAGGACGCAACGTAAACACAGCGATTTAAAAACCACGTGTTTATTTTAATCGCGTGTGTTTATTTCTGTTTGGTAACCAATATTGTAATGTTTGTTGCGGCGCCGCGAGTTGCGAGTAAGGCGCAGCAGCGTGCAGGAGCTGGCACGCGCTGCTGGGGTGTGATTTTCTCAAGAAGCAAAGGTGAACGAATGAACGAGTGATGTCCAAGCGGCGAGATTAAGTTGTCCCGTCATTGCGAACAAAACACAATGTAGCGCGTGCATTTTCAATTTAGCAGCATGGTTCCTGCCGATGGGTCGAACGTATAAGGCTACTTAATTGAAAATGCACGCCCTAAAATGTGTTTTGTTCGCTCTGACGGGACAACTTAAACTCGCCGCTTGGACATCACTCGTCCGTCCGTTCGACCGTCGTTGTTTAGAGAATCACTACCCTGCACAACACGACGTACAGGGGCGGAGCGGCGCGCCGAGATGGCTGAGTCCAGCGGCCTTGGTGCACATCACGCAGCGTTATTAGTGCTGGCTAGTTAGTAGTACGAGAAGTTGTTCCATAGGCGATTAGTTATCCAACCCACCTCTATTGGCGTTGGCGTTCGCCCTAATGCAGTAACCTATGTTGTAACCTGCTACATGTATGTTTTTTTTTTGGTAATCACCTGAAGGGCCAAAGACAAAAGTCCTTGCTTTTGTTTGCTTTTAAATTGAAATACTTTGAGAAAAAGGGCGGGGGTGAAAATCCCTTCTTGAGACCTGAGAAGGTAGGGTCCAGGTACTGCCGGGCTTGCACCGGCTAAAAACATCAATGCCCCTGTTACCGTCTAGAATTTAGGGTACATATATGTTAAGTCGAGGCTTGTGAGGAGTTACTCTGACGCAGCGACGAGCCGGCCGGTCCTAACCTTTGATAGAGCGGACCTCGACCGGCGCTCGTCCCCGAGGCGAGCTGCGCCTGCTCAGGCATGCTAATCGGAGCTGCATGCTCGCGGTGATTTCATGGCTTTGCCTGCCATTCAGAGCGCGGCGCGGCTCCGGGCTGCCACTCAAATAGAATGCACTCTAATTATCGAATTCCTTGAACCTGGCAGGTACTCGTAGTTGTGATGCCTCAATATTTTTCTTTGTTTAGTTATCACACTTATCACTTATCAGGTCTCCATTTGGACCGCACAATGATTATTGTGCACATGCATAATGCATTGCTTATTCGTAAAAAAACGATTTGGTTTTCTTTGAAATCATCCGGGTGGTTATAAAACTTACCTAAACGTAGGAATCTACACAATAGATGCATGCTTTAGATATATCAATAATTAGATATTGTTTCACGTAATTCAATAACAATTACGTGAAACAATAAACAATAGGATTCCGTTTTGTAACCACGAGTATTTCTACTCGTAACGCCCCGGCAACACTAAGTTTCGGTTGTTCATTCGCGACGTCTTCTTTTCGCTGAACATTTTCTAACATTTTATCAAAATTATACTATGAAGTTGTCTTTGGCAAATATAAAACTCGAAGAAATCGGTTTTTATCAGCAGTACTGAATGTATAAAAGCTACTATCATAGATAGCTCAGCTGAGCACGAGCAGCATTCATGTGGATCGTCTTAAACCACATTTTAAACTACTGATCTAAGTTTCAAAATAATGCAAGTTTAGCGTTTAACTTGCTTTGTTGGTTGGCCCTCTAAAACCCTCCATGAGACATATTGAATTCTGTATTACACACTTTTTAAGGAAAACTTATACCTTATGTTATCTTATGTTTTTCTGTTACCTTAATAATTCATGCCTTAGTCAATATTTGCGGTACACAGTATAAAGTTATATTAATTTATTCAATATTAGGTCAGACGTTTTTTTGGTCTCTCATAGTTTAATTATCCAAGCCTAAGTTGAAATGATAGCGCGACCTGAACATTTTAACATTTAAATTGAACCGCGTATTTTATTGAATCGTGTCGGTATTTTACAGCCGTTTTTAATGTTATTTTTACTGTCAGGGAATTAGCGAAGCATTGACACGGGTGTTTGTCAAGTGTGCGAAGGAATGCGCGCGCGTCGCGACAGCTGAGCCGGCGCGGCGGTGGGCGCGAGTGAACGACCTGTCACCGCGCCGCGTCACACGTCACGTCACGTCACGTCACGCGTCACGCGTCACGCGTCCCGCTCCGCGCCGTGACGGCGTGGCGGCGCAATACTCGCAATCAAGATCTGCCACTGATTACTAAGTAGACGCGATGATCCCGGCGTGTAGCCAACCCATTAACCTGACACGGGCGGAGATTGAAAATTGTTACGCAAATTGGGATTCTCTATTAAACTACGTTAACTTAAGATTGATCGTGTCGCGAGCTCGTCGGAAACTCTCGTTACTTACCGAAGCTAATAGGGGGACTTGTTGAACTATGAGGTCGCGGCAGGTAACCCGACTTACTCAAAGAAGTATACTTATATTACGTTACGTACCTAAAAAAAAACGGTAACTCTATAAGTGTACGTGGCTCATGAGATGACATACCTTTGTACTATCTCTTAAACATTTGGATTCTCTAGACTGCAATCGCAATAGGTACAGTCAAGGGCAAAAATATGTATACACTTTAGTACCTTGTCTATTTTCGTCATATTTGAACTGCCATATATTAACTGTCACAGTGGTTAAAGTGACAAGGTACTAAAGTATATACATATTTTTGCCCTTGACTACACTGCTAAGACTGCAATCCTCAGACCAAACGAACCTAAGGACAAATTGACTCCCGTGGCCTGTTTTATACAGCTACAAATTACAATTTACAGATCAGACGACAAGTTTCCATTTGACACAACCTCGACCAATGACGACCGGCCATTTGAGCAGTGTTGCCAGTTTAGACCTGCGTTAAATTGTTACTTGTAGCTTTATAAAACGTGCCCCCGGTCGCATCGCAACACAAACAAAGCGAGTTGTTGGTTAGCAGGAGGAATTTTAGCTTAGGCCATTCGGTAACGGTGATTAATTAGGTATGGTTGGTTATACAATAAACCGTGGTCTACCGCCCGCTCCCCGCCGCGGCAGTTAATACTGCATGCGGCCTTCAAGTCATTCGGGTAGGCTTCACAATTTCCGGCCAAGAAAGCCTTCCCGTAGCGTATCTATAAACTAAGTTTGTCCAGTGTCCTTGTAAGGTCTGAGAGAGAAGTCAAAAGTCTTTTATGTTACCGAGGGCATATATTTTTAACGTTACTTTTTTTTTGCATTCATCCCTTGTTGTTACGCTATGACTACGACCTATGACCCGAGTTAAGAGCTAATTGGTAATTGTTGTCATAAATCCAAGAAGGTTGAACTACGCTCGCCGATCACCTTGGCCGCCCCAGCTCGGAGATCGCGAGTAAATCTAAATTGAAATTGAGCGGATGGCCGCGCCGGCGCTGGAATACTAATGAATTTAGTGGAAGCAAATGATATTGGTCCCGGTGACGACGCGGCTGGCGAGCTCCCGGTCTAGACCGAGCGAGAGCTCCGGCGTGCCGTCGGTACTTCACCGTGTAAATGCATCAGGGAATACTCGTACGAGAAGTTAATTGTCGCCACAGGAGCTGTTGCATTACGGATATTGCAATCTCAATGCAAACACACCCTCTTGGGGTCGCGTCGGCAAAGAAGGCAATTATACCTAAACCTATAACTCAGTTTGTCTTGAGTTTTAAGTTGTACCTAGTGGGTTGACCTGGCGATTGGGTTTGCACGTCTACGTTTACCTACGCCACTATACAAATGATACACCAATAACTGATGACTGTAACTAGTGACTGCCCAACAAACAAAAACGTCGCATAAGTCTTGACTTGTACGACATAAAGTTGGATAGCAGTCTTATAATGGTAATGAGATGACTACTAGGTCCTATAGACGTCTTTAATTTAACCTATTAGTCATGCGACGAATATGTCATAATACACTGGTCTTAGCAACGTCGGTAAGACTAAACTATACGACGTTTTATTACAGTCTTAGCTTAAACGTTTGTACGACAACGCAATTGTCATACTAACGTTTATAGTCCATTAAACGATTTGAACTGACCAAATTAGGTGTTTGAAAAACCTTTATAATGACATTTATATAACGTAGCATTTTATAGACGTTTTTACAGTGACGTTTATAAAACAACCACTATCTTGTTTTTCTGCGGTTAATAAGCGACTCTTAAATGACTTAGTTATGACTAACCTAACCTAACCTAACCTAACCTTTTTTTTTTTTTTTTTTTTTTTTTTTTTTTTTTTTTTTTTTTTTGTCAGGGTGGAAAATCCTTTATGGATTCCCCTCACCATGGGAGTGGTGAGGGGATATGTGGGACTCACCCGCCACCCCCCCTCAGAATGAGAGGGGGCGGCAAAGCGCAACCCACTAAAAACCACCCTGGCGTACCCTCCTGCCGGATCGGAGACAACGTGTTACCTGCCTAAGCATCCCCACGTTGCCTCCCGGCTGCCCCAGCCACTGCCGGGGCTACCCGCGCCTAAGGAGAGAGGGGCCGAGCACGCCTGGTCCCTCTCCCAGACAACCCAGTGACTATACAACGGCGGGTGGGGGACTCCCATCCCCCGCCCGCAGCCACTAAGGGTTGAGGCGGGCGGCAAAACGCCGCCGCCTCACCCCCTGCCGTCTGCGCCGGAGCGGATGCGCGTGAGGGGAATCCTCGCGCTCACGCTCCGAGGCCTCCTTCTGCGAGATGACACGCTCGCAGAAGGAGACCACAGCCCTCCAGGACCTGTCGCTGCACAGCATTGCAGACACAACGCTGTGCAGGGAGAGGTCCCACTGCCCGATGGCCAGTGCCATGTCGGCGCGCTCCGAACTCCACCGGCTGCACACCGCGAGGGTGTGCTGAGCCGTGTCGTCCGGATCGCCGCACTCGTGGCACTGCGGGCCGGGCTCCCTCCCGATTTTGTGCAGGTAATGACCGAAGCACCCATGTCCGGTCAATACCTGCACAAGCCGGTACGATGTCGCGCCGACTGCTCTCCCCAACCAGGTTTCAAACGACGGGAGGATCGCCGCTATGGTCCGAACACCATAGCGAGCGTCCTCCAGGTTGGTTTTCCACCTGTCCCGCAGTCGGCGCGCCATCATCCGGCGCGTCCCCTCAACCTCCTCAGGGTCCGGGCGCTCACCCCGCGCCCGGGCCCTGGACCTAATCATGTAGGTCTCTGCCTGCACCTCTGCGTCCAACTCCCAGGGCGGGGTGCAGGCGAGGAGGCAGGCCGCGGCGTGGGCCACCGTCATATAGGCCCTCACAATCCGGAGGGCCACCACCCGCTGTGGTCTCTGTAACAGGGCCCGATTCTTGGCGGACAACTTGTCCGCCCATATGGGGGCCCCGTACAGAGCCATGCTCCTCGTGACACCAGCATATAGCCGGCGGCACAAGGAGCCCGGCCCACCCACGTTCGGCAGCAGTCTGCCCATCGCCGACGCGGCGCCCACAATACGGGGAGCTAATTGTATAAAATGCTCCCCAAACGACCAATGTCGGTCCAAGACAAGCCCCAAATACTTTATGTGGGGCCTGATCCGGACCGACTCCCCCCCCAGGGTGAGCGCCGCGCCCGCCGGCAGCCTCCAACCCCGCCCCCCGAAGACAATCGCCTCAGTCTTCGGGAGGGCCACCTTTAGGCCGAGCCGACCGATCCGGTAAATCGTCAGCTCGGCCGCCGCTTCCGCCCGGCAAAGCACCTCCCTCATGTCACTTCCGCGCACGGCCACCATGGTGTCATCTGCATAGCAGATGGTGGCCGTCCGCGGGAGCAACTCCCCCCTGATGGCCCAATCGTACCCCAGGTTCCATAAGAGTGGACCGAGCACGGAACCTTGGGGTACACCACAGGCCATCGCCGTCGACCCCCGTCGACCGTCCGTCTGCTCATAGAGCACTACCCGTTCGGAAAGGTAGTGCTCCATGATACGCCGCAGGTAGGGAGGCACTCGGTGGTATATGAGTGCCTCCCTTATCACCCCATAGGGGAGGGTGCCAAACGCGTTGGCAATGTCCAACGACACCGCCACGACACCCTCCCCCCTGCTCGACGCGTACTCACAGAAGTCCCTGAGGGACTTCAGCGCGTCGAGCGTGGACCGCCCCTCCCTGAATCCGAACTGTCTGTTGGAGACGTTCGGGCCGGCGGTCTCTAGGTGCTGCTGGATTCTGGAGGCCAGGATTCTCTCGAACATCTTCCCGGCCTCATCCAGCAGCACTATGGGGCGATATGCAGACGGACTGTCTGGGGGTCGACCCTCCTTCCGGAGGAGGCAAAGCCTCCCCTCCTTCCATACCCTCGGGAACCGACCCTCCCTCAGGCAGTCATCCATCAGCTGCCTGAGTCGGTCCCCGAGGTGCTTTAGAGCGATGGGGAGCACACGGCCCGGTACTCCGTCGGGCCCCGGGGCTTTCTTGCAGCCCCGGAGCCTGTCCACCGCTCTCTCGAACTCGTCATCGCTTACCGGTGCGATGGCGAGTTCGAGTGGGTCCTCCGAGTCCCCCGGTGGCTCGGTCATCAGTGGGGGAGTTATCGAGGGGGCTTCGGGGAAAAGCCCCTCGATGACCCTTCTTAGGAGGGGGGGCTCCAGGGAGTCCATGGGGGGGGCAGTGCGCATCTTGTTGCGCACCACCCTGTACGGCCGCCCCCACGGATCCCGGTCCAATGAGGCCAAGAACGACGCGTATGCGTCATCCTTGGCCCTGGAAATTGCCAGGACAAGGGCCCCCTTGGCTTCTTTGAGGGCCCTGTGAAGCCCCTCCTCCTCCTCTTCTGTGTGCCGCCTACGCCGGCAGTGCTGCCAGGCGTGGCGGGCACCGTCACAGGTGGTCCGCAGGGCCGCAATTCCTGCGGACCACCAGTACACCTTCCTCCTCCGGGCGAAAAGTCTACGCGCCCGGGGCATCGACGCTCCGCACACCGCTTGCAGCGATGTGCGGAATCTGCGCGCCCTCTCCTCAACCCCGAGGGCGGCGGGTGGGGCAGCACACCATGCCTCCACCATCGCCGCCTCGTCCGCCCTGGCCCTGTCCAGAAGGGACAGGGACCACTTGGGGAAATCCCCCCCTCCCCCCCTACGCCCCCCCCCTGGGATGGGTGGCGGCTGGCATGATCCTGTGGAGACCCTCATCCTGATATACAGGTGATCGGAGAGGGTCTCCACGTCCTCCAGGACGCGCCAATCTGTTAGGCGCGCGGCAATGGCAGGGGTCGCGAACGTGACGTCCACAATGGACCCCCCCTGCCGTCGCACGCATGTATTGGCGCTACCCCGGTTGGCTATCTCCAGGCCATTCGCCGCCACCCAATCCCGCAGCACACCCCCGCGCACATCCGTAATGGGGGACCCCCATGCCGCACTTTTGGCGTTCAGGTCCCCCAGGATGATTGTTTGGCGCGGGGCCGCCCTCCTCGCTACCCCCCCCAAAACCACGAGGAAGGCCTCGAAAGCGGCCAGCAGCCTGTTGGGGGAGAAGTACACCGCAACCAGTACGGTGTCGCTCCCCCATGTGGCTGCCACAAACCCCGGGCCGCTTTCTACCATCGTGAGGGGGGGACTGTCGCCGACCGCCGGCACCACCATGGCCACCCACCCGTCCGTCGACCCTGCCCAATTGGGCAGGGGAGGGACGAAGTATGGCTCCGCCAACACCGCAACGTCAATCTGCCACTCCGCCATTACCTGCATGAGCAAGTCTTGTGCTCTGGCGGAGTGGTTGACGTTGGCCTGCAGGAGCTCTAAACGGTGTGCTGGCATTTAGAGCTCCATGCAGGTCTCCTCGGGGGCCTCGCCGGCGGCGGTCGCTGCGGGGGCATCACTTCTCGGGACAGGGCGGGTGCGCTGCGGCCTCGTGTCCCGAGACCTTGTATGAGGGGGGAAACAATTTCTGCCCCCCATGAAGTGGTTGGCTGGGAGTTTGGCTTGATGGCAAACTGCACACCACGCTGCCTCCCAGCACTCCTTCATCTTGTGCCCCTCCTTGCTGCACCGGAAGCACAGATTGCTCCGGTCTCTTTGGGAGGGGCACAGGTCCCTCGAGTGGCCGACACCGTAGCACCTATAGCAGCGCATCGATGTCGGCCCCACTGCCGTGACCCTGGCGGAGGCCCACCCCACCAGGATCCTTCCCGCATTCCTTAGCGCCACCGCGGCCTGTACGGGGCACTGGACAAGCACCGTTCCAGTGCCATCGTACAGGGTGCGCACGGCCCCCACCTTCACCCGTTCCGGCGAGCAGGCCCCTGCCGCAGCGACGGCGCACGCCACCGACTCCATCGTGGCGGACTCGTCAAGGCCGGCAATCTGGATGCCGGCCATTTTGACGGGGCGACTCACCTCCGCCACGTCGCCCACTATCCCCTGCAGCTTTGCTGCAAGGGAGTCCGCCATCTTGTGTCCTCCGTCCTCACCCGGGACCTCAATGACACGGGACCCCGTCATCGAGGTCCGGACCCGCACGTGCTGCAGGCCTACTTCGCTGAGGCTAAGGCCATTAATGGCCCTAGCCATAGTAGCCTGCAGCGTTGTGGTGGCCCCCTTCTTGAGAGAGACCACCACTGCCGCCGTCTTGGGGACGGTCAGCTTTGCGGGTCTGGGCCCCTGCGCCGCCCTGCTCGCCTTCTTGGTCGGGGGAGGGGGGGAGGCCTTGGGCTTGCCCTTCCCCTTCTTCCTCACCACCTCCGACCACGACATCTGCGCGGGCGGAGGTGGCATACGGCCCGAGGGGCCGGGTTCTCTCTCCGAGGGCCGAATGGCTCTCGGGGCCGGGGCAGCCTTAGCAGGCTTGGCGGCCGCCTTCCTAGGGGCCGGAACGGGAGGCGGGGCTGGCGCCCTCGCGACCTTGGCCGCCTTGGCCTTCGGCCGTCCATCTCCTAACCTGGCCCTCGCAACCGGCTCCAGATCTACAGCCGGGGCCGGGGAGGGCCTAACGACCTGTGGCTGGGAGAGGCCGGCCACAGGCTTGGCGGCCCTCTTTTCGTGCGCCAGGGGGGGGCGGAGGACGGGTTCCGCCGGGAGGCGCCTGCTGACCTCCTCAATCCGGTCACTCACCATTCGACCGAGGCTAAGGAAGAGGTCACGTTTCATGACCTCTATCGCCTCGGTCAATTCGGCGGTGCCGAACTGAAGGGCAGCAGCAACAGGGGCGGGCGCGGCCGGGACCTCCCTCTCACTGAAGGCCGTTCGAAGGGCCTTCAGCTCGGCCGAGTTTAGGGCGAGTTGCTCCCGCATCCTCTTGTTATCCGCCTTAAGGATGCGGATCTCCTCGCCCTCGGACTTGGCCGCCTCGACCTCGTCCATATGCCCCAGAATACGTCGGCAGGCCCGGTTCATCCGTCCCCAGACCTCCCCCTTGAGGTTTTCGGAGACCTTGGCCGCCTCTAAAATCTCCCTCGCTGCCTCCCTGGTGGCGTCTATCGGGTCAACCTCAAGTTGAACCTCCAGACCACCACGACAGGTAGACAGCACTGGGGAGCGCGAAGCTGAGCGAGAGCGCTCGACGTCAGGCGGCTTCCCCTTTTTCCCCCCCTTGGAGCGGAGCTCAGGGTACTCCCTCCTGTAGCTGAACTCAGGGTTAGCTACCTCCTCCGGCTGGGGCTCAAAGTGCGGCTCCAGCAGGAACTGCCTCGCCCTGATTCTGGCCGCAGCCAGCCCCGAATAAGCCCCCTTGGGCTTCCCCCTTACGGCCGAGTTCACTTTCGGCCCTAGCGGAGGACGAGGATCATCCTCCTCGTCCTCGTGGACCCTCTTATTCGCCAGCGGGGCAGCAAGGTCGACGTCAATGACGTCGTCCTCCGAGTCTAACCCGGACATCTCGCTCCCCCCCGGCGAAAACTCCCAGTCTTTGTGCCTGACACATTTAATAGGCACCCGCGTCCCTTCCTCTTCAGTGTGGCCCTGAGAAGGGCCGTTTTCGGTTTGGTCCTGAAAAGGACCTTTTTTATTTTTATTTTTTTCCAAATCCATTCTAATTCCCACGAGTGGGGCCGATATAAGAGGTACGCCCCCGGGTGACGCCCATTCCGGGGGTAAGGCTATGTACAGCAGAGGTCGCCTGGTATCTGCTGGTTTTAACGACTTGGCTGTCGGGTTTTAAAGAGTTTCCTTCTCGCGGGCCGGCCAATTAAGGCAAGCCCTCCGTTCTGGTGTCTCTCAACTACCCCATAACGTCGCCAGATGGGGATCGTTGAAGAGAGACACCAGGTACGGGGTGCTAGAGGAGTCGACGTGCCTCCTCTAGTTTTGGGCGGTTAGTGCTCGACGGCATTGTAAGTGCACGCCGAGCCCGCCCAGGAAGTGGGAAGGGATAGGTCGTGGGAAGGAAAAAGGATTGGGAAGGTGGGAATGGGAAGGAAGGTGCTGCTCTTAGTCTGGACCCTCACCCCGAGACTTTCCGGTATGGGTAGCCCTGTCCGGTATAGCGTCGGGGATCACTGAGCCACGCAAGCCCCCCCACCACGGCAAGGTGGCAGCACATTGGGGGGGAACCTAACCTAACCTAACCTAACCTAACCTATTAGTCATGCGACGAATATGTCATAATACACTGGTCTTAGCAACGTCGGTAAGACTAAACTATACGACGTTTTATTACAGTCTTAGCTTAAACGTTTGTACGACAACGCAATTGTCATACTAACGTTATAGTCCATTAAACGATTTGAACTGACCAAATTAGGTGTTTGAAAAACCTTTATAATGACATTTATATAACGTAGCATTTTATAGACGTTTTTACAGTGACGTTTATAAAACAACCACTATCTTGTTTTTCTGCGGTTAATAAGCGACTCTTAAATGACTTAGTTGTTTATTTAAAACTTAAATATAACGTTTATTTGCATGATGGCCGTTTAATGTCATTTCCTGACTTTAATCTAACATGTAGTCGCATTTTAGTCAGGTTTTGACTTTAAAACGTCTAGGCCGCCATTATTTTACGGAACGCTGTACAGAAACTACGAAAAATGGAAGCAAAAAATACGTGGAGACAACTAAAACGTAGTGGAACTTTCAAAAGGAAAGTTAATAGGGATTTCCTGTTATCAAACAACCCTACCTACCCTAATAGCTAGCTGTCATGGCGTATTGCATGGTTTTAAAATAACCTTAATATGACTTTATGTTTTTACAACGTCGTACAGAGATAAGTGTACGACAAAAGCAACAATTTCCTAAATTTTTAGATACAAACATATTTTTATTGATAAAAATATAATGATTTAAACACAAAATTACGAGGGGGCATGAAAATCTGAATAGTATTTACATAGGTGTATTATCATAAAACTTCAATTCCCAGTCGAACTAAACGGCATAAGAGACAGATAAAGTTAGTAAAATATGAAAGTTAAATAACATTCCCCTTTTATTTCCTTGTAACTATGTATTTTGCACTCAAATCTCGAAACACAATCACAAAGTGTCACTGACAAGAAAAATGAATCAGAAGTCTTACAGGTGTTGTGTTCCTTGACTCAAATAAAACGTTTTAGTCATTCAAAAACACCTGTACGACCACATTACAACAAAAGTGGTAATTCCATAACGTTTATATGACTTTTGAATGACGTTAACGAAGACGGCTTGTGACTTCTGTATGACCATTATACGACAAAGTAGGTCGTATAACTGGGGCCATTTTCGCGTTTAGTAAACGTTATTAAAACATTAGTATGACTTAGCTATTACGATCAAAGGTATTAAGATAACGTTTGCTAAACTTTTGAACGACGTTAAATTGTTAGTTGGGTGATGAGTGTATTGTAAACAACGCGCTGTCAGAGCGGGAGCGGTCGTTTTCATGATTTCTTCGATGTGCGACACAGGTACTTATAGAGCTGCAAGTCTGCGGCCGTCGACTCGGGCCGGGAGCTGCGGCGCTGCCTTTATTTGAGATGCACTCTCGTACACTCCAAAGCGCCACCTTGGCCCCATTTGAGTCGATGCTGAAGATACCAAAGGTCACACATTGCATCTTGATTTAAAAAATAGGTAAGTAGGTAGGTAGGTGGGTAGTAAGTAGGTTTATATGTATGTATGTAAGTAACGGCATTGGTTTTAGATCCTAAAGCGATATGCTACGAGTATTAATTATACTTATGCTAGAAGTTTCACTGAATATACTAATTAAATTCAAAGAGTTAATGAAACTTATTTTACCTTCTTACGTCTTTCCACGTCTTACGTTTCGAGTAATTATATAATGATATAGAAGACATAAACGTTAGCGGCTTATGCACGTTGACTGGAGCTAGGCACGGGGCGGGAGGTTTGCGACATATATCGCGGGCGGCGCGGCGCGTGCCGCTTGATTTGCGCAAAATACAATTTATAGACATTTAATGGCCCACGCCACGTGGCATGCCCGCCGGCGGCCGCGGCGCGACATGTTACCACACAGTCGCTTTGATTCTACGATGCAGGCCGCCGCAATTACTTTCCTCGAGTTTCATCGTGTCGTGTAGTCAGTGTTGATTGATTTTATTTATTTATTTATCGTCTGGCTCGATTACCTATCTCTACTTACATTTTTAGAGGATTAGATTTAAGGTAAGTGTGATATATACTCGGCGTCAAAAAAATCGCACCTTTCCTAAAATTCGTTTCAAGCGATTATTACTCCTAAGATACTTACTAAGTATCGCTTGAAACGAATTTTAGAAAAGTTGCGATTTTTTTGAGATTATCACATCGATTTAATCCATAACTTTACAATACAACTATACTCAAATATACAGAATTGTTTTTCGACTCTCCGAAAATGGAATAAATCGGTTAATACATACAGGTTAAAATAAAGTTCTTAAAACGTTCGCGTTCCCTACAAAAGTTCGGAGCAAAACCGAAATAAACAGGTACCTATTAACCGGTATGTTTTAAACCGGTTTTGAGCACTGTGATTACATAACACATTAACCATTTTCATGATGATCCATATGCTGATAGTGGTGAACAAGCACTAGTGTATAGGAAGTTGTTATATCACAAGACTACTTCGTAATCGGACTTCCTACTGATAATGTTCTATGATGACTGTTTTGGCTCAGGAATTGAGATACAATAGTAGCGGTTGTTGTAAGGCAGCCATTGGAAAGAAGAAGCACGCAACGCGAGACATAAATGATCAAAGATGCAGATGAGGCGGAGGACCGAAGTACCCACTCGCGGCGCACAACCAGCTCCCCCCACCGCGCACGCCGGAGCCCGACGCCTGCGCCTGTGCCATGACTGACTGCCAAACGATCACGCTAGTAGTATTATAAGTAGGTAGTATTGGAAAAAAATACCTTCTGATGGAGTTTCTCGCGGCGCTTTTTCTCCGCAATGATGGTCTTGTCCGAAGCGCTAGTAGATTCAGTCATATTACCGACGTGTAAAAGAGCCCTCATGTGGCCAATTTACTATATAAATATTTTGAATTTTGAATTGAATTTTGCTACTCTGGAGCGTATTCAATGCTTACCATATAAGTAATCTAATTGTGTATTCAAGGCTCGCTGTCACAGCAGCGTTTTATTGATCAAATTTCATTTCAATAGTTCAAGTTTAATAGGATTAAAGTTACTTATAGCCGGCGGACTTTCGGATCAGTAGGTAAAAAGTGAAAGCTTATTGCACGTGGCGCTGATGCGAAATCAAATTAATGATTTATTAAAAACTCTACTACCTATGCTAATTTTGAGTTAAGAAACGACAGTGGAAAGTAGTGCAACTTAACTTATTTAGCATTGTCAAGTTTATAGAGGGTTTCATTTAGTAGCTGTATGTTCGTTTGACTTTCCCTAACGACTTTTCTCATGAGCCCGGCGTCCACGCCCGCTACAGGAGTCTTTACGTCTTTAGGAGTTTCGGTGCACTTATACGTCAAGTCGCATTTATAGGTCCGGCATGCAGTGCGCGGTAGTTGCATTGTAGCGCAGCTAGGCAGCTATCTCGCGCGTGACTCGCTGCGGGCAGGGAAAGCCGCTTTCAGCGCACCCTTCCCTTACAACCTGCTTGGTGCCGGGCAAAGCGGAACTAGGTACAATGTCACTGCCTGGCTTGCTATTGGGGACATAGAGTACGGACCGCCTACTTCTGTGTTATCGCTACATAGTGTTGTTGATTGTTTGGTTGATTTGTTTAAATTTGTATAAACTACATTTTGACTTCTCATGCTCTTAAAATGTTACTTTAGTCTATGCATATCGGGTCTAAAGCTCCTTATTAGTCTCTAGTAGGGAATGTAAAAACCGGTGAAAATCAAAAACCGGTTAATAACCGCCTCGACGGATTCAAAACCGGTTAACCGGTTTTTAGCCGGTTTTTTGCAAACTATTTGAAATCGAAGTATTAGACGATAATTTTACTATTCTTGGTTACTATTGGTGTTACTCGTAACGGTGTATTTTTTGAGATTTAAATGATATACTCTCACTCTGTGCTAAATAAACTAATTATACAATGTAAAATTTTAAAAGTTTAACAAACTTGACATCACTTCAAAAAAGACGAGAGCGCGGAGACATGATCGAAACTTTTAAAATTACAATTCGTGCAGTGATCAAGGATTTAGACATATCAGTGCCAACTGCCTGTCTAAAATAAATAATAATAATAATAATAATAATAATAACTTGCCACAAAAATATTGGTACTAGTGGTAGGGCAGGTAGCAAACTAAAACAATGGGGTTTACCCAGCCGAGCCACAAACCCATTCTGCTCTTTTAACGCGGAAAACTAAAACGGAGTGGGGACGGTTACTGTTTAAAGCTGTTCAATTAGTATAGGGAATAAGTATTAAGTATTATATAAATTAACTTCAGCAATGTAAATGTTTCATGTGGCTCGTGTATTGTATAAATTGTATTGTATCGTTCAGCACGTTAATGAAGAAATTTAATTATTAAAACTTCTTGCTATTCTCTACACGAAAAATTCGAGTATGTATTCTTGATTTTTACAAAATAAAGATACGTTTCCACGCTATATTCGTCAGTTTATAGTCTGAAGAATATTCTGGGGTATCTATATAAGGCTATTTACAGTCTTTTAAGGACAAGTTCCAATTCGGTTAATAACCGGCGAAAGTTATAAATAACCGGCTTTTAACCGAGATCAAAAAGTTTCGGTTAATCGGTTTTTCGGTTAACCGGTTAACCGGTTTACATTCCCTAGTCTCTAGGGTATAAAGTATTTTGTTTTAATTTACTTTGGAAACTCTACGCAGCCAATCACAGTGTTTGTGAATGGAGGATTATCGCCATTTTCAGTGATTGTGTATAAATCTTTTTTAGGGCGTGGTTCTCCTAAACTTTTAGAAACTTGGGTGTCACTATACACACCCCGGTGTCCCGGTGTCTTGGACACGCCATGCTAATAATGTTAAGCTGCTTTTCCACACAACTGATGATACGTTTTCTGGTTGAGGTTCAGTCGTCTACAAAGACGTATATCCATCTATTTACCTTATTGCATTCCAACAAGTTCTAAAAATTGATGTATCTCTTTGTGGTCGACGGGCCGGGTGAGTTTTATCAGAATATGACATGTGTCTACCTTGCCTGCCTACTAAGTTTAATAGGTATTTTCAAGTAAGTCAATATACTTGATATACGAATTAAAATACTTGCATTTAGATTGATACGTATTATTTCGTGCAGTAGAAAAGCTAAACTATTATAAGGGGTCAGAAAAAAACTTCACCTGAGGCAACGTCATGCCCTATCCCGGGGGCTGCATCGCCATCTAACTTAACTCGTTAAAGTTAGCGAGTGGCGGCTGGAGTTGCGGCCGTTTAGTGAATAATAAGTGCGCCGCGGGACGCAGGGCTGTCGGCGTCGGAGACGCGTGGGCGCCGTGCGCTTCTAATCACCTTTTGACTTACACACCGTGGATAATCATCATCAACATCGCATCCATTATAAGGAACGCATGCTGGAGATTATGCCGGGCTCTGGCTAGAACGGTGTACTGCCGTTTCGCCGAATTATGTTTCGTCAAATGATTCATTTCGTCAAATGTTTCATTTGGGCAAATGCTTTTTTTTCTAAAATTGTAAATATTTCAGGATTTATTTCAGGACCATCGTGTAGAACCCTATAGGTTAGGTTAGGTTAGTTTTTAAAAAATCCTGAAATATTTACAGTTTTAGAAAAAAATGCATTTGCCCAAATGAAACATTTGACGAAATGAATCATTTGACGAAACACAATTCGGCGAAACGGCAGAGAACCGGCTAGAACACCTCATCTTCATACACATTTATCTATCTATGCTAAATGCTTCTCACAGGCAATTAGATTCAATTTCAATATTATTTCGTACTGTCCAATCCATGCATATAATAGTGTTAGTAACCAAGTCTTGTTCTAGTGCCGTAGGGGTGTCAGCACAAACATCATCCTGAATGCGTCGTTGCCAAGCGCGCTGTGTGCACGCAGCGTAAAGTTGGTCCCCAAGCCGTACGTGCAGAATTTTACGATTGACATAACGCTTTATAACGTCACTACGTGCAAACCTGCGGACCGACAGTTACAGCGCAGTTGAGAGTTGTGATCTACTTTGTTTTAAGGAATACCGCTAAGAGTACCTAACTGGCTGCGTTAAAAAACTAAAATCCGCTTTAATTGCAAGAGATCACTTATAGCTTTGTGGTACTTTAGCCCATGGGCTTGTCAGCGTATATAAGCACAGATATAAGTCTCACAGTTACGCAACCACTTTTCCAGACCTCCAATTGAGAAGCTCAGGAGCATCATGTCGTCCGCATAACTCAAGTTGTTGATGATACATAGATTCTCGTACGTTTTCTATATGACCAGTTTGTTTAATTAAAAATTTCACAGCTTAAACGAGCTTAACTCTTAGTCTCAACCCATACCAAACTGCAACCAATAAAACAATAAACAAAAATTATACGCGTTAAAACGAAGAAAAAAAAAGAATAAAAGAAGATGTATTGACTATAAGATTGAAAAGGGCATGCTTCGATGGTTCGGTCATTTGGAAAGGATGGATGAAAGAAGATTGACGAAAGAGATATACACATCGATAGTGAGCGGACGGGTCGGAAGGGGCTGCCCTAGGCGTACTTTTTCGAGTCAAATCGGTGAAATACTGGAAAAGGGCCGAATCTTAAGTACCCGAAACCGACGTGCGTGCATGACTCGATGTATGAATGTGGAAGAAGCGAAAGAAATTTGTCAAGATCGTAGCAAGTGGAAAGAAGTGGTCTCTGCCTACCCCTCTGGGAAACAGGCGTGATTTAATGTATGTATGTATGTGTAAAACGAAGAATACCGCGAAATAAGTAAACGTCAAAGAGGAATTCCGCGTGCCTGATGAGTATGTTGCATAGAATGCACTTACCCACAGGAAGGGCTAGGATGCATGTGCCGTTATCAGTAGTCCAGCGACGCAGCCGCACTAAATCATCGCGAGCTGCGATAAGCTATCACGGCCGACGCTGAGCGCTAGTCGCTGCGCTGACTGACGCCGGCAATTAGCGTCATATTCGAGGCGACGCTAAAAGCATTCCTGTCATATTGAACGGGGCCGGTGAAGCCGCTCCGGCCGTCTTACGATTACGATCCCGAATTCTTCATGGATAATTTGAAACACTCGCTTTTACTCGACTGACCCAGAACGAGGGCAATGTTTTTCGCGCGTATGTATGTAGGTGGGTAGGTATGCCGGTTCCACTGTGACCTCCTGTAACCTAAACGCCCTAACGATTTTGGAGAGTGAGGTGTGATTAGTTAGCCTCGTCTCGGTTGTGTTATAATGTCTAGTTGTGTGATAATTACAAAAATTAAAGCCTGTGTCACTCCATAGGCTTTAATTTTTGTAATCCATGTAATGAGGATAAAAATAAAAATGACATTAAGAAATTATATTATGTTGACGACAATATCAAAAAATGTAGTCGGTTTTTTTTAAGCTTAGTTTCCATTAGTTAATATTATTAAGTGTTGATCATACATACTCATACTTAGCATCAATTTTGGCGCCGCCTGAGAGATGTTCCAATTATTACGACATAATCTTTTTGTAGTTTTCTAAAGCAATTTATTTTTAAGCAAAGGTCCCACAGGGCTCTGATCTACCGAGGGTGCGTGGCCGAGCCGTAACAAAGCTCGGCGCCCGCCCCGCGCCCCGCGCCCCGCGCCCCGCCGCCGCGCTGCGCCCGCGCGCACTTTAACGTGCGAACTATTAATTATTGAAGCCCTCGTACGCGACTCCGATACTTAAGCTAAACGTGTTATGGCTGGCATACAAATGTATACCATTCATGAATTGCAATCGTTGTACTTATTTGAATTTCTATTTTATGTATGTAATATCAGCCTAATGGAACCCTGACCCACCATAGAACTGTGTCACAGTAACGTTACGATTCAAGTCGTTAGAAGTATCAATAAAAATATTTTATAAAGTCATTGTGACACCGTTTTATGGCGGGTCAGTGTTCCATTGGGCTGATAGTACATTCGTTGACATATTTTCAAATTTAACTTCTGAAGCACTTCTCTTTCTGGCCAGCAAACTAATTTGAAACCCGGTGATCTGATCACGTGTAGCGAAATTATCATATGGAAGGTTGGTGCTGGTCAAGTCGGCGGGGATCGCCATGCAGTGTCGCACAACAGTCATGGCTACATGGGGCGGCGGTGACCTCTTCAGTACTCACAATCTGAAACTGAAGTTATTTATTATTCACACTGTCAAAAAAATAATGATTGTACTCATAAAAGATTTCGCACAGTAATTAAAGTTTTATTTTCTTTGTTTGATGATAAATACATCATCTGGTTTAAGTTAAAAATTAATCAAGAAGGACATTAAAACAGCGGGGCGTCCAATTATAGGAGCCAACCGCACGTCACGCGGAAATATTCAGCGAATTTCAGTTAAAATGTAATGCAAACAATTTTAAAATCAATTACATCCTTTTTAGGAGTGTCGATGCTTTTAGAGCGTTCGCGATAATACCCGGAATATAATGTTAATTGTGGCTCTCCGGCGTTTGCGCCGCGAGGTGAACCAGTGGAACACGGATAAGTTAAATATCACACATGCTTAAGTACTTTGTTGCTCTCGTCGGTCGCATGAATAGTAATTGATGAGACACTGCAGCATACATCGCGGAGGGTGAGCAACTTTAAGATCGAGGGTGAGCCGCGGTCGGCTGCGCGGCTGCACCGTCGGCGCCGGGATTAGTTAAATCTGCCGGCGACACGCGCGCCCCCCGCGCCCGCCGCGCCCCGCACGCTCCCTCCAAATGCACAATCAACTACCAGGGGGCTGCACGAGCCTGCTGCCTAATCCGCATTGCGTCTCTCCGGTTCCCATACAAGGCACCCTCATCAGATGCAAATGCGCCGCGCCCGGACGCACCGCTGCATTCAGGCGGCACGCAGCGAGCGGCGCCTGATGAATTTATTCACTTATTATCATCTGTAATAGATTCGTTGGCCGGCGACAGCGACGCAGCGGCCCTTCGTCTTTAACATAAATACTCATGATACTATAAATTGTATTTTGCTTAAACCTAATAAGTAATTCTTGGCTTCTTGCGCAGACCCTTTTCAAATGACTTGATTATTAGTTTTAAGCACTTAAATTAGTATTATTTAGTTAAGTCAATATTCAATATTCTAAACAAGTCAAGTGGGTGAGAATTAGTGAGAATTTAATTGAATATTTTATGTACAGAGAGACGCGCGCCGACCCGCTTGGCTCGGTGTAACTCGGTAAAGGCTCGCTTCACAATTTTCAAAGCCGTTGTGCGAATTCGATTAATTCTAATAAACAGACGAAGCAACAATAGGCGCGAGGCGCGGGCGCCGGCGTCTGGAAAATAATGATTGCGTTGGCAGGGCTGGCGTTCTCTTCAATATTATTAATAAATAAATATCGCGGGACAATTAACAACGTCTTACCCTAGTCTAAAAATAAGCTCGTTACTGTATTGGCAGTAGAACGATGAACATGCTTGCTTATATTATTTAGATGAATACCATTCATCATATGAATACCTACTTAAAACATTAAAAACATCCAAGATTGTTATAATATAATATGTAAAGTTATGTTTTCCGAGCGAACTGAGCTCCAGCTAACGAGTGAGGCAGAGAATTGGAATAGGTACCTACTTGCACCAAAAATAATAGCTGCTTGCTTAATTACATTTTTATAAAAAAATGACTTTTCTAAGGACCTAATTTGAAGCACTTCATGATTAAAAGTGTTATTTCTATTTAAAATAGTTTCTTTAATAAAACTAACCTAACCTAACCTAACCTAACCTAACCTCACCTACTTAATATGACAAAATGGCGGAGCTTTATTTAGAAAAACGGGTATACTTCGTCTAAGATTTAGAACGACAATTTTTTATTACTTATAAATCTGTGATCTGTTTTCAGACATAACATAATAGACGAACGTCATTCAAACATTATATTATGTAAACAAACAATTGCATTAAGATATATGGTCGCCGGAAATAGAACTTGTGAACGATGTAAACAAATTAGTACTGTTTGACACATAACCTCAAATATTCACCACGCGTGTTTTTATTAAAAATAACGTATGTAAAAAATAATTATGTTTTATGTAAAACCACAAAAGAGGTTGATAGGTCATTTCTTAATTATATTATAATTAATTCATTGTTACATATTTATTCAATCTAACCACAGAGATCGATTTGAGCAGCGGAGATCGTTTATCCCTAGCGCAAGACCACCGACCTAGCGACCTACTTCAAAATTGATTTTCTTATGGGGTAGGATAATTGACCTGCGCCGGCGATGCACTTCTGGGTCAGCAGCTGGCCGCCGCTGCTGCACTGCAGCGCGTGCTCGCTGCACCTTGCTGCAGTCAGGAAGCTCGTTAGTAAGCAGTAGGTACTTTTGCAGAATACTGGCTGTCTTGGTGAGTACGTGCTCGCGTGATATCAGTTCGCTGATTCCCCTTTTTCAATATTTCAGAGTAAGTATAGGGTGTTTCTTAAACCGTGACCGCGCCCGCAGATCCCGTAGGCAGGCAGTTTTTCCACAGACTATTAATTATATAGTATGCAAAACGAGCTTCATTGACTTTTAGATTACACATCAATAAATAAATCAATGATATGCGGAACAATGTACAACTGTTGTTCAGTTACGCATATGTAAGCAGCGTTTTTATGAAGAACGCATATCAATAACCCCACTTAATATATCATAAAACAATTATACCTACAGATTTTACAGTTGTACCACAGGTCTAATTAAATAAACAACGATAATTTACATGAAGCTTTAAACTGCTAGCGTTTAGTAACTAATGATTTACAAAAACCTCACACTCGAGTTTTTATTACCTCCTCGAGGTTTCACCATCTGGATTTAAATCGCTACTCGGATGTGCGCGTCATGCAGCACTTTAATTGGCCTGCGCAGCTTTAGAGCGTTTTCGGGAATAGTGCGATGAATAGTCACGTGGCGCAGCGGCCCGCCGCCAGCCGGCGAGGCCGGGGCCGGCGCGGCTCGCCTGTGACTCACCTGATACTCGTACGGCTCCTTCAATTGCTTCTGGACCAAATGATTAATGTGCTCGGAATGAAACGGCGATCAAACGGCGTTGCTCTGTTAGATGTGGGCAAAGCTGTTAGAAGCACATTATGGAGATAAACTATTGGCAATCTGTTCCGCATTTCTAAGTTTAAATATTTTGCTGACCCAATAACGAGTTGTACATAAGTATAACCACCTCCTTTATTCATTTGATCGTAGATATGTCGGAAGATCACGTTCTGCGCAGTACGGACGTGATATTTAATCCCGCTACGTAGCATATTGTAATTTTGCAGTCAAGAGCAAAACCATGTTTGATGATTAATCTGGTATCTACTGTTGCCGATGTGTCATCAGCTCATCAGCGTCCTCGCATCACTTACCACAGGCTATTTTGGGATAACATGTATTTAAGTTAGGAGCAATATGTACCTACCTATATACTTTGTTAAATGGCACTTCATTGACTAAAAGAAAATTGTAACATCGTCACTTTTTTATATTGTATATTAGGATAGCTTGATTTTACATCTAAATTTCTATGTAAGTATTCAATACAAAAAAAATATACAAATGTACTTTATAATGAAATTAAAACATTGTATTATAGTAACTCCAGAAAATAATCCAGATTTGGCAATTATTTGCCTCTCGTTGCTATTCCCTGTACGCGCGTATGTACGTCGTAAAACGAGCGCGGCGGAGTGCGCGCGCGCCGGCAGTCGGCGCGGCTGCAGACATCTGGAGCTGCTGCTCGGCGCGCGGCCTCGCCTCGCCCGTCTAAACCACGGTATACGACAATATATTTTTCCTTTTTTTTATGGCAAGGAGAAGGCACGCGAGCACTCAGGCCACCTGATGGTAAGTGGGACCTGAGACCCAAAGACATTTGAAATCACAAGACTGCAATCCGAAGACTTCAAATGCGTTACAAACCTTGAGGACTAAGATGGAATGCCTCTATGCTAGTAATTTCGCCGGTTATCTTATCCCCACACCGGAACACAGAAATGCCAACATTGCTTGGCGGTGGGTTAATGGATAAGATGGTGGTAGCGATCCGGAGCCCGGACGGACCCTGCATAAGGTCCTACCACCACTAAATCTTGGAAGCTTCGGATTTTGTAGGGAGATCTTAGATGTAAGTGGACCATTGTGAGCGCAGGATGATACGGGGTATTATTCTCTTAAAAACGGCGTTCGGTTGGACAAAAGAGTGAACGAGCGGCGCAGCTTATACATATAAACCGGCGACTTTAAGTAGTCCCGTCAGAGCGTACAAAACAAATTTAAACGCGGCTTGTGTGGCGCGGCCGGCTCGGCGCGAGATAGCTCCGGTTAATCGCGTTATGGGAAATGGCCCTGGCGGCCCAGTTCCTGCGAATCACGTTGCGCGTTGCCGATACGCTCCATACCACTTAGCTTACGAGTTTCAGGAGTAATTAAATTGGGATAGCTTGTTACGTTCCGTTACTCAGAAGTATCTTTGGATACCGAGCGTGATTTAATTGTAACTTATACAAGAAATACTCTTGCCGCAGGGCAAAGAACGCGAAACATCTCACGCGTGGATGTTAGCCTTCGGCGAGTACACGCGGTCGAAGACGTTTCAGCCTCGGTCGGTGGACGGCGGCGGCGCGGGAGCTTTGATCACGCGTAAACTAATAATTCTCCGACAAATACCCATTTGTCTCGCGGCCGGGCGTAATCGTGCCAGTGTACATGATTTGTCTTTTCTAAATGTGGGGCCAATGAATGTTTGCGAATTTACTTATTACGAGTAAAACGGTTTCGGCAGTAAGATGTTCCGCTTTTATGCCGCTGTTGGAAGTTGGAGTGAAAATATTAGCGGAATATACCCGAATTGTATAAAAATAACAACCCGTAAATCACGGTTTTCATATTTTTATCTACATAGTCCGTGCGTCGTCACTTAACGCGCCGGCGACGGAGGCCAAATTGCTTTTCGTTTAAAATAAAGCTTCGCGCTCACAATGTTTCAGTATAGTAGTTTCCTGGCCTACTTCTGTTGAAGAACCGCTCGGGTTTCCCACGACCGCCTTTGTCAGTTTAAGACTGGAGGATTATAAATCAGGCGAGCAGCGCCCTGTGATGTCGTACGGCCTCGTGATTGCAAAATAATAATCAAATTCGGTATTAAGATTGAGTTATCCATTTTGTATTGGAGTTAGGTATGGTGCCCTACATTAGTTCGATTGGAGGCCGTTTTCAAAATCAATTGCAGCATAAAAAAAGTTTCATGTGTAGGTATAAACAGTAGCGAAAGTCGCTTAATTTTGAGCTGTTTAGCTAAATAGTCAACACGCCAGCAAGTGGTCCAGCTGCACTGGTCACAGCATCTTTTAACTTAATCTTTAAACATATATACAATATTATCACTATTCGCGATATTGAATACAGTGCCTAGGTATCACTAGAGTAACAGAACGAGGGGTCATAAAATCAAAGGGATATTGAAAAACCGGTAACGGGTTTGAAATAACTTCAGAACCGATTTTCCGGGTTTCTCGGTTTCTTGGTTATTATGTTATTTTCTAAAATAAAACTGTATTTTCATGTACACTTTATTATATGTATAGCCATTATTTGTCTTTATAATCACATCAACACTGGCAAATATCTTAGCCCGATTGTGCAAAATATGGTAACAGAATGATAAACAAGGTTTTAAAGATGTTGGTTCTTTTCTGTAGCTATGCCTTGTTTGTTTGTGTATGTTATCACATGAACATCTTTATTTATCGTGTAACAACAAATTATTCTCTTCAAAAAATAAAGTAAACAACATTTCCTCATAAAAGTATATGTAAACAAAACCAAAATGAACAATTAAAACAATGGAATAATAACCTCTCTTACTTTTGGTGAATTGTCCATTGGTGATGCGATCGTAACATATTGACAGCACGAGTATACCTGTCCAGAGTGTCATCATTCGGCGCTGTTTTCAGGCGGTTACTCTTAGATTCCTGTCAGATTGAACACTCAGAACCCAAACCCCTTCTTTTAACCCCCGACGCAAAAACGACGGGGTGTTTTAAGTTTGAGTCTGTGTATGTGTCTGTATGTGGCATCGTAGCTCCCGAACGGATGAACCGATTTAGATTTTGTTTATTTTTGTTTGAAAGGTGAATTAGTCGGGAGTGTTTTTAGACATGTTTTATTAAAATCGCTTCAGCCGTTTTTGAGATATTGAGCTTTAAAGTTTAAAAAGCGTGTTTTTTTTATTATTACGAATTTTAAAAGACCCCCGACTCTAAACATTCCAACAAAATATTAATTCCTACTATACCTAATGAAACTTATAGGGCCAATACTTATTATTTTTTACTTTAGACGTTTTTTACCGACTGTTTAGAGTCGGGGGCTTTTTAATTTTTTATATACTTAACTCGCTTTTAAGAGAATTTTGAAATTGTTAGCTTCACATTGCCACAAAGTTTCTCTTCCTAAACCTAGTCTATTTTTACCTTTGTTAAATATGTTGTAGTTACTTTACTAGATACTATGATAAACTAGTTATGTATGTTTTCCTATCAAAGTTTTTTTTTTTGAGTCAAATAAGAAAACGAAAAAAACGGCAAGTACAAACGTAGTTTATCATAACAACTACAACATATTCAAAAATTGTGGAAATCGGACTTGATTTAAGAGCCGTCCGGAGCTAAATTTGTAAGTTTGTTTTTTTTCACTTCTCATGCTCAAAAAGTTTGTCAAAATAGACTCATCAAGCGAGACTCAAGTGATACATGTACAACCGAGGGAAAATATAATATTATATATTTTCACTAGGGAAAATATGAAATTGAAAATAGAATGATTTACATTTACAAAACATCTTAATTTGACCAATCAAAATACTGCACCAAATTAAATCCACCAATCACAATACACATCGACTGTCAGTCGGAACGTTAGGTTCTTTTTGGTACGTACACACGTTAACAAATTCAAATCTTTAAAAAAAAAATGTATTTGATATCAACCAACCATAATAAAGCTATATTAAAATCGACCAATCAGGTAACAGAATTCATTTCTCAAAACATTAGGTGTTTTTTAGTACCTATTTTACAATTGCTAAAATATCATGAATCTTTGAGCTAGTACGCTTTAAAGCGCTAAATACTCACTCGGTCAGCGCCGTTTAGTCTATATTTTGTATCTGTGTCAAAGTAGTTTAAAAAAAACACGCCGCCAAATTAAAACAATATTTTGCCGCGGAATACATTGTGGGTGGATAATCATTGTTAATTTTAAGATGTCGTCAAATGAAAATGAATTGCAACTTACGCGCCGGATACAATCATGGAGAAAAAGGCCAAAAAACTGAGTGAAAATAATTTGCCCGTGAAATATCGTGAAAACTATTTAAGGGCATACAATAATTTTACACAATGGAAAAATGAAAAGCAAGTTGATTCTAACAGTGAAGGTGTGTTTACTTTTATATAATTCTTTTATTTTCTCACAATCGAAGTGAAAAGTAGAGTGTATAACTCGGGTCTAAAAGCCATATTAGGTACCCCTCGCACAATTTTCCCTCGCTTTGCTCGGGAAAATAACCATCTCGGGGTAGTTACTATGGCTTATTTTTGACCCTAGTTATACAATCTACTATTTTAAACCGCCGTATCACAATCCTCTGGCCGCATTTGCTCTCAGGCAACCAAGTTGTTCTGTAAACGTTTGTCAGTCAGAAACACTGGTGCTATGCAGCGTGGCTGTCGTACGGCGTGGCTGGCGGCTGCTGCGGGCGGTGTTGTCCGGGCCGGCCGCGCGGCGCGGCGCTGCACTCGCTGCGCGCGCGCAACAAGCGGGGCATTGTGCACGCGGGGTCAAGTTCGCGCCGGTGCACGCCGCGCCCCGCGGCTCGCGCGCTCAACGCAGTTCTAATTAAACTATGACTTACGAGATCACCCTAGACTGAATGCCAGGAGGTAGTAAACACATATGCCTGTGGTTTCCCCATCCATGTTCCTGGACGTACGATTGTGTTTCTTTTAAGGTGTTGCTTTCAAATTTTGCAATGCATAATTTACCATAAATACCAATTGAAAAAATAGTGAGGAGGGAGAGACGCTATCCATGTTTAGTGATATACATTCGCACATCTTACTAGAGTTTTATAAAATAAAATGTTAAGTCTTTTCTGTACTTTTGGTGCTATCAAGAATCTGACCTACTTGGTGTCGGCGCGGCGTCTATGCTCCGCGCTATGCGCCGCGACTCCGACCCCCTTCTCGCACAATCCTCGTTGCTCCCTCGGCTCAGTGCATCGAGTGCTTAATGTTCTTATCTTAGAAAGGAAAGCACCATGTATACTCGTACGTTCATGACATAAACGGTAAATCCAACTGACTGCGGTGGCCTCACTAGAACACGCGTATCTAGACTGTGACTGAACCTGTTAGTGCAGCCTATTGCAAAAACACAACGTCTGTGACCGCGTGGCGAAATCTATTTTCGTCGGTTGTTTACAACAACGTAGTGGCGTGCAGGAAGTGCAATAACCCCTGAATAAACACGATTATTATCGCCGTTAATCCTGAGATGTTGCGACGAGAGATGGGTCCGCGCCGCCGGCCGGCGCGAGCGCGGGTCAAGAGCCGCTGACGTCACGCACCCGCTCTGTGCGCGACGTAAAGGGGGTACTTACCCCAGTGAGGCTCTGTTTGCACCCACTCTCATTACAAATTATGCCCCACTCGAGAAATGATGTGTCATTCTCAGATGAACTCTAATTTTAAATTAAGTATGCTTTCGGGTGGTAAAATAGCAACCGTATGTAAAATTCTACAGCCTACCAGCATGAGGAACCAACAGGCATCAGAGGACTTACCTAATAAACGACACGCGGTGAACATGGAAGGGACATAGGTACGTAGCCAGCGGCCCCGGGCTCGATTACGAGGTCCTACTATGAAAATCGAAGTTTGAAGTTTCGTGAACTCCATCCAATGATGTTACATATTAATATAACCTCACGCAAACACTATCGAACACACTAGCACACCCAAATACGCAAATACGCACTACAAACACACACATACACACACCAACACCCACACACACACACACACGCGCACACACGCACACACACACACACACACACGCACACACACTGCTAGATCTTCTATTGCTGTATGTTGAAAATGTTGATAGACTTATTGTTAATTAAAAACCTAATGTTGTTTTACGATTATTTATTTATCTTTAAATAACCAACAAACCACAGTAAAGAGGGGACTCTTCTATCAAACAGGCTTATGTAACTTAATAGAACTTTATGTGTATTATGCCATTATACCATTTTATGTCTACCTATCGTGTAGTTATTCAATAAATGTTTTTTTTTATATAATCAAAAAAATATCATTGACTCCATCCCAAGGCTTACCTACTCCCCATTTAGCCTCCAGTGACTGATAAGTGACATGGACTCGGGAGCTGAAGTGTCGAATTTACACGGGCCCGCAAAACTAGGTATCACAATTTGGTATCACAATTAAAAGTGTGATACTTAGTTTTGCGGGCCCGTGTAGTTTCTCATGGTAACCATCCCGGTGGTATGGCAAATGTTTGCGTATTGTAATGAGCGCGACTGGTGTCACCTTGTGTTGACGACACTTATTTCATCGAACTTGTCATTTCACCGAAGTTCACTTCCAAGTAACCATATCGAGTAGGTATGTGCATTTTTTTATTTGCATCAATTTTCGACACTTAATGCGTAGACGCAATTAAACACAGTTATTGATTAAACGGGTTTCGGTTTCGCCGACTCCATGGGAAAAATAAACAGCATAACAAATATCCTTCAAATACACTCAAATAAATTACACGGCAGGTACAAGAACACGTAACGGTCCTCTTTGAACAAACATTGTGTAGGTAAATACTAGTACACGAGTGAGCAGCGAAGACCCTCCCTGATGCTCGCCGCGCAGTGCACCGGTGAATGCATTCGGGAAGTGTAATGTTATATAGTTACTTTAGAGAATCGAATACACATTATAGATACATTTCCGTTCGGCGGATCCAAATGCCCCGATGAACGGAAGTCGATGAAATGTTACAGTAAGTAAATATTACTAGGTCCGCGAATAAATTCCATCCCGGAAAACTCCGAGTATAGCGTATAAGACAGCCGGGAAAATAAAATTCAAGAGCATTTTTTAAACAGATCTAAAAAATATTGTAGATTCGACTAATCGATTTCGATTTATCTTAATTAGGTAGTCCTATGTACAATATTTATGACTTTTACTCATGTTAAACGGGGTGAACGGGGTGATTTCGTTTTAGACCACAATAATTTATCACCCCCCACGTTTATTTGTCCCGGGTGGTTGCCATTTTAGAATAGTGACCATGCAAACTGTGGTTTCAGAGTTATCAATTTTTTTTGAGTTATTGACAATTCTGTAGCTCTACCTACCTACCCCACTCTGGAAATGAAGGCATGACTTTGTTTAGGTATATATGTAATTTATCACATGGTGAGGATATACATAGAGTCGGGGTCCAACCTTAACGTTAAGGAGCGTTAACATTGTAGGCAGTTAGGTATATCTTAAGACTGCGCCGAGCGTTCAGTGGCGCCCTCATTACTGTTATTGGGTTTTCTAATTAACTAACGAATTTCCTTGGAACCAAACAAAATGTGTTTGTAGCGCAAGAATAAACACAATTTATGGGATACGTAACAATCTTTAATAACAATTAACCTTTGAGTAGTCAGCTTAAAGGGAAAAGGTGGCCACTTTTTTCCGTTAAGTAGATAACTCAAAGGTGAATTGTTATTAAACTATGTGATATACCCTATAAGTTGTGTTTTCATTTGTAGTACAAACACATTTCGCCCAATTTCAAGAAAATACTTTAGTTTATTAGAAAACACAATAAAAGTAATGAGGGCGCCACTGGACGCTCGGCGCAGTCTTAATAACTAAACAACAGTAAAGGCGGTCGTGTCGTTAACAATATGATATAAATATAATTTAGACGAAGTGGAATAAATGCCCCGTTCTCTGTCCGTGCGAAGAACGGTTAATGTCAAACACCATAAATATTCCGCCAGCGCCAGCGCAGCGCCGGAAAACAGGCGGATATAAAATATAAACACAGTGCCGACTTCCTCGCGTGGGACGCACTGCAAAAAACATTTCGAAATGTCCTCTCGATTCAGTTTGAATAACAAAATATATTTTGCTGCAGTTAAATGTCAGTTCTTACTGGGGTGTTTTTTTTTTATAGGTAAATGTCAAAAGGTACTTTTCCGTGGGAGACAAGTTCGCAGCACTCGGGCGTGGAGACCAGGCGGGCCGAAGAGATCTTCGTGTGAGAGGAGGTGGCGCGTGACCCGCCTTCGCCGGGGTGTCATGTCAGCAGCGGCGCGGGCGCCGGCCTCGCGCATTATACTAATTAGATTTCAGAATACAATGTGTGTTTAGGGTATGTAAATTATATCTCACAATCGTGTCAATGGTGTATGTGCTTAAGCTTAGCCCAATTAGGTCTGGGCGAGAGGTGAAGGGCTCGCGCCGGGCGCGGCGCCCGCGGGCTCCTCCGCCGTCTATTATTGTGCAGGCACGACGCCGCGGCGACCCCTGACCCCATTCGTCTCCGCTATCTCGCGACGCGTGAGTGAAGGCGCTGCACGCGACTCCTCTCGACTCTCTCCTCCGCGGGGGGCTCGTTATCAACTCATCACGCGATAAGCCCGTGTTATCAGTCACCGGTACTTTACGAGTCTCTAAGCCCCGCTCAAGCCGCCGACCTCTTCGGGGTAATCCTAGTGCTCATATTTTATTACACACCTCCACAGGAGGATGAGTTTCGTATGCGTAAGTTAATATTTAGTCGACGAGATGAACGGCCACACAGCGAGATGGGAAGCGTTTCTGTTTACAAAATTTAATTAGTTTTGTCTAATGTCCTTCGAGTGCTTAGTGAATAAAAGGACGGTAGGACGAGGATTATTTGTCGCCGACGAAGCCAAGCGTTACGTTAATGGGCGATAAGACGCAGCCGCCGGGCGGCGCGGCGCGGGCGGCAGACTGCTCTCGCTAATTAGAATTTGCCCGACGCGACCTCATCATTTTAGCATCACTTGTACAGCTTCTTTAATAAACAGTCAGGCCATAAAATATAAAATAATGGTCTATGGAACGCGATACTAACAAAGATAAACTACAAAAAATATTCCTAACAAAAGATCGCTCGCAGACGGTGCTCTATTACCGTGTTTAATGCTTCTATTAAACTCGGTAATAGAACACCGTCTTACGCAAACTTAGTAATAGGTAATAGCCCTCTCGAGTACGAGTAGTACCCGCGCTAGCAACCACGACGTGCCTCGCCGCAAGCAGCGCGCAGCGGGTGCACCGGACGCATCCGAGCTGGACGCGGTGCGGCGACAAACGCAGGCGCAGGGCGTCGTTGGCTGGTGCATCCACCACTCATCAGCACGTGCGAGTGGCGAAAGGATGGAGTGTTTACCTACTCAATTAGAGTGAATGATAGAACTTAAGGGTGCGCATAGCAATTTTGGTTTTAAGTATGCTATTACAACAACGGCTAATAGACCCGGGGCTGTGGCACTTTGTTTAGCACCAAAAAATATTTGTGGCAAAAATTGTAAATAAGTATCTTTAAAATAAATAATTTAAAAGGGGCATAGGATCATGATTATAAATAATCAGAACGGCCCGAGAACTGCGCCATGGAATGGGTAGTTTCTCGAAGGTCCTGAAGGCATCTGTCCCTGAAAGCTTAATTGACAGCGGAGCAGCGACCTTCCATCAGGAGGCGGCGCGGCCGACCTCGTTCTTTATTTATGCTTAAGGAACAGTCTTGATAGACAGATGCATGCGGCGAGTGGAAAGCAAGTCGGAGTAGGGTCTGTTAGATTATTTATTGGTCAGTTATAGTTTAATAACGAAAGTTTAATAAGTGTACTTTTAACCGTTTCGGACCAAAGTCATTCCAGTCATTCACCTTTGTTTTTTATGTAAACAAAATAAGGTATTAAAAAAATCATAAAATACATTTGTAATGTATGCCTTGCCTAATATGAGAGCGCAAATGTTGAGTTATTTTATTTATCCCTAACACCTCATTTCTCTTTGAAATCACCAGCGTAATTAACAAACGTACTTCATCAAAGCCATATTTACGATCAAAGAATATCATTATATCAATTTGGATCTTTTGATTGGATTTTAAATACTTAGTCTTCAGATTGTAATTGATTTTTTTATAACCTAATGCCATTCCTAAATTACTATGCAGTAGTGCTATGTTTAGGCATAATTAGTCAGGAAAACCTCGTTCGGCCCCTTACTGACTAAGGCTGCCAAGTGCCATGCCATATGCGCGGGAGCAGGAAGTCGGGATCCTTGACCAGCGACCGTTACCGATACCGTACTATCAGAGCGGTGCATAGACGTGTGTCATGCCTTCCTTACGCAGGCCTTTACCGAGGCATCGAGTGCTTGCGATATAAAAAATATTGGTTTCATAAAAGGCTTATCAAGGGAGATGTTTACTTTATTTTGACGACATGTTAGCCTACTTTGGTAGTGACCCTGCCTACGAAGCTAGTGGTTCCGGGTTCAAATCCTGGTAAGGACAGATATTCGGGTGATCAGCGTGAGAAGCTGATGACTATTTCTATTGTATTCTAGGTATTTCTCTATATAAGTATGTTTATCGTCGTCTAGTAGCCATAGTACCTACAATATGATATTATCCCTTGATATTTATTTATTTATTCTTATAGTAACTTTAGCATTGGATGCCTTTATACTCGTTTAAAATCACAGTTTATTCGTTGTCGTATTTGTCTCTTTGGACGCAGTGCGTTCCGCCGCCTGCGCAGCAATTAGTCGCCGCGCGGCCGCGGCACCGGCGGCACTAACTGCACGAACCACTTACGCCGCTATCAGTTGAACTCCGCTGCACCTGCTGATGACGTCTAATGGCAGTAATGGCTTAACGGATTCATTTAAACCGGTTGTTTTTAAATCTTCTGGATCATATTCGAATGTGATAAGAGAAATAGGTAATGCGGAGACCACAAATTTCTGACGGAGGTGTGGATAATTTAATCCTTTTTGAAAACATACATTAAACTATGCAAACGCCTTCGATCGCCAGCCAGTAAAGGCAGTAAATACCTATATTTTACTCGTCAAGTGGCACTAAAGCTATGGAGATGAGTAATAGATACCTTTCAAGAGTCTCATCGATATGCCTCGAGATCAGGTTGAAAAGAGTGCCGATCATGCATTTCGGCTCTCGAGCGGCAAAAAACGGGCAGGTTCATTGTTCCCAATGGCCGGCCACTTCGCCGACACATGCTCGAGGCTTTCTCCGATGGCTAGCCTTCGTTTCACGGTGATTAGGAACTATATACTGATATTGTGATCATTAACTACATTATTACCGACTACTCGTACAATTTAGACAAGTAGCTTTTATATTATCATGTTCCTTTAATATATTTCTTTATATGTTGTATCCTGGGTGTAGTATAACGATCTGAATAGTGATTACACACCTGGTGAGTACACTTTGATATGAAATTGCATCAATAATCATTAATAGATTGAAGAGTGGGAAGGTTCGCTAACTTCTGGGACAAACGGTGCGCAGAGATGAGCGCAGAAGCAACTTCTGCGTAATAGCACGTAATAGTAAACGCGCGTTGTTACAAGAAACATTCAAGTTTTAATTTAAAACACACAAACGTAAGGTACAATTTTCGCCATCCTGAGGTTCTGATCTCGAGTCCTTTTCTTTGTACCTCACAGAACATATCTATAGAAGTTTCAGGCGTGAGATTGATTATTGTCTCTTAACTGCACATTTAATCGAACATCAACGCTCACGACACTGCCAGTTAGGTAAACCTACAAGTTTTATTATAAAGAAAATTTTAGATACACAATGGTGAAATTAATCAAAGGCTCGTAAAAATGATACTTATTTTAAATAACATTGCGAGGGCTGTTTTATTTCATAACTGAATATTATGAGAAACTAAAAGCCTCATTACACATTAAGAGCGAGCGAGGGTACTCAGGCAGATTAAACTGGAGTTACGCGACACTCCACAAGTGGCGTAACGTCAAGTACCTACCGCGGCAGGTTATCGCTCATCGCCGACGCCGAATTATTAATGCTCGCCGGGCCCGCGCCCGCGCCGCGCTCGAACATTGTTCAAGGTGTTTCATTAAAGTTTCCTTTTGTTATTATTTCATTAACCGCTTTAGGATGAGTAATTTATATTTGTGGCCCCGATTTAATCACGGACTTTGCAGATGTATTATTCTTTTTCGAACCACTCGATAGGCTCGAAAGCCAGAGTTTTGTCCCGGTCACTTTAGCGGAGATCCTTCGTATCAAACATCAACCAACCCCAAAATATTTTAACTACTTACATAACTAAAGTTATAAATTTCTATGACAGGAAATTTTAAGCTAGCCGGTTTATTAATTGGTTGACGAGCACAATAAGCGACTCGTTTGTCCCCGAGCGTGCTAAATGTATTATATTCGCAAACTGTACACAAAATAATATTAATAATATAAGCTTCAGTGACGAAAAATGCGGTTTATGTTTTGACGACTTACTACTGCAAGGTGTTTAAAAAGTAGTTAGCTAACGAGGTTGTTTCCGCGGATGCAGCTATAATTGGCTTGTTCAAATATTGACAGCGGTGACGTCCGCGCCCGCGCCCGCGCCCGCGCCCGCGCCCGCGCCGCCCGCGCTTATCGCGAACGGGCTCGTTACTGCGCTCAAACTATTCCAATTCAAATGTAATTAGTTTCTAATTATCAAACACGTTTTGTGATTAGATTATTCATCATATATTCATTTTCTTAAATATGGTGTAAGTAATTACTCATTTATGCACGCACGTACCTCGTAGGCTCATTTATAAAAAAATACTATTTAGCAAAAAAAATACCTCATATCAAAAATGTGTATGGAACTTTAGGTAATTCGAGACGGACATGGTGTAAAGGGTTTTGCATAGAGGTATTAAACATACCTAAACTCATGCCTTCATTCCCAGAGTGGGGTAGGCAGAGCTACAGAATTACCATCAACTGTAAAATTAGAAATTGGTTGATAATTCTGTAACCACATTTTGCACAATTAGGCTAAGATGTTTACCAGTGTATTAGTGACAGGGTGCGAGCCCATCGCCTAACAGTGCTAAAAGCCTAAAAAAAACCTATATTTCCTTAGTCGCCAATAGACATCCACAACCAATAGAGGTATTTTAGTCATTAATTGTACAATAAAGTAAATTGATTCCTAGATCATTTTGGACTACGTCATAGTGAGGCAATCAATCAAAACGTAAGAGACTTCTTATGATTTTGTTTAGTGTCACTGTGACACGGTCCAAAATGGTCCAGGAATCAATTTCCTTGAGTGTACTTTCAATGGTCACGACGGCTGATTTTCTTCTAATGGTTTAGCGACCTCTAAATACAAATAAATGATTAAATTTTTAGATTGAGATTAGAAATTCAGATTTACTTACTTATTTCAATGTAGCAGGGCATGTGTTACATATTCAAGTTAAAAACAGTCAATTTTCGCCTCGGGTATACTCGCACGAACGGGAAAGTTAATTTTGTTCTCAAAGTTAAAACAACAACTCGTGCAAACCTTAAAAAGTACGCGCTGCTGGTTGATTGGTCGCATCAGGAAGCTTGAAGGGCGAGTTCATCACCAAATAAATATGAGTATAATGACAGCGATGCACTTTTCTACAGTAACGGTATTGTATAGGTTGTATAAGTAATGATCGGTGACCGGTAGCAATTTATGTCACTTTAACGTCAAACGTAATGACTAATATGGATAAGTCTGTGTTGTTACAAATAAAATGAAAAATTATATTGTTGAAAACCAACTTAATTTAATTGGTGGTTAATCGATTCCTTTTAACATAGAGGATTTATTTACCTAAAAAGAATGATCTTTCTAAATCAAGAGATGTGAGAGGTGCGTAGGGTGTAAACCGATGTTTCGTCGTTTAAGACATGTTAAATCCTCGAACGAATAAAACTCCATATTTTTTTTAGGATATAAATTGTGCATGAAATTTAATTAGAATCATATCCAAGAAATACTTTCTTAAAAAAATTGCTACCGGTCGCCGATTTTTATGTCTAAAACAGAGTGGGATTTCATAACTCGCACATACTCCCACACCCACGTTAAAACACTCGCAATTTTGGGTAATTTGTTATGTTATCTTGACATTTAGACAAGTTTAAACAAGCCTCAGCCCCGCAACGGCACGACCAGCGACCTTTGCGCGAGGGGGGCGAGGGGGGGGGGACTAACCTTTTGAGGCCTAAATAGAAAAATCTTGTTTAATAAAGAAACAGGTATAAATAATTCAGTCTTTGAAAATGCCAGGAGTCTTTAAGTACCTGCTCGATCAATAGTAATATGATAGTAATAGATAAAGTAACTGAACTAGGTACCCTGATACCTTTATAAAAAATAAGAAATATCTATGTGCCACAAACTTGGGACTTCGACCCTCTTTTTTTTAGCTTTTAGGGATGACGCAACTGGAAATGTAAAATTTATGTTTCTTATTCAACTCGGTCGCTCGTGGACTCTACTACCCGTCGGCACTTCGATTAAGTATTTCAAAAGCGTCAGGTGCTTAAGGATTTGAATTTCGTTAGTTATAGTTACTGATGCAACGATTACTACTTTTACGAATACGAATACGAATACGAATATCAACCCTAATATTCGGCGAATACGAATAATAAAAAAATAATTTATTTGATGAATTTCTATTCTACTAATAATTAAAATTTACAATAGGTACGCATTTTTTATTTATAAAACAAAATTTGTATATTTACTGGTTTTAGGCGATTTCTTTTTTCAGTCCGAAAGTTCCCAGCGACTGTACATGGCTTCAGAAAACAATATTTTTGGGCGAGTTTTTTCAGACTTGGAAAATGGACATCTTCTCGACGCCAAAAGGCCAGTGGATTAGTATTCGCCGAATACGAATATTCGGTAAATGTCTACTATTCGGCGAATACGAATATTCGTATTCGTATTTGTTGGATCACTATAGTTATAATACGAATATTCGTATTCGTATTTGTTGGATCACTAGTTATAATACGAATATTCGTATTCGTATTTGTTGGATCACTAGTTATAATACGAATATTCGTATTCGTATTTGTTGGATCACTAGTTATAATAGTACACATAAACGTCAATACTTAAACTGGATACCCAAGGGCAAAAGGGGTAATTGGATTGAGTGTTACTTTTCTAAAAAGGCAGTCTACTGTGCATAGTGAAGACAATTATCTCGCAATGAGGTCATCTCAGCGCTTGAGTTCAAGTAGAGTAATACAAATAAAGTGAATAGGACGACACTGGAGCTCCTGGAGCATTCCGCGCCAGCACGCGCTCGGCCGGCTGTAAACTGGGGGGTGATTCTGTAAATAAGCAAAGGTGAACGAATGCACGAGTGATACCAAGCGGCGAGATTAAGTAGTCCCGTCAGTGCGAACAAAACACATTGTAGCGCGTGCATTTTCAATTTAGCAGCCTTATACGTTCCACCCATCGTGCTGCTAAATTGAAAATGCACGCGCTACAATGTGCTTTGTTCGCACTGACGGGACTACTTAATCTCGCCGCTTGGTTTCGCACGACAGTCCGCTCGACCGGCGCAGCGTTGTTTACAGAATCACTACCCTACGCTTTTCATTTACCTCTCGTCTCGAGGCAATAATGGGCGACACTAGCCGCGGCTCGCACGCCGCTCGCTGGAATGGAACCCAATCAATCGCCTGCGACTACTTTTATTGCGAATTAACGTCCAGCAGTATAAATAAACGATAAATTCTCGAGTACCTATTTCATCCAGTATAAATAATCCACGCTCGAAAAAGGACGTAAATAAGCATAGGTATATTAAGATTTAACCTATTTCATAAAAAGTTATTTGTAATATTGTATGTGAGTAACGCAGTGGACGTTAATGTGCCTGCCTTTTCTATGGAAAAAGTGCAATTTACCACTGAGTTACCAACATTCTTCAAAGACATTTGAGTAATTTAAGGTTGTTTTCTGAGAACCGTTAAACTTAAACATTCTAAGTTCATGTTATTTATTTATTCGCGGATTTATAATGTGTGTACACTGAACATTAATTTCCTTAATTAAAGAAGGCGTAGTTTCTTTAATTAAAGAAACTAGGCCCCGAAAAAAAAGAAAGTAGAGAAATACAAGATGTGTGTTACAAGATAAACCTATAGGTTTCCAACTCTGGTCACAAGTGAAGTTAACAACCTTTAACAACTATCTAACTAGTTAGTTTGCCCCGGACAGAAGTCGCGATCGCCCCCCCCCCCCCCCCTCATCTAACTTGCAACCCATTTACCGGCCATGTTTATGTTCAAAGTTGAAAATTGTTTTTGCCTCAACTACTTCAGACCTCACTTCGTTCATTTCACGGAAAAGAAGTTCTAATAAACGTGTTTCAAAATCAAAGAATCTTATTTACTCTTACTATTATTTGTTTGTTTGTTGGAATAATCTATTTCTAGTTCAGTAATTACGGCATTGTGGTAAGTGACGTGTGACCTGGCTGGCACCAGGGCAGCGACGTCACGAGCGCTTGACGTCAGCTCCGTGCAGACGCCACGCTGAGCGTCAGCAGCGCCGCGCGGAGGATGTCGCCGTGTCAACACGTGACGCCGCCGCGAACACTTGCGGAGCACTCGCCTGTGACCCCCCCAGTCAGTCACTCTGTCCTATCCACGCCCAGAGGGTGAATACACTTGGTAAGATCAGGTACGGTTGATGCTTGATGGTACAATTATATACCTAATATAAAATATGTAAGCCCGGCACTACTTACTATATTATCGACTTATGTAGTCTTCATGGAAGAGATCGCTATCTACCGAAGAGACTGCCTGCCTATTGTTTACTTTGTAAGTTAGTGGACCTCTTTGTTCTTTATTTTTTCAAGCGACGTTCTCCCTATACTAGGTACAATGCATTTTGTAGAAAACATGTATTGCTGGATTTGAATATACTCCAAAAAACACAAAAGTCGATTGTAAACGATGTTTTAACTAGAGCGGAGGACGCGCTAGGGGAGCAATATTACCATCAAGCCACATTAAAAGTGCAAATTCCTGCGGGCGTGGTCGAATCGCACCAGACAACAGCAGTGTTCGCATTGTTGTGTTCCGGTTTGGGGATAAGACAGCCGGTGAAATGACTAGCATAGAGGCATTCCATCTTAGCCTCAGGGTTGACAACGCATTTGCAGTCTTAGGATTGCATTGCAGTCTTGTGATTGCGAATGTCTATGGGTCACAGTTTCCACTTACCATCAGGTGGCCTGTGTGCTCGTTTGTCTACTCAATGCCATAAAAAAAAAAAAAAAAAAAAAAGACCGTCTCGTAGTACGAGTAGGTAGGTAGTTAGGTACGTTGCAGTTCGCTGCAGTAATGCGTTTCCTATTAGCAGCGCCGTGAACGAAGTGCTTTGTTCTCTATCGGCTCCGCCGAGTGTGGCTGCGCGGCGCGGCTGCCACTCGCGCGCGCTTCACTGGCCGCGGACAATCCTGCGGAACGTATCGACACTCGATAGTACCTACTCTCGAAATGAGGAACCCGCTCCGCGCGCGACTAGGTATCTAGCTTTCTAGCTCCAACATTCTTCAGTAGGCCAATTAAACTCCAACCTTAAGTTTATTGAAGAGAAAGTTTATTGTATTAATATAAATTGATCCAAAGCTGGTTCGTGGCGGTAATGAGGAGTGGCGGCGGCCCGCGTGGCGTGTCGTGACGGATGCCCAGCTGCGCTCCAATCAGGAGAGTGCGAAGTGCCAGAGTTTCGCGACGCGCCTTTTCGGGTGTCAGTGTCACTTGACATTAATTATGTACACACTTGTTTTGCGCAATAATCGTAAAAGGAAAACGAACGAATACCTACATCTGTTACGAATAGCTGTGTTTTAACTGGACTTGACCATGTTTTTACAACGTGAGCCTTATTCAAGTGACCGATTTTTTTTATGTTATATCTTCGACAAGTTATTCGTATTTTTGAGTTTTTGACCATAACATGTGATTTATTCAACCAAAAGACATCAACGGGAGTAATCTTACAAAATATTGACTATGAAGGTGAAAACGGTTAGACATTGTAAGTGTGGGTAATGTGCGTATAAATTAGTTTCTCAAAATGGTCTACTTAATTAAGTTTTTTGTATATTCTCGAGGACTTGCCCCTGCATCGGCCTGGGAATCAGAGATGACGGTTCGAGTCGTGTGATCTTACTGACGACTACTCAGTTTTACATAAGTAGCTAAATAACAATACTAGTCAAACTCACTCAAATGGGATCTCCCACACGAGAGGTCGTGTTTAGATATGATCGCTATTAACCGAATAGGTACTTCGTCGATGATGGAATCAAAGTTCGTCCATGCTGAGCCAAGAGTTAATGCACTCCTTGGAGTGGAATACCAAATCAATGGCGTATTCGCCAAGTAGGAGGTTTGTCCTTCCTTCTCGTTGAGTAAACGAAGTAATTAGTCGGTCGTGTGTGCGATGGGGATCTATCTGCGCGGGCGGCGCTTCCGCGTGCGCGCGCCGCTAAATCATTCCCTAACTCATTTATCTCCACATCTAAGGGACGCCGGCGCGGCTCTTGGCACCGTTTAGCTATTTAACAACATTCGTTCACGTCGAACGCTATTTTCAAAGGCAATTGAGGCTTATTAAGACTTGTCCGCTCGCAGGGAATATGTTTTCCGCTAGAAAAAGATGAGCAAGCTAAAGGTATTCATACTATTATTCCCTTATTTCTGAAGAGTGATGTATCGGCCTAGCTCTCCCTTTGACAACCAATGGTTCTGCGCAACGGATCAGGTTAATTTAGAGTTCCGTAGTCAGTAACGACTTTTATATTGGTCCAGTCAGCATCAAAAGTAGTTAGCAGAATAACATGATCAAAATGATCTAGACACGACGTATTCTCTTGACAATAGAGTCGATTGCAGATCACTTTGACCTCTTCGGTAGCTACTTCGCAGCTGACGACGATAGTTACGAGTATTTTGTTAGGGATATATCGAAGCGTTTGGTTTAACTTTTAGCATAACTCCCTCTGTATACTTACTTTTGAATATTAAAAGAAGGTGAACGCCCGACCGCTATAAAATATTGATTACGACGGATATAAGTATACGGGATCCATCATTTTGTTTTCTTGGGTACCTACCTATATGTATATTTGATAATATCTTAAGTTACTCCAGTCCACGATCTACACTTTATATCTGAGCGGTTTATTGGCAGACATGATATGAGAAACATCTTAAGTTTAAGTCGCAGTACTCGAGCCCGGCGCCGAGACCGAACAAAGGCCTAAGTGAGCTATGCTTGCCCGCCATTAAATAATAAAGCTACCTAACTCAAACAACCGGCCATTTAATGTATAAACTTGGTCGGCTCCGCGTGGCGGCCAGCTCGGCGATAAGCCGGCTTTCGGCTTACCGCCTACTTTCTAAGTGATTTCCAAAGAAATTACACGGAGTCTGCGTGAGAAGTCATTATTTCGTCTACAATTTATTCGGGAACGGGACTGAGGCGGAATTGTCACTCGTGTGCAGCCGCGCAGCGTGACGCGCCGGTCGGCGGCGCGCGCGCACCGGGACAGGACCGTTACCCAGCTAGCCTAATAAAAGGTTTCAGTTAAATACACCATTTACCTGCTTATATCAAAAAATCACGATACAACAAAACAATTTTCTACGAATTAAACAATGTCCGAGTAGGTAATGCCAGCGTTTGTGGACTGATTGGTGAACCTATGTTCATCAAGGTGACACAGAAAACGAGATTTATCGATCTGAAATATCTAAATGAACGTTGACGACGACTGCCCGAAGGACGGTTATGTGTTTCGTGTGTGTACTTATATGTACCTATGTATGGTTATTTCTGGGCACGTTCTGCAGCCTTAGCGGTTCATTGCCGGATTTTAACATACGAGGTGTCATTCGATTTGTCTTGTCGAAGTGACAAAGAATATAATTATAAAAATTTAAGATGGCGTCTGCGAAAAAAAAATTACAACAATTTAGGTCTCAAATCATTCTGAAATGAAATCTAATAAATAGGCTATCCCACCTGGAACACGTTTTCCAATATTCAAGTATGTACGTAGGTAGGTACTTATGTAAGTTAACTCTTCCTTACGTAAACAGAAAATAACAAAACTAAAAAAAGAAGCAGATCCCTAAAAGATATATGTCAAATCAAGTCAGGTCAAGTTATACATAAGAACATTTCTTTTTCTTTTCTTTCAGTTTTTAACTTTTCGGTTGACATTTTAATGCAGCGGTCGGGATTTTCGTTTTTTGTAATTTAGTTTATTTATATGTATTCGTATCCCACTGCTGGGCAAAGGCCACCCCTTTTTTCCACTATTCGTCGCTGTAAGTGAATTTGGTGCTTAGGTACGTGCACGAGTGGAAAAATAGACACGAGTAATAAGCCGGTGGAAAGAATCAAAAGCGCGAAATCGATCGGTGGCAGCTCGCGATCTTTGATATTTACCGCACAGATGCCAAATTAAACAAGTTATTTAGGTTCGGGTCAGTTCTTGGAACTCTAGTGAACATCTGTTTGAACTGTTTGAAGGTAGGTAATTGGGATTGTTCATATTTTTACAACTACTCCAATTCGAAAACCATTTCGAGGAATTGGGATTTAAAGCCGTTCCTAATTATTAAGTTTTTGAAATATTTATCTATTTTGGATATTTCGACAAAAGTATATTATCTTACGGTTAGGCGAAAACAGCTTAAAATAGTCGGGTCAGGCGAAAAAAGCTTAAAATAGTATGTTTTAAAACACTATTACAATCACTTTTTTTCATTGGATTACATTTAATTGTTGTAATTTATTAGAAAATGCCGTCCCAAATTTAAAATAATCATGTCATCCATAAAATGTCTACTAAATAAATAAAGATATTAAAACAAAACTATTGGTTCAAATACAAAATTAATGAAATTGGTGTTTTAAAATTTCATATTATCTGTGGTATTTGTGGTAGCACTGACAGCTGATATACGTCAAATTTTTATCTCCGTATTTTATTAAACGATTTTAATATAAAAAATTAAGTAATAGTCCTAATTAGCATCGTAAATTGTAGATAGTAGTGTTTTCGTGGAGTTGTATCAACGAAGTCTGGATATAAACATTACTTAACAGTAAAACAGGCCGCTTGCGACTGCGCCTGTCAACCGTCAACGGACGTTTTCAAATTCATCAAGAAAACCTGGGGAGTATTTCTTTTAATTCTTACTTACACTGGTTTCGTTTTTATTTTAACACTGTGTTCATGTTCATACTTCTCATTGCTCACTGTTGAAGCCGTGAGCGACGTCAAACACAAAACACTGGCGCGGTGTAGACTCTCTTTGCTTGACGAATAGTGGAAGCTGAGCTGAGACATCACATTCGCCACAGACATTGCCGTACACGATACACTGTTCACTAACACCTATTCACTCACATCCTTGTTATAATTATCAACAACCTCCCTTTACTCAAGTTACTAAGTTGTACTCAGCTGTTTTATATCTTTCAGTGCATTTGTGGAATTACTGTGAGACAATGAGCGCCTCAAACATGAAATCTCGCAAGGCCACTGCACGCCAGCAAGAAATCCAGCTCAAGGCCGCCTTGAAACAGCTGCAGGAAGCTAGGACCTTGAATGACCAGTTAAATAGGGAACGGGATGACAGCGAGGAGGAACTGAAGAAACTGATGGACAAGAACACGGTGTTGAGAAGCGATCTAGTGGAGTATGACTATAAGTTATCAGATGCTCAAGATAAGTTAGAGCAGTTGCAGTCTGTGATTGATACTTTTAACCAGTGCGCTTCTACCCACGAAGTGGCATTAAAGCGCATCACAAACCTGGAGGAAGAACTGGGCGCAGCAAATGAAGAATTAAATTATTTAAGAAAAGAACGTCAGTGCTATGATAGTTTAACAACACAGAACCTGTACCAAGAGCTGGTAGGGAATAACGATAAGGACAGTAAGAAATTAATATTCTTTAACAGCAATAATAAATTGAAGAAATATGTTAAAATTCATAATTATATTAGGCGAACACAAAAACTAATCAAAAGTCAAAAATGTATTAAAAACTATACTAACATGAAATTAGAATTATCAGTAATGAAAGATAGGGTGCGTCAGTGCAATGATAAATTAGATTCAAGTAGGATAGCGTATGATTTAAATACTCAGAAACTCGATGCTGAGATAACTAAGTTAAAGGACCAGCTTGAAGTTACTTCTTTAAAGTATGTAACCACTCAGAAAGAAGTCAAGGAGCATATTCAGGCTTTCACTCAATTGGTAGAAGAAAGTAGATTAAATGAAGAGCGTTTTAACTCTCTAATTAACAGTGGTTATGGTAATTGTGATAGATTACAAGCTTCACCAACTCTTGTGATTCAGCCAGATATGGCTCTTGATACTTCTAAGGAGTCCCCTAGACAAATTTTAGGTAGGACTAAAACTATTGTTTATTCCGACCAACTAGGATCTGGACTAGGTTTACTGTTAAATAATAAATTAAAACAAAAGGTTACAAATTACTGTTACCATAATTCAACTTTGATGCAATTAAGTGATTTACTTTTAAAAGGAAGTTTTGACAAGACCACCACTTTGGTAATTTTGGTAGGTAATAGTCTTAGTGTGGATAAGTCCAGTGTTGATAAATTAATGTCAACACTTAATATAATTGAAGGTAGGGGCATAGGTAAAATAATATTGTGTGCGCTACCATACTCACACAGTATGCCATATAGTCATAATAATAAAATAGCTCACCTTAATTCTATGATGTATAATGCTATATGCTGCAATAAAAAATATCATTTCTTTGATTTTAACAAATTTATTAAACGCCTCACACTAACGTCAGGGAAAATTCATTTGCCAAGGAAATCTCTCTTGAACTTGGTGGACCTATTAGCTTTTAATATTGAACCAAATAGATATAGTAGTACCCAGCCCCAGCAAGCCAATATTGACAATAACGCCTTGCCACATGATTTAAACTGAATTATAGGACAGCGGAAACACCCTTGAGTATAAATTTAATTCATCAAAATATTCAAGGTTTTTCCAGCAAAGAACTAGAAATAGGGTTATTCTTAGACAATGAAAACGTACAAATTATGTGTATTACTGAACATTGGCTTCGACAAGACCAATTAATTTTTGATTTTATAAATTTTAAATTAGTTAGTTATTTTGCTAGAAAATGTGCCATTCATGGTGGCTCTTTAATAATAGTTAAAAGTACTCTTAAATCCAAAGAAAGAAAGGATATTGTTAAGCTATCAATAGAAAGGATTGTAGAAATTTCTTGCGTCGAACTAGACATTTATATAATAATATGTGTTTACAGGCCACCATTGGCTGATTTTAGCACATTTGAATCTACTATGGAACATGTGTTAAAGTTAGCATGTAGTGGCCTGAAGCATGTTGTAGTTTGTGGAGATTTTAATATTAACTTACTCGAAAAGTCAAATAGTACTACTAGGTTACTTAGTTTATTTAAATCTTTTAATTTAGGTAATCTGTTCTTCGAACCCACACGGATAGGTATTAGTAGTGCAACCTGCTTAGATAATATTTTTTGTAATTGCGAATGTTTGGATAAAGAAATATTTAATTGTTTTAATTCGGACCATAGTGGTCAGAGGGCATCTTTTGTAAATGATTTTTATCAAAAACCTCAGACAATAACATACCGACCTTTAACTAGTAATCGTTTGGAATTATTCAAAAATAAAGTTCAGAGTAATATCTCAGTGTTACCTTTGTTACATAATGAATGTAATAGTATTTATAAAGACTTGTTTGGCTTAATTCTGCATCAATTTAATAACAATTTTAAAATTAAAACTATTTCTGGGTCGAAAACCAAGTTTAGTGAATGGGCTACTGCAGGCATTCATAAAAGTAGAAATAGACTTTATGACCTATATAAAGAGAGGGAGGACAATAAGAACGCTGACTTCCTAAATTATGTTAAGAATTATTCGAGGACCTTTAAGCAAGTTTGTTTAACTGCTAAGGCAAATTTTCTTAGCCTTAAACTCAAATCATCTGATAATAAAGTAAAAACCGTATGGAATATTATAAATAGAGAAACGGGAAAATCAAAAACTCGCGATAATAAAATCACCCTAAACACAAGTGACAAACTAATCACGTCAAATAAAGACGTGGCCATAGCATTTGAAGATTATTTTTCCAACATAGCCATAAATACTACGAAATATCTTAAATCATCCGCGGTTAAAGCTCAATCATTACTTTGCACTAATGTCAGTAAATGTAATATAAACTTTGAATTCAGCCCGGTAAGTTCAGTTTCAATAGTCAAGGTATTTAAATCGCTTAGTTTAAAAAAGACCGAGGATTTGTGGGGCACATCAGTTAAAGTACTCTTTCATATCATAGATGTAATTGCACCCCATCTAGCATTAATTTATAATAATTGCATATCGGAGGGGATCTTCCCAGATCTCATGAAAAATAGTAAAGTCATACCTCTTTTAAAATCGGGCGAGATGAGTGATTTAACAAACTTCCGTCCCATTTCCATACTACCAGTATTAAGTAAAGTCTTTGAGAAGTTAATGTTAAATGATATGTTAGGTCACTTCAATAGAAATAAACTGCTTAACAGTAACCAGTTCGGCTTCACCAGAGGACGATCCACTATTGATGCGGCTTCTGTGCTCATTAAATATATATATAACAGTTGGGAGAAATCTTGCGATGCAGTAGGAATATTTTGTGATCTTTCTAAAGCTTTTGATTGCGTGGATCATACGACCCTTATTTTAAAATTAGAACATTATGGATTGGCCAATAAAGCTTTAAGTCTTATGTCTTCTTATCTACGTGATAGAACTCAAACAGTTGTTGTAAACAAAACTCAATCTGTTGGAGCTACAGTGAAAATAGGTGTGCCACAAGGCTCTATTTTAGGTCCCTTTTTATTTTTGGTGTATATAAATGACTTGCCACCAACAGTAGATAAACTTTGTGATATTGTACTTTTCGCTGACGATACTTCACTAATTTTCAAGGTAGAAAGACAAACTGTAGACTACAGTAGGATAAACGCCACCCTAGTTAAAGTACTTAATTGGTTTACTTCCAACAATTTGCTACTAAATGCTAAGAAAACTAAATGTGTTAGATTCTCTTTGCCTAACGTTAAACCGGTAGATTCTAGAATTTTTCTAAATGACGAGTGTTTGCAAATGGTAGATAAGGCAGTTTTTCTAGGCATAACAATAGATAAAAATTTGCAATGGAGTCCCCATATAGCTGTACTGGCAGGTAAACTAAGCTCGGCAGCTTACGCCGTTAGGAAAATTAGACAATTAACCAATGTTGAGACAGCTCGCTTAGTTTATTATAGTTATTTCCATAGTGTCATGTCGTACGGTATTTTGGTTTGGGGTAAGGCTGCTGACATTCAAACTATATTTGTTTTACAAAAACGGGCCATTCGTTCTATTTACAACTTAAATTCCCGTGACTCCTTAAGAGAACTTTTTAAAGAAATTAATATCTTAACTGTAGCGTCTCAATTTATTTATGAAAATATTATTTATGTTATTAAGAATTTAGATTCTTTCACCAAGAATTCTGATGTACATAATTTAAATACTAGAAATAAAAATAAAATCGCTATTCGTAAATTCCGCGTTCGTAAAGTATATAAATCATTTGTTGGTCAATGCATTCATTTCTATAATAAATTACCTGACGTAGTTTTAAAGTTACCCTTTCCAGCACTTAAAAATTACTTGAAAAAGTCGTTAATGTCTAAAGCGTATTATAGGGTCGAGGACTATCTAACAGACAAAAATGCATGGTCTAAACCCGAAGCATAGTCATTAATAATTTGATCAATTGCAAAAGCTTTATCTTGTCTAGGGGACACCGTTGATGTAGGAAAACATATCGAAACTTTTATGTGGTCATCTTGCACCGTGTTATAAGTTATAAACATTATGAGTAGGTGGGTTTTAGTTTTTTTTTTTTTGTTTTTTATTTATTCTCCTTTTTCTTCCTTTATCTCTCACGTAAGATTTTTTGGCATGTTTTCCTGCTGATCTTCTTATGTTATTGGATATTATATTGAATTTAATATTTATTGCTTTATATAATGCTAGATTAAGTAGTACCATTGTAATTAATATGTTTAAAAAATGACTGACTGCTGAGTTTCTTGCGGCGTTTCTTCTCAGCAGTGTCTCTTGCGAAGCGCTGGTAGATTCTTGACGTGTAAAAGTGCCAGAACGGCCTACTTACTGAATAAATGTCTTTTATCTTTTATCTTTTTTATCATATTCTTTCGAATGAGAAGATAAAAACCGTGAGTTATTTTTTTTGGTCAATCCCAATTGTTGCGTTAGACAGACAGACTACTCGCTCGGCGCCGGCTGCGCCCGGGGCTAGTCCATTTCGAAAAGTTTCCACGAAACGTTCACGGTGATGACTAGTTAATTACCATTAATTGAAATGCATCTACGGCGTGTGTATTAGACACGCTGTTGTATTCGGTATAATGCGAACACTCAATGTTTTCAATTCCCAGCCGTGGTTTTGCGAAGATTATCCAATGTTTACAAACCGAGGAAGATTGAAGCCTTTAACACCGCTAATTGATGCGGTAGGCTTAATTCGAAGGTCAATATTTTGGTTACAGTGAGAAGTTCAGAGTTAGTAAGGCTATTAGTGCAAATTTGAGCAGTGGGCGTGTGGGAAAGGTTAGGCTGAGCATCGGAGTGGGCGCCTCGTTGCGAGCGCGATTTACCGCGAGCGCCGCGCCTACGACGGCCCGCGGCCGCGACCGCCGCGACCTCTCTGGGTAGGGGAGCGGGGTGCTAGTTGTAACATATTTCAGTTAAAGGTGTATTGTACTAAATGTATTCATATTTCGTCGGCTGTAACAGCTTTAATCGATAGCCTAACTATCCTTGCCTTCAATTCAAATGGAAAATCGCATAAATTATTATCCACAAATTAATTATTCGCATTTTTTTATTAAAATCCGCTTGTTACAATTTGCCCCATGGTCGGGGCTAATAGTAACACCTGAGGGGTAGGTAGTAACAATAATAAAATAATGTGTTTAGTTATTCATTTTAACATTTATTGTAACCAAAATTATTATTCAGAAAGGTCTTAACCAAAATAATTATATAACTGAATAAAAATTAAAAAATATACAACAGGTTCCTCTTTTAACTGAATAAACTCGCGTTACAATGAAAATCACAATACTAAATGTGTTCTAAATTTAACATTTTAATATTTATAGTCACTCTAAATCCACAGCCATTGATCTTAGAACACACCCTTTGTTCCTTCATTTTAATAATCAGTTTTTTCACATTATTTATACTTAATAATTTTATAAATTGTAATCAGTCTTCATCAGAATTAATGAATCTCCCGTCACACATTGACATGAATATAACTCATACATAAGCAGCTAACTCATACACTTCTTGGCTTTGAGTTCCTCTTTTTGTTTTTCTTTTGTAGACCCTCATGCTAAAAAAAAATAATCAACCACTTAAAATATGAAATAAAATCCATCCTTAAGGGGCACGTTGTAACATGGTACAACTAGCCCCAGGAAAGTGTTACAAAATGCCCCATGTCGCGATTTTCTAAATAAATTGAGATTAACAAAAAAACACTTGACTTTTAAAGAAGACTCATAAAGAATATTAAAATTAAATATATTCTCTATGATCTTATACAAAAACAAATTCACGAAAGTAACGTTTAATCATCAAAAATCAATATATACGTATTATTATTTTTTACGATACCTTGCAAAAATAACGCTCGTAGGTACACACAGCCGCTCTCTTAGTTGTCCGGCGGGGCACTGCCTGTGCTTAGGTAGTGCGGGGGGACACGACGATTAGATGTATGCATAAAAGTAATGCAATAGTGTTGAAATTCATGGTTAAATTTGCGTGTTACTATTTACCCCTGTTACAACTAGCACCCCGCTCCCCTACTGGGGATCAAATTAAATCCAAACATGTAAAAACATGTGAACAGCTTTTTGCTGTTGAAGAACTGAAAGTATTCGGACAATGTTTTTAACAAAAATACAAACTATATCAAAAATTTATATTGAAAAGGTAAAAATGAAGTAGGTACTATACTCGTATTGAAGCGATTTAGATGGTCAAAACTATCTAGACTTTTTGGTCCTGGAGTTTGATAAAATCATGCTTAGATATTTAGCCCATGGCAACTTGTACTATTACTTATTCTGTGCCATGGCCCGTATTATGGTCGCCTTTATCGCGGTGCAGGACGCAACCCGTCACTGTTGCACTTACCTACATATTGGTCAGATAGTGACAGTTGTTTTATCCATAACCACGATGGATTGCATAAAAATAAATAGACATGGCGGACCTAATGCCATCAGGCATTCTCTACCAAATAACTTATCAGAAATTTACATTTACCTATTACCTATCCAGGCCATTAATTGACGCTAAGAAGAATCTGTACGGAAATATTTAATTTAGTCGTCCTGCTTTAATGAGTGGGTGTAATGCTGACTGCTATAGAAAAGTTTAGCATAATGGTTCAAAAATAACTAAAAAGTTAACAATATGTGACATCATACTGAGATCATTAATAGCCTTCCTTTCATCTATTGAACTCATGTAATGCCACTTTAGGTGCCCCACGCAGTAAGTACGCATTGTGCAAAAGGTTTCTGTGATGCGAAAGTTAAATAAGGGCGCCAAAGGGTTTATCATATCATACTGTAGGTAAAGTGATGCGACATTTTTTGTTCTCGGATCTCGCTAGGTTAGGGTGATTGACGATTATTTTTATTATACGTATAAATACTAGCTGGTACCCTGCGCGCGGTGCTACGCCACTAACTAAAATATATTTGAAGGAAATTTAATACTTAAATGCATAGTTGGTCGTACCAACTCAGAAACCTTCGTAGCCTCATGCACAACACTTTGCTGAAGATCATCACATGATCAAATGCATACTTTACGATTCTATAAAGGTCATACAGACAAACATTCATTTGTATATATCCCCGGACATCGAAAATCAGGGCTTTGAAAAATCGCCCGTTAACGATAAAGATGTTTATCCCATTTAGGTATTAAGCATAATGTAGATCTTGATCGACATTTAACAAGTTCTCGACAGGAAGAGCCATCAAACCCACCACTAATATAACAGCGGAGTACTGCCCGGAGATTTAACCTAGTTTCCAGCAGTCGTCAAACACGCTCGTAATAATTAATTTACTACGTTGTAAAGCGACGGTCGTTAAGTTTAACGTCGGCTGCCGGCGAGAGACAGCAACAGGAACAAAGTGATGGCGGCGAAATCAGAAAAAAACGTAAAGCAGTATCACAGAGTTTGACAAATGTCATAGTATAGTTCTTTTAACAGCTAGATTTGGACTCCAGCCGCGGCGTTTGTATTGTAGTAGCGGTAAACAAAGCCGTGGATGGGCAGTATCCTGTCGCTGCTGGTGCGGGCGTGCGCGGGCGCCGAGGGCGAGCCGCCGATGGATGTTATGCGTCCACGTCTCCAAGGCCGGGGGGATAATTTACGGCGCAGAATATTTACTCGTACATATCTCCAGACGAGCTTCTATAATTAAACGTACAAATATTGTACAAGTCGTAGTGTTGATTGGTAGACAGCTTTTATTGGTTTGACGTCAAGATAAGGAATATTGAAGGGATAACGCTAGAACAGTTGCTGCGATACGAAAAAGTGTCTTAGGATTAAAATCAGGGCGTGTTGATAAAAACTGCACGCCCCGCGGAATTCAAGTTGACTCTTTCTCATTGTTGTTCTACGGAACATTCTATTCAGTATGGTAACACTAAAGCCTTTGGCGTGTGATCGTATTACCAACGTTTCGATAGCTTTTATTTACTCGACAGTAACGGCAGCCGAGATAGAAACACTCCCTCAATACCACGTCAGATGCGACGTTGTTTGACCCAGTAGAATAGAGACCCTGGCTGGTCTATCACTTGACTACAATAATCCTTTAAGATACTGAAATAAGCTAGTTATTGCCTTAGAAAACACCACGAAGTGTGTTTTCCCCTATTTTACAAGGCACATTGAAATACTCGTAGGTAGGTACGCTAAATAAAATATAATAAAATTGAGAGACGCAGAAAGATCTCGCACTTGTTACTGAACGGAAGCAGGTTCTCACGGATTTCGGGATTCCGTGATGTAGATTAATATCAAATTGGCGCCAAACTCCATCAAAACTTGATCCGTCAGAACCAAAGGAGTTTACAGAAATTCAACAGTAAATAATTAGATAAGTAGAGTTGATGAACAAGAGGTTTAGAAAACTATCCATATACCATACCACGTATAGGGGAACACCTAAAAAAAAAAGCGAAAGCTATGTTTTAGGTTCAGTGCATACGTATTTAATTCAATTGCTATACGTCGGGTAGATTAGGTTTGATTTATAAACAATACCAAAAAGTGTTCTATCAAAACATTGCGATCGGAATTATGAAAATTCGGGATTGTAATCAATTCGGAATTATGACTCTTCGTTTTTAATGTACCTATAGGCAGGTACATAGTCTAACGAACAATTTCATTAGCGCTTATCTTTCCAGCTCGTTTCCCCGCTGCATATTTCAATAACGAGTTTTTGTTCCACGCGGAGGTTACACCGAGCCGCGACACGTGGCTCACCTCGTAAGCTCGTAACATTTCTTCTGCACATTTATTTCCTAGATAGTACGACCTGTGTATTTACGTATTTCAAGATGTGCTCGCTACATTTGGGTAAATAAGGAGTCTAGGCTATTAAATAGGAAGTCTGTTTGTCGATGCGCATTTTCGGCAAAACAAACTGGATACAATGTTTCGCAGAAGTGGTCGTTTTGCGGGGGCCGCAGCATATTATTAGCGGTGTTTCGTGGCGGGACCACTTCCCGGCCGGCGCGCTCCAACCCGCCGCCGCACAGTGCCGACACGGACGTAAAACATATTTACAAACGTAAAACATATTTACAAATCTAAAACATATTTACAAACAACTCGTAAAACACCACCGACTATTAAAATGCAGATGGATTTCAAAGGGTTCATCGATGTAAACATCGAGGAAGCGGGTCACGTGAGCTCTATTTAGCGAACTGCTACTTAATAAGATGCTCGTGGCTCCGCAAATAAACCCCGGTGTATTTTATCGGTTCAATCAGACGCTGGGAGACTGCCGGGATTAACGAGCAGTATAAACCGCTGGGCGCTGGCACCGGGCGCTGGCAGCAGACGCCGGCCGCGTCTTTACAAAGCCTGCGTCGTTTGATTCACGTCACGCGCCGGGTCAATCGATTCGATTGCGTGCGTTTGAATCTTTATAAACCCCGCTTTATTGTAAAGCCAAAGAGGTGAATAGTCAAGGCTTTGGAAATAGATTTACGTGCAGTCAGACGTACAAAGCATTTGCCAATTGAGTCACGCATCGAACAATAATAGAATCGTTTTTGCCCCCTTCAATTGAACAACACACCCTAGTTCAATCAAGGAGGTAAGAATAGGTGGGCAGGAGTTAGGGTATGGAGGTATGTTAATATAGTTGCTTTTTACTTAACTTTATACTGTGTAGGGACTTTTAGCCCCATATCGTAAAACCTACGTAAGCTGGAAAGTGTAATTCTATCGTTGTAATGTAAATTATATTAGTAACTTAAATGTAATGTTGGGTTTTTGTAAGTCCGCGGCGCACGGCATCCACTCCGGCGCTCGTAACGGCCGGAACAGTCGTAACCGTTAACCGCGGCTCCGGCGCACTTCAGCGCGCGCGCATTTACGGCGCTCCACCAAACAAATGTCAGTGCCTTTATTTAGCACCGGCGAGTTGGAGCGGCCGTAAAGGCTTTACAGGGCGATGTTAACTCGCTTGACGAGCGTAAGAAAATTGAGACGAGCGTTTCCATAAAATTAGTTTCAAAGCAACCGAGAACATTAAAATATCCCTGAAATACGTCGAAAACCAATAAACATCTTGTGTTCTGAAAAACAAACCGTGTCTAACGACGTGGACAGTCTGTATCAAGCGTGGTCAAGCGCGATTCGCAACGCCGAACCACAGATAATTACAATACAGGCGGGACGAGTGTTGGTCCACAGTGTACCAACCAACAGCCGAGGCCCGTCGGTGCGCGTGCGGGCACTCCCGTGTGCGCACCACGCATGAGCATGACGTTTACAAACACGGACACTGGTGACAAGACGGTCGCGGTGGCGGTGAGACCCGTGTTTTCCAAACAAAGCCGCTCGACGAGTACAAGCACTGTACACTCGACAATCGGAATACGTGATCCATATGAACTTATTATTACACAATGGGACGGATTATTTCATAATGAATCAGGATAACTCGCAGCGAATAACGCAATTGTAGAATAGTTTTCCTCTTAATAGTGGGACAGAATAAAGTAGTTCCGGCTCGCAAATTCAAATAACGTAACAATACAAGGCAAGCTATCTTAAGAGGTAATACTCGTAACTTGTAAGAAAGAGTATGAAGAAGCAGTTGATTATGTTGTGCTCAATGCTTCCGGACAAAAAAGGGTCAGGTGCATCTCGAGCCACATTGGGTTTGTTTATTTCCTTGTTACAATGTTTTATAATAGGTACTTAATGATAGGTTAGGTATAATGAACAGACATCAAGGTTTATATGTCGCATATAAGAGTTCCTAGACCGACTACGGCACCAAAGTCTGCCTTTTTCGTCGAAGTTGGCCTCGAGTCGCGGATGACCGGCTGTCGGGTCACCAGGTTGCGCCATGCAATGAAATGTGGCACACGCACCGGGGGTCGACCGGAACGCGTCCGCTCGTGGGTTTCACTTATTTACGTGTCTTTTGTCGGTGACCCGCGGCCCGGGGTGAGTCAGCCAAGGACGTCCGCAGCCGATTGTGCGCGGTCGCACGCCACCGGGTGATCGCGGAAAAGGGAAAGTTGAATTGGGTGCCACTTTCGAGAAGCCCAGTCGGACCTTTCGGTGCCGCGGTTGAATGAAAGTGACGACGCAATTTGTAAAACAATACGTAACACGAAATCGTTGAGTGTTACAAAGTAACCGTGCGTAAACTGTTGATTCAGTTTTCCTGAGAATTGGACGAGGAGAGAGAACTGCGTAAACAGAGCGCTAGTTTGTCCAAAATAGCTCCAGTCTGAGGACGCGAGGCCGCGCGTGTTTACGCCGCAAGTGGAAATGTCTAGTCCAGCGCCATTAGAGCATTCCGCCTGTCAGCCCGCTCCGGGGGGAGATCTATGCTCACGAGCACGAGCGAGAAGAGGCTGTAGCCAAATGCCAACGCTACTAACGTTTTTCTTTTCTAACACTCAAAATCATGTGGTCAAATGGTATCCCATACATTTTGAGTGATAGAAAAGAAAAAACGTTATTAAGTAGCGTTTGCATCTTGGGTACGGTCCCAGATTCGGAGTTCTCGCGATGGAGCACTTTACTAGCGAATGGATTCCTTTCCTGTTATCATAACTGGTGTCCCGCTAGTAACGTACGTCGACGAGTAACGTATCTAGCAAATGGTGAAAGACTTTTTGAATAGGTTTCGTGGTTCCGGACATTACCTGTCGGGTAGATACAAATTCACAATATTTGCACTCTCTCTGTATAATATTAAAATATAGTATTCATGTAGTAGAGATTGTTGAAAACAAACTCGGAGTTTGTAAGATACACAGAAATACCACGGCGACCTCTACAAAGTTTCAACCTACCGGTAATCAATCGAATTGAAACCGTTAAAGAATAACAGAGAGGTTGTTTGGGAGAGATCGCTATTTAGCAGTAAGATCGCCTTTTGACTACTTCGTCCTCGTGGACGTAGATTATCGTATGTGTTGTTGATCTAGGATATAAGCTATAAATTTCATCCAAATTCGTCCAGCCGTTGCAGCGAGAAGGAGTAACAAACTTACACAAACTTTCACAGTGACAATATTAGTATAATTTACTTTTCATGCTGTTATTGTACCTATATGCGGTGTTAAATGGCTCGCAAGTGTACTCCGCACCGCGTGTCCCGGATATCTCAGCGATCTTCAGTATTTTAGTTAGAGGGCGTCGGAGCGATGACGGTTGATCGTGGATATTGCATTCCCAAGAGAGTTCATTTGAATTTTTATGGTCGCGGTAACGTGCGAGTTACAAAACGAGCGAACGAAAACCGTTGCGTCGTGACATGTCATTATTAACACCACACATTAAGCCGTTACATTTGCGTCGGACTGCCGACTCATTCGTTTACGTGTTGAAATACTGAGACAGAAGGTTTGTTTTAATTCTCACCATGTATGCACTTTTGTATTCTATTTGTTTTCAAATCGCCGACATCGCGCCTCATTGCTTAATTAAAAGTAACGTTTGACGTAAATGCGCAACGATAATTTTATTTAAAAACACCTCGCTACATAATCTTACTAAGGACCAAGGCAAATGCTATGTAAGTTACATATAATTATAATTGAATGGGTTGTTTTGGTTAGAATATCTCGCTCTCGTAATCTTGTCGCATCTTGTGAAGTAGAATACAGACACTCTTAGGTATGCGGAATAAAAACAATCTAGTCCAGTAGTGAAGTAGGTACCTCACTTGCCGAGTTATTTTTAACTATATGGCTTATTGATTTTACGCGAGATGGGAATCAACTAACAGATGATACGGAGTATCTGTTGCAACATTAATTGCTCTATTTAAAAATTGATTATAGTTATCTTTAACTACTTACCGTTTTTATTTTCATATCTAAAATAGGTATATGTATTTATTTTAAACTAGCGACCCGCCTTCGCTTCGCTTCGGTTTATGTGAGTTTTCGGTAACACCCGTACATAAAACAAAGTTTATTATACATGAAAACCTTCCTCTTGAATCACTCTATCTATTAATAAAAACCGCATCAAAATCCGTTGCGAAGTTTTAAAGATCTAAGCATACATAGGGACAGACAGCGGGAAGCGACTTTGTTTTATAATATGTATTTAGTGATGAAGTAAGACAAGCGGAATATATTCTACTTATTTTACGGTTATATATGTATATATATCTCTTCATAAATAAAAATGACACACTCGTTCTCTCGATGTCAGAGTGTCCGATCGAGTTATATTTCGCGGGCGCTGACGCGAGAAATTCGATTGATTACGACGATATTTACGCGAGGAAGAAATTAGATTTCCTCCTCATTAGCTAAAAGCTAAAAAACGATATCGATATAAAAAGAGATTTGAGATTTCGTAATTAGAAGTGTTTGTTTATCGTGATGGATGGATTTGTGACGTTGTAATGGTTCTGCCGGTCCCCCCTGGCCGACTTCACGTCTACTTTATAGTAGTTTATGCAATTGATGCATAATGAGAGGCCTTAAAACACGAGTGTGGTTTTATAAAACGAGCGTCAGCGTCGACATTAAATAAATAAATTAAATAAAAATGCTACCAAAATCTATACTGTTATAACATTACAGTACCTACAGGTTTTACCTTTTACCACAGACAAGAAAAGTCTCATAGTAAAATTGGTTATTATAATGCTGGTCATTTCCTACGGGTTTTGAACGCATAATAGAGGACTTATGATGTGTGTAAATAAAACTACTAAATTGACTTGATGTCTGGAATTCATTTTTTACCACTATTCTTCTTGATCGAGTTTCACTTCAAATAATCATAGATCTCTGAAATAGTTTTATTTTAAGCTTTCTATCCTGGAAGAGGCCAATACATCTTCGACATACCGCTATGCGGAATGTGGTTTGTAATAAACGAGTCGCCAGCGCCTCTCTTATCGCGCCATACTGCATCGACTTTAATGGACGCATTTAAATTACTGTCAAAGGATTTACTTTAGAGCCTACAGATGACGAATAAATAACGCGCTTAATGTTTGTTAGCCGACAACCGAGAGGCGATAACGTCGGCGAGAGACCGAGACGACTGCCGCGACAAATGGAGTCGTGTCCCGCTGATCGCCCGGGGTCTTACGTCGCCTGAAGGAAGATATAAGCGGCTTAACACTTTACGTACTGAGTTGTATAATAGCATCTGATAAAAAGCACTACAAAAACTCGCTGCTACGTGACTCAACTGGCTTCATTATCATCTCAGGGGTGTAATGGAGACTCTAGGTGAACGGTGCAAGGTCGAGATCTCGCTGGCGATGCGGTTTGATCTCGGCCATTAGCGACACCGAATTACCTCGGCCTTGGCGCTGGGAACAGTTCAAGTTCACGAGCCGGCGATGCGCGTGGGGCAAATGGGACAAGCGACGAATCAATCGATATTAAAAGACGAGTCGCTTCTGACTTTCTGACGCGGCCTCAGTTCACATTGGCATGTACTCGCACGGTCACGAGCGTTAATTTGGAACCCATTTCAAGAAACATATGCTTGAAGTTGTCAATTTGTCATTTGTAACTTTTAGGAAACTCAACCTTATTGTTGTAGGATGTCAGATCGACTTTGGACCTAAATCTCGTGACTGTACCTTACTATAAAATCGTAAGGTGAAATACTTCGCATATTTTATCTCTCCCATGTCTTGGCGAGGGATTTAAATTAAACTAAAAGGACAACGCTAACGTGACTTTGGACCTTAGCGTTCCAGAGTACCCGCCCTTGGCACTTGTTGTTGCACATGTTGTTTCTCACACATCGTTTTAAACGGAACTGATCCAATTTCGAGCTATCGATTATGTTTGTACCAGTTATAGCAATAATTGTGGCTGCCGTTTATAAAGTCAAGGTAAGGCAACCGGCGATCAATGTTCGAAAATATATGTGTTAATAATACACCTGTTAGGGTCGAAGTGTATCCGTAAGGACCCCATCCATAAGATAAGATAAGATAAGATAATAATACACATACCTACACATATATACATTAAATCACGCCTGTGTCCTAGACAGGTAGGCAGAGACCACTTCTTTCCACTTGCCACGATTTTGATAAATTTCTTTCGCTCCTTCCACATTCATACATCGAGTCATGCACGCACGTCGGTTTCGGGTACTTAAGATTCTAGTATTTCTCCGATTTGATTCGAAAAAGTACGCCTAGGGCGGCCCCTTTCGAAACTTTTACTCACTTTCGATCTGTATATCTCTTTCGTCAATCTTCTTTTATCCATCCTTTCCAAATGACCGAACTATCAAAGCATGCCCTTTTCAACCTTAGTCACTATCTTCTTTTATTCCGCATTTCTCTGTGACTTTTTCATTCCTTACTCTACCAATCAGTTTTACACCACACATACTACGCAAAGAGCGCATTTCAACTGCATTTACACGACTTTCATGCCTGTCCTGCCACACCCAACATTCACTACCATACATCAGGGTAGGGGCCAGCACTCCATGTTAATAATACTTACAAATAATTCGTTTTTGGTAGTTTATTTGGTCATGCTTCGTGAAACTGTACTGTTTTAGTTTTACGAACACAAACACTGCCGCTGCGAGTCTTCCCTTTCCCTCCCCGAGTTCGTATCTTCCGACTGGAAACTTCGGCGTCGTGACAAACTAACCAACTTCCAAAAGTTTCGTTTCCACTCATGAACGGCTTTCAACTGTACCGTCAGACGCACTGAGTACTTGTGCTTGTACTCTCTTTACGTACTTTTACCCGCCACTTCATCATTGATTTAAGGAAATACAAATTAACTATTACATTTAGACTTGAGATAGTAAAATAGGTCTTTACCACGGTTAGAATAATCGGCAAGTTCCCTCTGCTTTATAAATAATAGCCCAAGAAGTTGCAAGAAGTGTACATTTAGTCCAGTTAATATTATGGGTAAAAAAATTAGGTATATCAATAATATGGGTTTCTATTGACTGCCATAATTATTTTTAGTCATAATGTGTTTCAAATCATAACTTTCGCAAGTCATAATGCATTTTTCTCAGGACACGGTATTTTTTCAGGATTTTTAGAAAACTAACCTAATCTAACCTAACGAAGCTACACGATAAACGTTTATTAAAAACTTATTTTTTTGTCATAACTTCTTTCAGGCTGTAGTTACAGCCTGAAAGAAGTTATGACAATAAAATGTATGACTAACAATACATTATGACCAACGATAGTATGGCAGTCAAAGGGATCCACAATAATGTACCTTTTATAATATAATATTACACATTTTATTATATTATTGATATGAGGGCTTACTTTGCTAACTGGTTGCACCGAATGGATTTTTTGAAGAATTCTTACTTTTACGGAATAGTTTCTGAGAATTTGTAAAGGAATAGAAAATGGTTAAAATACCTACTTAGTCCTAGGTCAAATGATTTTTATTATGCGTCTGCATTAAAAGATGAAATGTTATATCTAACCAATTGAAAAATCTAATAAATTTTACAATTTAAATAATTGAAAATCCCCTGACTCAAAATAGTCGGTAAAGAAAAACCTCTAAAAACTTTATAACGTGTATCTCTATGTCTATTTATCTGAGTGTCTCTTTGTGGCATCGTAGCTCCCAATCGGATGAACCGATTTGGTTGCGAGGTTTTTTTTATTTGAATGCAGGTTTTTTAGCGGTGGTTCTTAGCAAGATTTCATGAAAATGTGTTTAGCCGCTTAAGAGATATCAGCTCTTAAAGTATGTGGCGCCGTTAAATCGGGGGCTTTTAACCCCCTAAAACCTCTATATCTCAAATACGGCTGAACCGATTTTGATAAAACATATTTAAGAACTACCGCCAAAAAACCTGCTTTCAAATAAAAACCGCATCCAAATCGGCTCATTCGTTTAAGAGCTACGGTGCCACAGACAGACACACACACACACACACAGACTTACACGTCAAACTTACAACACCCCTCTTTTTGCGTGGGGGTTAACAATACAAACAATACAATAGCACACCACAGTAGTTACATGTTCAAAATGAATCTAAATTTGTTTCTGTTTATTTGCCCAATCAGTAGCAAAATCAATGTAATCAATCAATCAACGACGAGCACGCCCTCTAGCCCGAGAAGCCATTAATCATCATCATTCCAGTCAGAAGACGACCGCTACTTTGTAACACCCCAAAATCGGGTTGTCACTTTTTCTCTGTCATACTTACAGTCATCCTTTCTTTTGTCGGAAAGCCTTCCGCGCTAATTCCTGGCTGAGTTTAGCGTCTACTGTTTGACGAGCGAACGAGTATCAGGCCACATACACCTGGTAACCGGTGTTTTAGTATATCAACGTTGATCACAAACGGTCGACATAAACACTGCCGTTTTTACACTTGGATACTCGTTTTGTCTCACATAGTTCAACACGGAGCTTTGGTATCCTAGAGCTAGGTTCCTGTGCCTTATTTAGAAGTCGTATTTAACCGGTTTACACTATCTATTCCTTATTATTTATAATTGAAAACCCAGACATTGTTATCGTTTGTTAGCCGTTGTTGTCATAGTATGAAATGTCACTTTGACTTTTGACAGGAGGTTAAGGCGTTCGCACATCGGCTTTATTACTCTGTTTTGGGTGTAGCATCTTTTTATTTTTGAATTCGTATTTACTCGTTCTAGATATTTTTTTTCACTTAATTTCAGCTAAGCAAAAAGTCTTTCTTTATTGAGAGGAATCAGAGGTATTGAAGTTTTAACTCCAATGTAAGTATGGTAGGTGGCAACACCGGTAACGCCAGAGAGCGTCACTTGGTGTTTGCCGATCAAGGATGAGATTTAATTTAGAACAGGCCTAGGTGGTTTCCTTCTTCTTGACGCTGTGTCTTACAATCAAGATGTCTTATTTTCACCAAGCATAACTTGATAATAATCAAGTCTTAACGTGCGTTGTCACGCGTCTGAAGGGTGAGTATTTCATTTGGAAGGGGCGCGTCGCAATTGTGTTACGTAATCGCCATGTTCTATTTCTAAAAGTGTATCGGTCTATTTCAGATGTTCTTTACGGTGTTTTGATAACACCAACTCCGCGGTCTCCGAGTATAAAAGCCAATTGCCTCTAATTTACTGCCCGAAAGGTAAACTTTATTCGTTAAGTGTGATGTGTTGTCTGAGGATATGTTCTTGTTTGTTCCTTTACTGAGACGTTATATTGTACGTTTTAGGGTTTCAAGGCTACCCCGGAAATTTAAAGGCTACCCCGGAAATTCCAAGGCTACCCCTGAAGTATCAAGTCTGCTCCGGAGATGTTCGGCCTAACCTATAACCTCAAGGCGGAGGTTATCTTCGTGCATGCGGTGTGCTGACATTGCTTCGACGTGTTTGTGCATGAGGAAGTAGCCGTGCGATGACGAGTATACTTCGCGTGGGATCCTGACGCCTGCGTTCACTGATGTCGCGTGACGTTGACTTTCTTTTATTTTATTTTCTTTTACTTACGATAGTTTAACCTATGTTACGTCGTTCATCCTTAGACCGCGTAGGTAGCAAGCGCCTCTTTTGTAAGGTTATCAATCCTAGTAATGGAAAAGAACTGTACGGGTTTACTGATGCTAATCTCGTAGGTAACCCGGATCTTTCCTTACTTACTCTTTTGTAATTGTTACAATCTTAGTAATGGGAAAATACGTTACGGGTTTACTGATGCTAATCTCGTAGGTAACCCGGACCTTTCCTTACTTACCCTTTGGTAAAATAAATGTTTGTAACTATTTCTTGTGTGCCTAAAGGCGTGGTTAATTAGAATTTAAATATAAAAGAGGGGACGCTCTCTAATTTTATTACTTTGTGTTGTTCCTTCAGAACGTAGTATGATGCAATTAATCTGAGTCTGTACTTTCTTTTTTACGAAGTGATAAATTAAAATACACTTAACTTAAACAATTTGTCTAATTTATGAAACCACCACCATCGATCCTGTTTGTGGCCAGTCGCTCTCTCTCAATCTACGGCGCCCAACCCTTTAGCGATTGGTCCTCGAGCCAAGTGACCACACGACCCCAATCTCATGCAGCGGGCGAAAATCGAGTGTTACAGTGGCGTACCCAACGTATGGCTTGAAGGATCGTTGGTGTGGTTTTAGTTATTAGGTTCATAGTGAGGCAGGTCTAAGGATTGGCACATAGGTTAGGTATCTCTAACTTTAACTAGCACGTTAGGAAAAATTAGATAAGACGACTTGTCCTTGTGGTTTAAGTGACTTTCTTCGCCATTTTAATTTTACTACTGTTTACTTTATTAGCACTTACTACTATCTACCACTCTTGGTGTTTAAACTGTTATACTAAGTGTCTAACTTATACACTCTGTTAAAATGGACTTGTCAATTAAAATAGAATGGCTGACAAAAGAGGAGCTTGCGCATGAACTGACTAAGTTACAAATACCTTTCTCAACATCAGACACATGCGACATCCTACGGAAGTTGTTCCGTCAAACGCGGTCTCTTATCCGACGTGGCAGCCTCAAACCAGGCACCAGCGCTCCAGTTGATCCCGCTGGCGAACTAACACTTTGTCGCTCTGCGATTAAAAACCTGCAGAAGGAGGTGGCTGAAGGAACAACACTGTCGGAGGCTCGTAAAGAACGGCTGAGGGGTCGAGTTGAATATTACCTAGGTCGTTTGGAGGGAGTCTCAGATCAAGGAGATGTGGTTCAAACCCTCAAAGGTGTTCTGGTCAGTTGCCTAACTACTCTTAACCCCGAGGGGGACTCTTCCGATTCTGAGGAGGAAGTTTTCAGCTCTCCAGCGAAGCCGCAGACTACGGTGACGTGTCGAGCCGAGCCGCGCTACAACCTTGCTAGTTTAAACCTTAAATACAAAGGGGATACGTGCGTACGTGCTTTTATTACGCGCCTGGAGGAACTCCGGGTGGCACGCGAGATCCCTGAACGTGTTATTTTCACCGGTTTTCCGGATATTCTGGACGGACCAGCTCTCTTTTGGTTCCGTTCGTGTAAGGGTGACTTTTCGTGTTACGCGGACCTTTTAACTGCTCTTAAAGCAGACTTTGATATTCCGGATTATGACTTTAAATTATTAGGTGAGATAAGGGCCCGCACCCAAGCTAAACACGAGTCTATCGTGGTGTACCTGTCCGTCATGGGTGCGTTGTTTTCTCGGTTGACTTCACCGCTGGCGGAAGCCGAGCAATTGGACATTTTACTACGCAACATAAGGCCTGGATATAGCCGTGAGTTGGCTTTAATTGACGTGCCCTCTATACAAAGGTTGAAGGAACTGTGCATGCGTCTCGAGCTTGCAGGTTCGCGCTCGGATAATTTTACTGAACCATCTTCATCCGGTTACACGGTAGCTCCGGACGTGCAAGTGCGAACGCGCAATGCCCCTGCGTTCCGTAGACAGGAGGTTGGCTCTGTAGACAAGCCCGTGGGCCCGTATTGTTTCAGGTGTAAGCGGACGGGACACAAAACAGGTCGCTGCCCGCGATCTCGCGACTTGGTGTGTTTCGTGTGTGGTCACCCGGGCGTACGCACGCCGGAGTGTCCTAAGTGCAAGGAGAGGGGTTGTTCTCCAAAAAACTAGACTATCAGGTCTCGCATAAAACTTGTAATGCGCGACCTGTCAAAACTTATTTTCTACCTTCTGCTGACGACTACCGTCCCTACTTGACTGTGCAGGTTCTCAATGTGAACGTTTGCGGCCTTCTTGATTGCGGCGCAGCGTGCTCTGTGCTTGGAGCGAACGCACACGTCAAGTTCTTAAATTTAAATATAAAAATGTTACCATTCGACCGGCCGCGGGTCTTACGCGTCGCTGACGGGGTTGACTACATCTGTCGTTTTTACATGAATTTACCGGTCCAATATAAGGAGGAAGTTCGACTGGTTCTGTTCCACGTTCAGCCGGAGATTAAGTTGCCGATACATTTCGGGATTAATTTTTGGAAGGCTTTCAATCTCGCGCCTGACGTCCTTGCGTGTCTGCCGGCGTCGATTTCTTCGGTCGAAACCATTGTAGGTAGCGTGGAAGAGGATGGCTTGCGGAACTACGAGGAACTCACGCCGGTGCAGAAACAGGAACTCGACTCGGTCCAACGTTTATTCGACCAAATCAATACCGATAGGGTCGGACTAGGTTGCACGTCTTTAATCCAACACGTGATTAACACCGGTGACGCAAGACCGATTAAACAAAAATATTATAGGCTTAGTCCGGAAAAGCTGAAATTCTTGAATGCGGAGTTGGACTGCATGTTAAAAAACAAGGTTGTGGAACGGTCTTTCGGCGAATGGAACTCCCCTCTTACTATGGTACCTAAGGCCAACGGGGAGGTGCGTCTCTGCTTAGACAGCCGTCGACTTAATGCGGTTTCAAAAACTGACGCCTACCCTTTGCCTTACATCAACTATATAATTGACAACTTACGTGATGCTAAATATCTCACTTCCCTCGATTTGAGTGCGGCGTACCACCAGATTCCTTTACATCCTGACTCGAAAGAAAAAACGGCTTTCACAGTGCCAGGCCGGGGCCTGTTCCATTATAATCGCATGTGTTTCGGTTTGGTGGGAGCAAGTGCTACGATGCAACGACTCATGGACAGCTTGTTCGCCGCGGAATTTGATAACAAGGTGTTCGCGTATATAGACGATATTGTCATTTGCACCTCGACCTTTGAGGAGCATGTGGATATTCTCCGTCGTGTCCACAAAAAATTAAATGACGCTAACTTAACCATAAACATGCAGAAATCGCAATTCTGCCGTAGCGAGCTGAAATATTTAGGTTACATGGTGGACCGCTTTGGTTTACGTACAGATCCTTCCAAGGTGGAGGTGATAATGAATTTCCCTATCCCTCGCGAGGTAAAGGAACTTAAGCGTTTCTTAGGCATGGCTGGGTGGTATCGTAGGTTCATTAAAAACTTCTCTCAGGTCGCTCGTCCTCTGACTCGGTTGACGAGTAAGAAATATAAGTTCGAATGGACACCAGAGGCTAACGAGGCGTTCAACACTTTAAAGTCTGCTCTCATTACTGCTCCTATTCTGAAATGCCCCGACTTTAGCGTTCCTTTCTATATTCATACGGATGGTAGCTCTTTTGCCATTGGCGGGATGCTGGCTCAAAGGATAGATGACGTGGACCACCCGGTTGCCTACTGCAGCCGTACCTTGAATGCGCAGGAGGTTAACTACACGGCTACTGAGCGCGAACTTCTGGCGGTCATCTATGCTTTGGAGCAGTATCGCCCATATGTCGAGGGTTCCAAATGCTACATCGTTACGGACCACGCCTCTCTCAAGTGGTTTTACAAATTGAAGAATCCTTCGGGTAGACTCAATAGGTGGGCCTGTCGCTTGAGTCAGTTCGACTTCGAGATCATTCACCGCAAGGGCAAGGAACACGTGATTCCAGACACTCTCTCGCGAATTAAGGTAGACTCCATAACTTTTGACCCTGTGACTGTACAGGATCCCTGGTATTCTAAGGTGCTCAAAGGCTGTAGCGACACTCCCAGGATATACCCTAACTTTACGGTTACTGATGGCAAACTTTTCCGCCTTTCAAAAAATAAATATAGCTTCACCTCTAGGTTCGAGTGGAAACTGGTGGTGCCCAGTGAACATCGGGAGGAAATCTTACGGCAGTATCACGATGAGCCAACTTCAGGTCACTTTGGCGTTGCCAAGACCCATAAGCGAATAAGTGCAGATTACTTCTGGCCGAACTTGTATCATGATGTGGAGAAGTATGTCGCCTCCTGCGAAGTGTGCAAATGCTACAAGCCTGCCAATACGGCTCGTGCTGGTCTTATGGGCAATCCTCGCGTCGTTACTAAGCCTTGGGAGGCGATCTCCTGTGACATCCTTGGCCCTTTCCCACCATCCTACGCTCGGAACCAATACCTCTTCGTCTGTGTTGACTATTTTAGTAAGTTTTCACACTTGTTTCCGCTGCGTAACGTCACGGCTAAGTCGATCGTTAAGTGTTTGGAGAAGGGGGTGTTCTTGCGTGACGGGGTTTGCAAGTATATCTATGTCGATAACGGCCCACAGTTCATTTCTCGAGATTTCCGGGACTTGATGACTAAATATAATGTGCCGAATATTTTCTACAATCCCCGTTACCACCCCCAGACTAATCAAACGGAACGCTTAAACCGAGATATCGTGCGTGCCATAGCATCTTACGTGCGTTCTGATCATCGTAAGTGGGATCAGAACATACCCGAGATCCAATGTGCCCTTAACACGGTGGTTCATGAAAGTACCAAGTTCACTCCGTTTTACTTGAATCATGGTAGGGAAATGGTGTTGGATGGAGCCTTGCTCAATCTCGATGTTCCTGTCGACCCAGTGTCGGTAGTTTTGGAGCGCGAGCCATTTTCTTCGAACCTGTCTCAGCTGAGAGGAATTTTTTCCACCGTACAAGGTCATATGCGAAAGGCCTACACTCGGAACGTAAAGTACTACAATTTGCGGAAGCGCCCCATACAATATGAGGAGGGTCAGATCATTTACAAGAGATGTTTTCCTTTGTCTAACGCAGATAAATACTTTAGTGCAAAACTCTCCCCTAAGTATGAGAAGTGCGTGATCAGCGCAAAACACGGCCCTTTGGTTTATTCCTTAAAGTCTATGGTAGGTAAACCCTTGGGGAAGTTTCATATCAAGGACTTACTCGAGCGGGGCGAGGATCGACTGGAGGCCGGTGCTTCCCCAATAGATTAAGTATTAATAGGTAGCACGGGTTTTTCTTTTTGAATCTAGTTCCTAGCAAAAAAAATGCTACGTGAACGATAAGTAAACCCCTATCTCATGTCATAGGTTTATTTTCTGTCTTTTGCACGCCTTACCCATAAGTTGTTAGCTGTAGATATGTGTTACATTTTAATTTAAGTTATGTCTGGACTTGCTGAGATTTTTGGCGTTGGTAGAATATTTGTCCCGACCGTTGGCTCTTTAAGGTATGATTTACTGGTTTGTTTGGTATATTTCGTCCGGACTGCAGGTGTTTTATTGAAGGGAAAAGATTTGTCCTGACTGTTGGCTCTTTTAAAGGATTGGATTACTGGAATGAAAGCATATTGAAGTAGAGTGAGGTAGGCTAAGTTTTAATTTTAAGTAAGCAAGGATGCGCATCCATTTAATTTTAGTTGTGCTGTCATGTTTTGTCCGTAGTAGGGTAAAGCGTGTAGGTATGGGTAATAATTTTTTTTTATTACCATAGTGTTTTATTAGTTCTAGGATTTCTTCCGATTACGCCATAGGCGCAATCTGTTCGAGATAAAACTATTTTAAAAGGTTTTATCTATTCTTAGTAGAGTTGTTGTGAAAAGGACATTCTGGTGGTAAACAGAGTGCGTCCTCTTTTCCATTGTTCTAATCTCTTTATACTGGTTTCAGTTGAGATTTCCTTTTACAAGTTTAGGTTGAAATTCGTGTGTTATAGTTTCAACACTTGATTTTAAATAGTCTCACTTGAGTGTTTACTTAATTATAGGGTTTCTGCCACAGTTCTTATAAGTGGTAGTTTAATCAATTCAATTAAGCCGCTTAAGAGGTTGGTAGTGTGTCACACCCCTCATTGTAGTTTCAGTTCTTTGTGTAGAGCTGTATAATTCTCGCGGATGTTTCTCTCAGTTGAGGTTGATGTGTACTTAAAGAGATACTAACTTTAGTACATACTTGATTTAGTTTAGGATCTAGAGCGTTTGTTTGGAAATTGAACCAACAAACTCTGATATAGGTTTAGAGCGTTTGGTTGGAGGCAGAGCCAACAAACACTAGGAAAGTAGTTTATAAGTTTACTTTAGCAATTAGTGTAGCTTATGCGTAGTAGGTCTGAGACGGGCAACCACGTTTGCCGTTAGTGGACCCGGATCGGGCCTATGATTTATCTGGCTTCCCCTTTATGGCGAAGACCATTAGAGATAAGACTTTTATTTTCTTTTCGGTAGAAGAGGGTGTGTTTAAGCGTAGTAGGTCTGAGACGGGCAACCACGTTTGCCGCTAGTGGACCCTGATCGGGCCTATGATTTAACTGGCTTCCCCTTTATGGCGAAGACCATTGCACGATGTTATGTTTTCCAACCTGATTAGTTTTTTTTTTTTTTTTGGTAAATGAGGCGCCGAGACCTGCAGTGCCGTAGGCCGCGATGCATCCCTGTCAGGCAACAGCCACGGATTGGAATGATGCTAAGGTGCTGCAGTGCCTTCGTGTCTTAAGCCGGAACACTGGATGGACTCTCCGTTCTTTGCCGTTATGGCTGTCTGTTCTTACACATGAGAATGTGTATAATAATTTTATTTCAGAATCTTAGCAATTCTGAAATAAAATTATTTTTCCCAACTGGAACCCTACTGTAACACCCCAAAATCGGGTTGTCACTTTTTCTCTGTCATACTTACAGTCATCCTTTCTTTTGTCGGAAAGCCTTCCGCGCTAATTCCTGGCTGAGTTTAGCGTCTACTGTTTGACGAGCGAACGAGTATCAGGCCACATACACCTGGTAACCGGTGTTTTAGTATATCAACGTTGATCACAAACGGTCGACATAAACACTGCCGTTTTTACACTTGGATACTCGTTTTGTCTCACATAGTTCAACACGGAGCTTTGGTATCCTAGAGCTAGGTTCCTGTGCCTTATTTAGAAGTCGTATTTAACCGGTTTACACTATCTATTCCTTATTATTTTTAATTGAAAACCCAGACATTGTTATCGTTTGTTAGCCGTTGTTGTCATAGTATGAAATGTCACTTTGACTTTTGACAGGAGGTTAAGGCGTTCGCACATCGGCTTTATTACTCTGTTTTGGGTGTAGCATCTTTTTATTTTTGAATTCGTATTTACTCGTTCTAGATATTTTTTTTCACTTAATTTCAGCTAAGCAAAAAGTCTTTCTTTATTGAGAGGAATCAGAGGTATTGAAGTTTTAACTCCAATGTAAGTATGGTAGGTGGCAACACCGGTAACGCCAGAGAGCGTCACTTGGTGTTTGCCGATCAAGGATGAGATTTAATTTAGAACAGGCCTAGGTGGTTTCCTTCTTCTTGACGCTGTGTCTTACAATCAAGATGTCTTATTTTCACCAAGCATAACTTGATAATAATCAAGTCTTAACGTGCGTTGTCACGCGTCTGAAGGGTGAGTATTTCATTTGGAAGGGGCGCGTCGCAATTGTGTTACGTAATCGCCATGTTCTATTTCTAAAAGTGTATCGGTCTATTTCAGATGTTCTTTACGGTGTTTTGATAACACCAACTCCGCGGTCTCCGAGTATAAAAGCCAATTGCCTCTAATTTACTGCCCGAAAGGTAAACTTTATTCGTTAAGTGTGATGTGTTGTCTGAGGATATGTTCTTGTTTGTTCCTTTACTGAGACGTTATATTGTACGTTTTAGGGTTTCAAGGCTACCCCGGAAATTTAAAGGCTACCCCGGAAATTCCAAGGCTACCCCTGAAGTATCAAGTCTGCTCCGGAGATGTTCGGCCTAACCTATAACCTCAAGGCGGAGGTTATCTTCGTGCATGCGGTGTGCTGACATTGCTTCGACGTGTTTGTGCATGAGGAAGTAGCCGTGCGATGACGAGTATACTTCGCGTGGGATCCTGACGCCTGCGTTCACTGATGTCGCGTGACGTTGACTTTCTTTTATTTTATTTTCTTTTACTTACGATAGTTTAACCTATGTTACGTCGTTCATCCTTAGACCGCGTAGGTAGCAAGCGCCTCTTTTGTAAGGTTATCAATCCTAGTAATGGAAAAGAACTGTACGGGTTTACTGATGCTAATCTCGTAGGTAACCCGGATCTTTCCTTACTTACTCTTTTGTAATTGTTACAATCTTAGTAATGGGAAAATACGTTACGGGTTTACTGATGCTAATCTCGTAGGTAACCCGGACCTTTCCTTACTTACCCTTTGGTAAAATAAATGTTTGTAACTATTTCTTGTGTGCCTAAAGGCGTGGTTAATTAGAATTTAAATATAAAAGAGGGGACGCTCTCTAATTTTATTACTTTGTGTTGTTCCTTCAGAACGTAGTATGATGCAATTAATCTGAGTCTGTACTTTCTTTTTTACGAAGTGATAAATTAAAATACACTTAACTTAAACAATTTGTCTAATTTATGAAACCACCACCATCGATCCTGTTTGTGGCCAGTCGCTCTCTCTCAATCTACGGCGCCCAACCCTTTAGCGATTGGTCCTCGAGCCAAGTGACCACACGACCCCAATCTCATGCAGCGGGCGAAAATCGAGTGTTACAACTTGACATTAGCCCTTCACCCACTAGGACCACTATCCTGTAAGGTATTATACTAGGGTTTCCAGCCACTTTGTCCGCGGATGAGTCGTTAATCGTTATTCCCGTGAGAACTGTGTACATTCTCGGGATCAAAAGTCGCTTCGTAGCTTTGTGAAAGGAGGATCCACAAACAAAGGTAAGTCATAGGTAAATATAAATATTTTTATTTTATTTCTTTTATTCTTAGGCTGTTGCTATTCTGAGTTTTGACACGTTTTCCTGCTGTACATGGTATGTTATTTTATAAGTAATCGTCGTTTTATATAATGCTTGGTTAAGTGTTTTCATTACCATAAGCAATATTGAAAACACTAACTGTTGAGTTTCTTGCGGCGTTTCTTCTCAGCAGTGGTCTCATCTTGGGACGACGCGCTAGTAGATTTTGGACGTATAAAAGTGCCTAATTAATTACTGAATAATCAACTTAAAGTTCAAAGTTTATTATTCAGTAATTAATTAGGCACTTTTATACGTAGACATTATCCTGTTAACAATACTTAAAACAACATTGCTTGCTTAGTGGGTTAATATAGAAGGCCGGGGTTAACCGAGATACCGTTACTCAGATGCAGTCACAGTCGAGGAGTCTCCACGCTCTGACTGCGCACCGACCGACCGTCGCTGTCACCTGTCACCTGTCAGCCGCTACAGGCGTGGAGTACGAATCACAACACCACGCCTTGACTTGAGTCACATAAAACTGCTTTAGAACTTGTAGGGTTTAAATTATTTGCTGACGCAACACGTGCGAACAGGTAACGCTTACGCACTGACGGGTCCACCATGAAAGAGCTCAGCTCTGAATTGTTTAATAGAAGTGTCATAAAAACCGTGCCTTAAGAATGGCCGCGCCTACAACGATTTATTTATTTAACGCGGGGATCTCAGTGATTACGGATTAAAGTGAGGGCTGAAGGCCCATCCCCTTGACCCATATATTTTTTTACAGGTTGGAAATGACGCATGACTGCATGTGGCATAACCTACCTTAAATTCTCAAGATAATTAATTTACTTCAGGGACACACTTCATCTTTTTATTTTTGGAATCAACTGTATGATTCACGGATTTTAAACCTGATATATCAAAATCAATTAACTTCAAATGCAAAAAAAGACCTGAAGTATATTATGGGTCAATCAACTATTCTTTGTACAATTTGTAGGTCAAATTCTAACAAAAAACATAAAAATAAAATGTTTAAATAACCAGTATTAGTTGATGTTAAAATAAAAGTAAATACCAGGATAATATAATTTAGTCATTGGCAGTGCAGTTTTTGCTTTAATTTACAATTTTTTACAAGGTTTTTTCCTTTGATGCCCTGTACTTTGTCTCCTACGTGACCATCTAATAAATATATTTTTTACTAATAAAACGCGATCTTATTGTTTGAAAATAGCTGTATCAGAAAGTATTGTATCAAAACATATCTTCTTTAATTACAATGAAAGGCACATAAAGATTATTTGCAAATTAAACCGTGATATTGTGTCTCTTATGTTATCAAACAACATTTAGCAAGTTTATTTTCAAAATAAATTAAGGAATTGGCAAAATAGAACAACAGGGTATTTTTTTCCTGTAATATTTTATTTGATATGTAGTAATCACCGTAAATTTGTATGAAAGAGATTAAAAATCATGTACGGTATTTTAATTTAACGTTTTACTTATTTAGGGACAAATGAGTAACATAAGAGACATTTTGGTAACTTAGGAGAATAGTTATTTTGCAGTGTCTCTTACGTTACCAAAACGTCTCTTATGTTACTAATGTTTAAATAAAAGAAAAACAAAGAAAGTTATAATTTATTGACAAACTACAATACAAGACTTATGAAATATAGAACTTTGTTACTAAAATCAATACTCTCTCTAATGTTACTAAAATACTCTCTTAGTTTCTTTTTACTTTCTTCGTACTTCTCTGGATTTTTCTTAAGTTTATCTCGGTATCGCCTTTGTTTTTCGGCGGCTTTAAGAGCCATGTTTTTTTATTTACCTGCAACCAATTAATTAAGTATTTTTTTACAAACCTTCACAAAATCTACCGCTAATAATAAATGTATAATAAGATAAGATCCCTTTCAATTAAAAGAGTTCAAATATGCTACAAAACAGGTCATACATCTTAGAAACATACAAAATGTCTCTTAAGTTACCACCGTGTCTTCTAAGTTACCGCTTATAGTAACTTTAGGGACAGGTAACTTAGGGGACATTTTGTAGGTTATTCACTCGTACTTTTTTCCTGTATTAGCAGACACGTGAAGGTTTATCAACTGTTGTAAGCACACTCAATTACAACAATTGACAAGAAGTTTTCAAGTAAAATAATGTGTACTTACCAATTTGTGAGCCGGAACTCGGGGGACACCGAATAAACACACCTTCACCATGTACTGATTTGTTCACAACTGAGGGGGACGCGGTGAAAAATCAAGATGGCGGAATGGCATGACGTGAGTCACAGACTACTAAATACACTATTAGAGCACTGCTAGAACCATCTATGTTTTATTACTAAAAGCACTTGAATGGTAACTTAGGGGACAGCAATTTGTTTCTGAATATGAGGACAAATCTTGTTTTTTTTTTTAATGACGTTTATTTTGTTTAAAAAATATGATCTGTATGTTTTATGTTTGCAAAAATATTGTAGATTATGTAAAAAATAATAACTTAAATTGATGTTAAGAGTATTTTTGAAAGAAAGCGTTAAATCTTGACAAAATTGGTTTGGGGACAGCAACATTTTTGTATCGGACGAGTATTTCGTCCACTATGTTACTATAAGTTAAGTTAATAAAATTAAACAATTTAGAGTTAAATCGTAGTTTATACAAATAATGCGAGTTCTGATTACCCGTTTTAGAAATAATTTATAATAAATTTCTTGTTTCACCTAACTTTACTACGTTTGTGTCATAGGGACATAGATATGTACAAAGAATAGTTGATTGACCCTTATGTAAATAAAAATCAGTACAGATCTAAAAAAGTTTTAAATCGAAAAAGTACGTGTGTACATCATAGGTACTGGTACATTCTTAAAATCTTGTACCAATGTGTCATATGTGTCAATCGGTATTTCCGCTTAATCGGGACATGTCCATACTCGTAGACCCTGTAAATCGGGACGTTCCCAGAAATCAGGACATCTGGCAACACTCGCAAACACCCCCCCCTTCCCATTAGGTAGATTAACAGTGCTCTTGGTATTTAGCAGATTGGCCAGAGAGCATTGCTTCTTTCGGGAAGTCTCATGGTAGTTTGGTTAGAGATGAAGTTACGGTTTCCTGGAAGTACCGTGCACGCTGCACGGGGGCGGTTCGTCAGGCTGATGCAATCGGTAACTCACAGTAAATCACTTGCGAGATGGGGCTGTTGTTGTTGGTAAATTTTAGTGATTCATAAGCAAACTGCACGTCACGGGCGATGTAAGATCTAGGGCTGCAATGACTTTAAGTACTAAAACTGGACCAAGTCATCTAAACACTGCGAGCGGAATGTAAAATTTACCCGAAATCTTTTAGGAAACACCACGTGGGTGCCTCGGACTGACGACATCTGAGCACACCGGACGGGTGGCAAACTTAATCGTACTTATGTGAAATTATAATGTTGGCGGCAACTTGCAGTTCACGCGAGTGCAAGGCGGTTGTATATGATATAGTAAATGATCACATGTCGGTGCGAGTTTTCCGCGCGCCTTCCCAATTACCCTACTGAGAGTAGGTAACTGAAAGGCCGGCGACATTCAGGATTAATAGATGTCTCTCTTAGATATCTTCACTGGCAGTGGCGATTGCTTCCACTAAGTGACCCGCTTGTTTGATAGTTTGTGTGTATTTTGAATTATACCAACGTAAAAAAATAAATTTCCAGCTACATGATCTATTTTCTCGAGCTATATGTAGTAGCACTAGTAGCATATGTATTTTCCATCATCGTAGCAATTTATAAGGAGCACATCGCCTGCGTCACGAGCACTTGATTAATACGCCGCCGCCCGAAATAAAAGTTATTGAAATAAATATATTGCGTTTGGCCGAGAATAACTCTTCCGCGTCGTTCGGCCGACGGGGACTGAAATAAGTGGTGATTTATGGCGAGGCCCCGCGGCCGGGCGCCGATCGTCGAACGCCGAGCGCCGAAACCAAACGAACACCGATCGCCGATAACGGCCTGAGACGTCGCTTGACGTCACGCTGGTTCTGCGGCTGCTCATGTACCTATTTATGCCGGTGTTCACGCTTGTTACCTGTTTTTAATATGGTGTTATCGTAATATCACCTGTGTCATTTCATTATTTATGATAATGAGACGACTTGTTGAGTGACTTGTTACTGATATGGACTGTGACGCATTTTAAACAGTGTCCTTTGAATTTTAAACAGTGGCTCGACATGTAACTATTTATTTAAACTTGCCTACTAATTCATAAAAACCCGAGAAACTTACTCAATGATTATGATTTGGGTTTATAAACGACCAAAATGCTGCAATGTCTATTCTACCTTCGTATTTAACTAAACTTCCTAACTTGCCGCGCCGCGCCGTCCGCCGTGAAGGGAAGGCGAAACGAAACAGCAAAGATGCAGGCTGCCCGGTCACAACACGTTTAAGCTCTCAGTGCTCCATTGAAACATTTGAAACATGTTTGAGGCGCCATTATCGCGGCGCGCCGGTCGGAAATATCCGCGTCTCCGCGTGTAACAGTGACCGCCATCCACCGGAACCTGCTATATTTAGCCGACCTGCCTCCATAATATTTTGATACGATTCGGTCGGTTTCGACAACACTTGTAGGCCGCCACACAAACGGTATGTTTGACAATGTACTGAGGTTGGCGCGCTATTTGTCGGCAGCTAGTTATTCACGGAGAGAGCCTGCGCTGCCGCCGCTGCCTGAGCTAGCAACTGAAGCATGTCATTATTTCCGAGATGCAATTTCTCTCGTATCCTCTCCTTTGATGTCGCGCACTTGCCTAAATCATACGCTGTCTAGAGCCGGCTTGTGTCCTGGCACAGCGCACGATGTTGAGGACCTAGAAGTAAGTACAAGTACGACCTTATTTTGTGTTTTGCGTGCTACGTGTAGGTAGCTAGAAGCTGTTTAAACAGTTTATCGGGAGCTATTTTTCTCCGCTACGGTGAATACTTCTGAAAGTCTAAGAGCCACGTCAGCTAGCATGCGACTGAGCCAGCTCGGTCTAATCCGCAGCCGACACGCCGCCGCGCCGCCCTCGAGCAAACTCTTGAAGCTCCGAGTTTTATTTACGGAGTAACCTTTACCGATTTGTTTTTTCAGAAAACATCCAATCGGCTCTTTTGCATGATCAAAATCAAAACAATTTATTCCAAATGTTGTACTATTTGGACAAAGTGAGCCATTGTTGATTTTTAATCAGACGGTATTTACGTAAGGGAAATCACGGTATTTGTGCGCCTTCTTCGCTCTGAATTAAATATTTTGTTTCGACGTTCTCGCCGAAACTTGCTCCGGTTTGAAATGTTTGCGACCAAGTTCCGTCTGCGTCTCGAGGGGCAAAACGATGTTTTTTTAATAAGTGAAAATACATGAATTACTAATAATGGAGCTCAGAAAATCATAATTGTTCATAGGTACACCATTCTTACGTAAATAATCAATTAGCGGGTTAATTAATATAATTTTAACTTTCCATTTTCCCCAAACACGGAAATTGTGGGTATTTAACTATTTACATTATTTCTTACCTCATATCATAAGGCAGGCTTATTTAGGCACATTAATCAACGTGGGCCTTATGGAGGTAAACAAGATGTTATTAAATCAATGTTAATATCAACAAAAGAATACAAGTGCACATTTTTTGATACATAATTATATTATAACATATTTTATATTTATTTGTTATATTTCTGTCACCACGCAGAAACCTTGTAAAATTATTATCTTTATAATAAATCGTTCACGAGTCATTGCCGCAGGAAGTGAGAGTAATATTTTAATTTCGGAACGAAATATAGTTTGACATAAAACAAAATATTCCAAAGTGTCCGCTTGATTAGTTGCGGGCGGACTTGAGGCTTGGGGAATGAACTTGTTTCTGAATGGATGGCTTCCTGCTGCGCGCGGGGTAGGGAGACGGCCGCCGACGGATGGAGATGGAGAGGGGCTGCTGGTGACCGTTTTGTGGGAGAGGAGATAAACTGCGGGCAGGTGGAGCTGCTGCCGCGCCCGCCAGCCACGGCACAAACACCATTCCGTGGTGCAATGTACGTGGGCTTGTAGTACACAGGACGGGTACTACGCTCACAGACGAACGAATTGGCCCACCTCCTTTCTGTTCACTCAACAGACAACCAATATAACTTCTTAAATGAGGCAGTACTTAGTTTAACGGAACAATTTTCTTACCTGTGAGTGTATCATCATTCCTCATGTTATGTTATGTAATATGTTGCAATTTGTGGTAAACAGCAAACGCGGGTAATGTAAGCGTGTACAAAATAAGAATAATTTATTCTGGCTTGTAAAGCTCGTGCAGAATATTTATTCCGAATAAATATTCTGCACGAGCTATGTTACGAGCCAGCGCTTTCCAAGGGGAGACTACTGTTGAAAAGAAACGCCGTAAGAATTTCGAGTCAAAATTATAAAATTAAACTATAAAGAAAAAAGTGTGACGGTGTTGATATCACAAATAGTTTCGAGATTTTTTTCTGCACATGGTTTTTGTAATGCGAGGACCGAATTGGGTACCTACTTATGTAATATAAAACTTTTCTTAAGCTAAGTTGCTAAATACTTCGCATCAAGCGAGGATATAATAAGAACAAAATAAATAAATAAAGTACAGTCTACATGTAGGCACCAAGTGTAGTTTGAGTCGGCAGTGCTCGGCGGCCGCGACGCAACAAGTTGGCGCGCCTCCAGTTCCGCACTCCGGGCACCCGATCCTCGCGTTGATAGAGATCAATTCGATTGCGAAGCATCTCGACCGTCGAGACCAAAAATATAAAGCTGTACGAAGTCGAGTTTTTCGAGATACTCGAATCAGATCATGTCGAGGATCGCCGGCCGTTTGAACTCGCCGCGCATTGAGCGATAAAACTTTCACAACAAGATTATCGCGATGATCCCGCGCTGACTTACGGGACGCTAACAGCCGTAAACTAGCGCGAGACCGCAGCACGCCGCGTGCGCACTGGAACCAATTATTTACGGCTGCTAACAAAACACGTCAATAATACATTTACATATTACAACCAGTGTTTTCAAGTAGTGCAAAGTTTTCATAGCATTTTCATTGAATTCTAAATCTCTTTCGATTAAATATATTAACGAATCTGCTTTGCTCACTCGCAAGTACCCACTCTGTTGTATTTTTGATTGTTTTAGCGATTGGAGTATATGTTTGAGGTAAAGTTTCTGTTGGAGTTCGGTACGGCGAGCCAAATGTTTGCCAGCTTATTACCTATGCGAGAAAACCCGCTCGAAGTTTTCTAATATCGTACAGCCAATAGGTAAAAGTTTTCTTGCGACTGTAGTAAAAATACGTAGGTACCTAGTTGTAACGAAATGCTACTTATGGAACAAAGAAAGGCTCACTCTGTCTGCGACAACTCGACAAGCGCCCTCTTCTCAGAAGGAAGGGAGTTATCTTATCACATGCCTGTGAGAGCCCACTCCAGGGTGTTGTGGCGCTAAGTAAGTGCTATTAATAGCTGCTAGAGCGCTCCTGGTGCTGAAGCCGCTGACAGCCGCCGCATTGTGCCCGCAACAAGTAAACAGCAGCCATCCGAGAAGAAACAAAGCCCCGAGTAATTACGGCGGCAATAGTTGTCTACAGTCGTGGTTTGAGATATAAATTAATTAACTTAACTATTTAGCTGGCTATACAATCTTTTGAGTCTTTCCGTCCATTAAGCACTAAAGGATTTGTTAAATTATATTCCCAGGTTCAACATTTTTATGTATAATTGGTATATTATTATAAATACATAGGTATATTACATAGCAGTGGGTGGCTCGCGGCCGACGGCGCTGCGTGGAGCTCTTCATTATCGCTCGCGGTTGGTTTTTAGCGTATAACGCAATCGTATTTTAATCATATTAATAATCCCAGGGAAATTTTGGGGAAATCCAGAGCGAAGGCCTTTGCCCAGCAGTGGGATACAGTTATAGGCTTATATAATACTCAATAATAGTAAAAAGACCACGTTTAATAATTTAATTAAGTACCTACCTAAAACCGGTTTATCTATCACTTAAGACGCTGCTATAAATACAATTAGTGTTTAGGACCATAGTAAGAATTTCCCCCATCAATTTACGAGTGCTTGTTTTATTTAACCGATTGTTTGTCCATACAAATCCATAACTTATTCATTCGTTACATTGTCGGTGAATTCAAAATAATTACGTAAAACTAGGTAGATAGGTATAGGTACCTATTTACATTGCAGTACACTCACGCGTCTGTCTCGTAACTAAGTATATAGGTATAATCAATCTATGACCTCCGCGATGCCAATAAATTACGCACAAGTGCCCATCTACATTCGTTTGTATTGTGGTCGCAACAGTCGACGGGCCTTCCGCCATGTTGACAAGTAGCTTAATCGAGACCCAATTTGCGAATGCGACGAAATGGGCGCATTACGGCCCGAGGCGCCTTTAATAACGTCTGCACTTTACCCCCGCCTCTGCACCCAAAGCAGATATCGTATATTTTTAACGTACATAGCTCGTTTGTAGTAGTCACAGCAGTTTTATCTGTGAACAAAGCCAGTATTGTTGTAGGTTTGGGTTTAAGAGTCGTGTCTGCAGTTGCGAACTGGGTAGGCGAGCTCAAGGGGACGAGACGCGCCTTGAAGGCTGTCCCGGGAGCCAGCCCCACTGTCATCCAGAGATCATTACAAACTGATAGAGGATAGTACAATCCCCCAATCTATCTTTACTTGGAGTCGCTATGAAATAGTTTCTAAATGAGATCTGTCAAAGTTGAGATTGCTTTGCGGTCTGTGCTTTAGAAAATACCCAGTAATTTCTCTAGGAATTCAGATAGACTTGAGAATATTGTTCGAAATGATTATGTTGAACGTAATTTTCAAGCTATTCGGTTCTTACAGTGCAATTGAGCTCTCGTCTTAGTGAGTTTATTATTACAAAGCGAGCGCGAGCGGAGACGGCGACTGCGGCTTAAGGGCTTGGGAACTTCTCGCACTTTAGAACTGGATTTATTTTTGCGTCGCTATTAAAGTGCGTAGTAGTTCAAATTAAATGTTTAATGTTTTCGCCATCATCATAAAATAATAGTACATTGTTCAACAAGGTGTAAATCAAGCAATACGAGGGCTGCCTTTTAAGTTGTGTCGTTTGAAATAAGTATAGACAATTTAATAGGTTATTACCATTTATTGTTTTTCAAAGAATTCGCCGCGATATTTAATACACTTTTGCATGCGTTCAAACCAGTTTTTAAAACATTTATTCCACTCCGAAGTGGGGGTAGTCAAAATGGCCGATTTGTATGCGTCAACAGCTTCTTCGGGTGAGCTGAAACGTTGACCACGAAGACTTTGCTTAATTTTGGGGAACGTAAAAAAATCGTTAGGGCTTAAGTCAGGACTCTAAGGCGGGTGATCTAAAATTTCCACGTTTTGGGTGTTCAAAAACATCTTTGTCTGGCGGGCGGTGTGCGAACTTGCATTGTCATGGTGCAGTATCATACGACGTTCCGAGTTGTTTTTTCGAAATTCGGTGATGACTTGTGGCAAACAAACAGTGGTATACCAGTCGGCGGTAACCGTCTTGCGATCTTCTAGTACAATAGTGGCGACGCGACCACCCTTTGCCACAAACGAGGCAACCATTTTTTTTGAAGTGCTCCGAGAGCGTATGACTTTGGTCGGTTTTGGCTCGTCCTGGAAGACCCAGACAGTTGACTGCTGTTTTGAATCTGGATCGTAAGCATATATCCAAGACTCGTCACTACTAACCACATCATAAACATGTTTTGACTCTCCTCGGCTGAATCGCTTCAGAGTTTTGCGACACCAACTTACACGGGCTGTTTTTTGGTCGTCGCTAAGCAAATGTGGTATCCAACGAGAGATCAACTTTTTTACAACAAGTTCTTCGTGCAGGATTTTTTGGACAGTGGTCCCTGAAATGCCCACGGATGCCTCTATTTCACGGTATGTCACATGACGATCTTCGAGTATTAGCTGCCGCACGGCTTCGATATTCTCTTGCGTCATGGCGGTTTTTGGACGACCTTCACGAAGCTTATCACTGAGGCTAGAGTGCCCACGTAAAAATTCTAAGTACCAGCGTTCTACAGTCCTAAGACACGGTGCTGCATCACCAAACACAGATGTGATCTCCTCAAAGCACTGAAGTCGCGATAATCCCCTTTTAAAGTTGTAGAAAATTACCGCACGCAAATTTTCCTTAGACATTTCCATTTTTACAACCGACTTGTCACCTTTGAATAGACGCTGTAATAAAACTATTCGACCAATTTGAAAACATTCTTTTGTTTTCGAGTTCTAAATTCAAAAGGATGAAAATGCCATATGTTTTTTTTTAAATAATCGCGGGAGGTTGGCAAACGACACAACTTAAAAGGCAGCCCTCGTAATGACACGAGATATTTAACCACACCAGGAGGGGAGCGAGGGTGACTATAGTTCGAGTGTCATTATGGTTGTTTAGTCTCACCTTAAACACACTACTTTTCACTTGGAATGCGAGGAAAAGAACGACGTTCTATACAAAATTTAAATATTCAGTAAAGTAAAGTTATAAAGTTCCTTACTTTGTTCAGCGGTTTTTTTTTGTAATGCGAAGTGAGGCTTTAAATGCTTGCATATTTAGCCCTTACTATAATTAATTAAATACATTAATATTCGTAATCATTAATCATGTTTCACGAAATTTAATTATTTATATTTTATTTTTGCGCAGTTGTGATTTTGAGGTTTTTTCCACACCCTAAAAATTGTCTATACACAATACCTGAAAATGGCTATAATCCTCCATTCACAAACACCGTGATTCTTGGTTGTTTGAGGGTTTCGAAGGTAAATAAAAAAAACACTTTAGAGACTAAAGTAACATTTTAAAACCATAAAAAGTGAAAATTTCTATTTAACTCGAGAAAACGGGGGCGGGGATTTTCAGTAGGTACCTAAATCAAATCATTTAGGAGTGACGTACCTAAGCCCATTACAGATCGCCTCGACCGCTTGTGTCAACTCCATACATATTTCTAGGTAGTCGGTCGGTGCAAAACTTCAAAACAGCCGACACATTGCCTTAGTAACGTGTATTGGGTTCGTCAGTGGTATATATCTACCTGTCATCGCTGTTTTCCCTCTCTAGACAAAGGAAAACAAAGACGAACCAGTGCAGTGATATAGAAGACAACCGCTTTTTTTTTGAGGGACCTTTACAGTTGTTATGCACCGTTACAGCTTCACAGGGCGGTAAGAAGACGACCGATTCAAATTATCAGCTATACATAGCGGACATACGACCAGACGCACTGACCGTCAGTAGGTATTAGTTAGTTTGTTGACGACGTGTTTCGCCTGGTTGGTTTGGTAGTGAGTGTAGGCAGGGCCTACGAAGCTAGCGGAGCCGGGTTCGATTCCCAGTTTGGAGAAATGTTTGTGTAATGAGCGCGAATATTTGTTCCTGAGTCACGGATGTTTTTTATATATTTATTTAATAATGTATTTCTCTATAAAAGTATGTGTTGTCGTTGTTTAGTACCAGTAGTACGAGCCTAGAGCTTTGTTTTTTACCATTTATTTATTCCTTTGTTTATTGAAACATACCGGCCGGGTACCAATGAGGGCGCCTCGCCCGCGGCGGCTGCCGCCTGTCACTCTTCAGAACCCCTCTAATGGATGATCATCGCGTCGTCAGGGATCTTCGCTTAGTGCATGTTCAGGGCCCACGGGCAGACCCATCCATCACGTATCCGTCCTGTCACCTGTCTGATCGATTAGCGCTCAGATGTTATAAAAAAATGATGTCTTCGCAGCTACGCTGGTTGGACGAAGAAGTATCAACTCATTGAAGAACCTTAATTATTACCTATTTAAATAATTCAAGAAATTCAATCAATTCAAAAGCTTATCTTATTTTATCTTATCTTACAGATGGGCCATTTCGGGTTCACTTCGTCTTCGACCCTTTAGGATCTTTTGTGCAATTACCCTCTTACACACTCAGCTGTTCGAATGTGCACGTTTCCTCACGATGTTTTCGATTTCTTAGGTTAGAAAAACTCACTGGTACATTGTGACCGCGGGGGTTCGAACTCGGTACCGTACGATCAAGACAGGAGTCGAACCCCTGTGCCACTAGGCCACCGACGCTCTTCAAAAGTTTTTGATCCCAAAGACAGTGTACCCATACAGTGTTAAACTCATCACAACTAATGTGCTAATTTTCTATTTGCTTAACTCGCATTGAGTAAAAATTTCGATCAGTACCTATAATAAACCGATGAATGACCACTATAATGCTTAAAAATGAAATGCATATTTTCTGTAATCTTAATGGTCTATCTATAGGTAGGTTAAAAAATATACGATTCTGATGTCTTCGAATATTACTAAGGGTAAAGTAACCTAACCTAAATAAGAAATTGACATATACCTAATGCAAAATAACAAGACATTCAAATTGATTGTTCTGATAAACTAGTGTTATGTTATTCGACCGCATGCCTTGATACAATTTAAATAAAAGGTAAATAAATTAAGGCTAACATAAACGCTTATGTTGGAAAGTTTTAAAGGTAAGCTTTGTTGTGGCATGAAACACTTTAAACTGTTTCTTAAGAGCAAACACTGCAACTATACTTGATGTTAAAGTTTATCTGTAAGCGTTAGATCTCTATTTTCCTCTTTAACAGGTTTCTAGGGCCAATTAATCAAATTTAATCAATATGCTACACTACACAAGCAATTAAAAAGTTTAAAATCCATTACATGGGAATAGTACCGACCAACGTTATTATCATTGAATGTGGGCACTTACAAGCTACCCGTGCTTGTGCGCACCGCGCAGTCCATCGCATGACGCAATGACTAAGCGCCGAGTGTTCGTTTCTTTGTTCCTCGCTATCTACAAATTGAAAGCTATAAATGCATATATCGCTAACAAGTTGCAATTCGCATAAGTGATTGGATCAATTTATGCCGCGCGTATGCACCGATCGGCGCGATGCGCGATGTGTAGTAATGCGCGGGCGCCGGCGCCGCGTCACGACTAACATAAGTGGGTACAATAGCTTTCGTTTCATGAAAATGAAATGAAAAATAATTTATTTGGCACATAAAAAAAATAACAGTTTGCAATTATAAAAAAAGTCTTAACCTAAATACATTTTTTTATTTAAGGCCAAAATGGTCTCAGCTCAGCTTTATGCCTCTGAATGTGATAAACACATTTAGAGACACTGGTTTTCAGTGAGACCAGGGAGAGAATGGCAACCAAAGGTGTCAAAAAAAAAAGATGAAGATGATGATGATGAAATGAATGTGCGTTTAAATGACCGATGACACAAATCAATGCCATTTTGTTAATACGTTTTTATTAGCTTTACCTAATTGTATATACCTAACTAACTACTATTCTCATTGTCAGATTGACTTTCAAGGGTTTGGGTATTGTCATTTTGTTACAGACATTTTTTAAGTAAGCGTCTGTATGTAAAAGTGGTATATTGTCACGAAAATATTTAAAATATACACACATTTTGATACATGATGTAAACTCTTAACTGGATATTTCAATTTATATACCTAGTGCCGAAAAATTAAAAAAATATTTTTAATATCTCGGCTCCGATATTATGGTTATATTTATGTTTATGCAGAGGTCCTCTAAACCTTTAAGAGAAAATCATCCGAGTCCATTGAAAAAAATTCAATTACCTGCCTACGTTCTTATAAACTTACCCAATGCCCTTTTGAATAGTATGTGATACCGATGAATATATAAAAAGATGATATCATCCGGGATACTCGTATCATGGATGGCGGCCATTGGACCTCCTCAATATCGAATACCTAGTTGGTTCATTGAGATCGTTTAGCTATCATACAAGTACTCGTATACTTATACATAGTCTGCAGTACAGTCAGCAATAAATAAGCGTAATCACATAAATATTTTAAGAAACACCTGATGGGTACTTTTATATAAATAGAAATACCTAGTTGATACAACTTACAGTAGCCTGATTTGAAAAATAAAATAAAATAAAAATTACTTGGTGTCTGACAAAGTTTCGCTGTGGTAATGAGAATTAAAATTGTGAACAGTACCAGCCGAATAAATTAATGTTGGACACACTGATAAGCATCTACAGCCCAAACTGTTGTAAGAAGCAAGTAAACTTATTCATTTTAGTTCAATAATGATTACCAAACAACACGTGTGTTAGTATTTACTAAGCCTTCCAAATCCTTACAGATCCAGCAAACACCAATTAGGTCCGGTTGAGCGATTGGCGCACGATTAACGGAATAACGACGACGTGACCGGTTATTACACAAAGATTGCGCTCGGATCGGACCATAAACGCCTAAAATACACGGCCGCAAACCAACTTCTTACTAATACTTATTTTACCGCACAGCGAGTCCCAGGCGACCGCAGCTTCTCCAAGCTTGTCAGAGCTCCGACTGCACTGCTCTTAAAGGCAAACAGGGATCCTCCAGTCTGGTACTGGGCATAATAGGATTATTTAGCGGATATTCTTGTAAAAGTAATTTTCTGCGTGATTCGGCCGTGGATTGTACATTGATTGCGTGTGACGCGGCGGACTTACTCGTCCCGGAGCAACTCTCGATGTAATCGCGGGTGTGTGGGCTGTGGGCTGTGGGCTGTGGGCCGTGGGCCGCGGGGTGTGAGCCGGCATTAATGAAGAGCCGCTCTTCAGACGTCCGAGCACTTAGGGACGGTTCCGGCTCGAGCAGTAATCGATGCAATACTTATATCACACATTCACATCTCCTTATGTGGAAAATTTCCACTGGAAGTGGTACCTACATAAAATGCACGTCGTTGGTTCTATAAGTGACTGGTTATTAAATATCAAACATAACTTATGTTTTAATTAAATATTAAACATAAAACAATAAGTACTTGTTATTTTTTTCAATTTTTATTTTGTTTACAACTTGGCCGCGTATAGGCCAGAAATATTTGCATTTTTACTATCATTGACTTGCTAATTTACTCGTACTAAATTTGTAGGTAATTTAAAAACGATAAATCAAGCCATATCTGTTGGCGCAAAGCTACTCCCCATGTGAGACAGTTTGCTGTCAAAGGATCAATGGCAGGTATCACATCGTCACTATGATCAATCGAGATAACCAATAAACCAAAAAGTATTTTTATTACAAGAGTTCTGTTGTGTTTAACAGATTCATTTGTAAGCTTCAATTCAATGGTACTGATTCTATTTCGTCTACGCTGGCAGTCACTAGAGGCGTTCCCCAAGGGTCGATTTTGGGACCGATTCTCTTTATCCTATATAGTTCTGATATCATTAATAGCATTAAGCATTGTAACTACCATATCTATGCAGACGACATTCAGCTTCATACATCTTTTAAACCGACTGAGTGTAATCCTGCTACGCATGCACTCAACGCAGATTTGGACCGTATAGCCGACTGGTGTCAACAAAATAATTTGGTACTCAATCCTACCAAATCTAAGTTTATGTTGTTGGGATCAAAAAAACTAATTAATGACATTACAGCCCTTAACCCAAAAATCGCAATAAAGGGTGACCAATTAGAATGTGTCTCAGAAGCGCGAAACTTGGGCTTAATATTTGACGGACGACTGCGGTTCGAAAGCCATGTCCTGGAAACGATGCGGAGTTGTTTTTATAGGTTAAAGGTTTTGTACTGAATCCGCGAGTACTTAACAGTAGATATGCGTGTCAGACTTTGTGATGCGCTGATTCTCTCGAAGTTGAGTTACGCAGATACAGTGATTGGTAGTTGTTTGTTAGCGAGGACAAAAAAAGTGATCCAGCGTATCCAAAATGCTTGTGCGCGCTTTTGCTTTCCCATCCCTCGTCGATCGCACGTCAGTCCATTTTTAAATACAAATAAACTTATGAATATGACTTCTAGACATAATTTACACCTGGCTTCACTACTTTTTGGTTTAATGAAATGCAAAGAACCTCGTTACTTGTACAACAAACTTAAAATCTCACAGCGCGAGATCCGTCTGGCCACACGCTTACTTTACACACAACACCGTATGTATGGTCTCACTGAAAACCAGTGTCTCTGAATGTGTTTATCACATTCAGAGGCATAAAGCTGAGCTGAGACCATTTTGGCCTTAAAGAAAAATGTATTTAGGTTAAGACTTTTTTTTATAATTGCAAACTGTTTTTTTATGTGCCAAATAAATTATTTTTCATTTTCTTTTCATTTTCATTTCATAATATGTCACTCATTTAGGGCCCTTAGGTACATTTTATTAGAAACCTTACTGCTTATATAAGGTGCTAACAAATTAGTTCCGGATATTTTAAGAGATAATACATTACATTAAAACAATTTACTTTTAACTGTAATTAAGGAACCTTTGTATATCATTTTATTGTTTTAATTTACCGAACAAAAAATTAAATTATAATTAATCTTTAAAATAATCACCCCTATTATGTACCTGTCAAGATGTTTAACACTGTTTGTCAAAAGTTGTTTTTCATAAATGTCATTATGATTCGGCGGGAAAACTGTAGGTTATTAAATACTAGCATCTGAATGATAGTTTAAAGAGGTTCTAGAATGTCTAAAGAGGTCTCATTTAATTATCTTATTAACAGGGTGTTTTAACGTAGCAAATTTGTTTCCTACTTTTCTCCAAAAAAACATAAGAAAACCTATGATGTTTCATAATTAAATGTACTCCGAGAGCGGAGTACTATCAGCTGTAAAAATATCGGTATCTAATTTGTTAGCACCTTATACTTTATTTTCTGAAAAAGGCATAATTTAACGAAACTCTTATGAAAATGTCCTACACAATAAAAGTAAATGGCCTCTTATGCTTTCAAGGCTTCCAAATAAAGCAAATAGTTCGTAAAGTCTACAATCAAAATAATTCAAAAAACTTGAAGAATCTCTGCGCCGTGACGAGTACAGTCAAAGCGACTTAAATCAAATCTCCATATTCCACGAGAGCTCGTACCGTACATTCGGAGCTACTCTAAATAGTCCCAACAATACCTACTTTAAAATAATATGGAAATAAATATTTTGTAGTAATTGGAGCTCTTCACTTTACGCCTTTGCTACAGTCTGAATGAAATGATAGAAAGAGAGGCTATGTCCCGGTATGTGATATGTGAACAACTTTCGACGCTCTCAACTCGTTAAAAAGGTTCACCCTCACTAGACCGAATATCATTGAAGCTAATTTCATACCAACTTTGATATAATTTTCACTAGCCCTAATGTCATGACAGCTGTATAAACTTGAAAGTCCTTTTTTTATGGCATCGAGTAGACAAACGAGCACACAGGCCACCTGATGGTAAGTGGAAACTGTGACCCATAGACATTCGCAATCAAAAGACTGCAATGCAATCCTAAGACTGCAAATGCGTTGCCAACCCTGAGGCTAAGATGGAATGCCTCTATGCTAGTCAATTCACCGGCTGTCTTATCCCCAAACCGGAACAAAACAATGCGAACACTGCTGTATGGCGGTAGGTTAATGGATAAGATGGTGGTAGCGATCCGGACGGACCCTGCACAAGGTCCTACCACCCGCAAAAGACTGACTTATGTATTTTGGGTATTTCGTTACAAATTGCAAAGGTTCGGTACATAACTATCTATATTTCTGATTGGTTATTTGCTGGACAGGTAGAGAATGCCATTAGGCATTAGATCCGCCATTTGTACTTATTTTGTGCAATAAAGAATAACTGGTTTCCGTAGTCATTTCGAATAACTTTACAAGACAATAATCCTCATTAGGTAAGTGAAATGTAAAATTTCTTTTGAGAACAATAAATGTCTAACCTTTGATAAACCTGAAAAGTTGCTACCTGGAGAATCCGTGACTACCTTTACCCATTCTCTCGGTCGTCGAAATGTGTAGAAAAGCGCAAAACCGCTGTTCAAAAGAAGAAGAATATAATTGGGCTTAGAGATGTATTCGGTATACATCTCTAGGCCCAATTATATTCTTCCTACGAAAGCTAACTTTTTTGCTTTTGTTAAACGAATAACCGAATTCTGAAAGACTCTTTTCGACAGTAGTACGAGTATGCAAATGGTCAACAACACATTCAGATGAGCGTTGCGTGTCGTATTGTGCATTCGCCGAAATGTTTGCACAGTGGGCCATGCAGAATTGCACGAGCCACGCTATAGGTGATGAGGGAAAATATATATTTGGTATCTTTTTTTTATATTATCTATTTGGTGCAATCGAGGTCGAAGTCATAGTACTTTGTTAATCCAGAACACCGCACAAACAATAAGCGGCGCTCAAACCAGTTTAAGAAGTCTGTTAAAAAGTGCCATTTAAGGCAGACGCGCCGTCGGCTGGCCTCGAAGCCAGTGGCCATCCGGTAGCTCGGACCAGTTCGTTTCTTTTCGTTTTGTGATCAGCCCGGCCCGGGCGCGCGGTCCGTTACCTATCGGCCCTGACGCCCTGGAGCCATGCTCATAGTTGACTGACCTGATTCCAACGCCCCGTCTTGTTTGTATCCTTCGCTAACGATAGAGACACGAGATATCGAGGAGCTATCGGGTTGCCCTCGGAGCGGAAGCGCAGCCGTCGAGCAACTTCGCCGGAGTGGTGATAACATTAACTATATCGTCCCTAGATCGCGATAACGCTACAACTAGTTGAACATAAACCTGTTTGTAAGTCGTAAGTTGGCCGCGGACTCGTCTCGTGCCCCACGACGATACTGGTGACAGGGGTGACCGATGGTCCGCTCGTTCCCGAAATACCAGATTAGCTACACTCCATACCAGATTCTCAAAACAGCAGGATATGAAACATGGATACCTATGAATATTAAACGAATGCTATATTTTGGGATTATACAGGACAACGAGAATATTGAGAAATTAGTAGTTATTAAACATTCAGGTATAACGGGAATAAGCGGATGGGAGCGGAGTAACATTTGACTGAGAAGCATAGAGCATCGCAACATTTAAATTGTGGCTTTTTAACCCTCCACCAATAGGAAGTTGGATTTGTTATTTGTACAAAATATGTTATCAGGTTCATTAAAGTAGATGTCACGTTAAATACACGTTGACGACCCAGCGAGGCGAGCATCGGCTGGCGACTCATTTTGTTAGTTTCCAGCGAAAAGGCAATTTGTGACCGATGGCGAGTTACTCCAGTAAAGAAAACAGGAAGTCACGAATTAATCTTTTTTTTTTTCAATCATTTGGTTTTCGAAGTTTTAACTTAGATTTTGAGTCGCCGCGGAACTACTAGCATCCAGCATCCTTCAAGAGTAATGAGAACCGGTTAAATAAATTTCCTGAAATCACTTATTCTACTTCGTTTACTCAATGCATTCTTCGTGAACAAAAAGTGATGTGCGCCATTAGTTATGTTGGTTTTGCAGCAGATCCAGAGGGCCAAAGTACTTAGGAACAGGACCGCTGTTGATCGTGTGAAATTAGTTTTTGAAGTCAGATAACGTGTGACTGATAAAACTAAGTGGTAATTTTATGTTTGGTTGTGAATTTAGACCGAGCCAAAATGCTACTGTTTTTTTCGTCAAATAAGAAACTGATCTAGCCGAAGAAGCCACTTACAGCGAAATTTGGTTATGTGGATACACGGAATGTAATATTTGTAATACATATATGTTTGTATGTGTTAGAACTAGATTGGCATCAAAGGCCTCTTTGATTCTCGGCAGGAAACCGCGAGATCAAGCTGCATAGGTATTTGCGATGTGATAGCAATAATAAACACAAGAGCGGCGCTCGAGGAAGCTGCGCGGGCGGCGCCGATCTGTTTACATCTCGTAACGTGGCTCCACACTCCACGTGCCTGCGCCCACTCGCAATTCGCTAAATTCAATATGGCTCGTTTTTAAGTCCAGGCAATGCAAGCCATCCGGATTTGAATAGCTTGAAATTGGATTTAAATAACTAACACGTGAGCAGTGTATTTTACATAATCTTTAAATCAATTCAGTATAATACGATTACATTCAACCATTTCAAGACGAATAATCATTGATGTGTTTGACCGGTTACCCCGTATTGAGGAGTTCCTGTCCCCTGCACACAGGGAGACTGCTCCCTCAGCCCTGAAAGGGTCTTAAAGGAAATCTGACGCGGCTTGAAACAGCATCTCGTGAAATTACTCTGAAATACCGTGTACCCGACTTATCCGACTGCGCCAGAAGAAGAGTAATGATTTTCGAGTGTACGTATGTATCTATGTATTAACGTCTATTTCTTTGGCAGACTCTGTAGCCGAAACGGTTTGATTGACTTTAACGTTAGATTCGTCTTGATTGTGGTGATAAGGCTATAATATTGTATGTGTAATAAAGTAAGAGGGGGGTGTCAATTATTTTTTTAGGGTCCGGAGCATTATATCGAAAGTCAAATTTCATAAGTACGAAATTCCTAAACACAAAACTTCGAATATCAACATGTATAACGTAGGAAATTCCTAAAGATGCATGTCCTATGTTTAATTAGCCTGTTTTAAAATGTCTAAAGTACAATACCACTAGTGCACGAAAAAACTAACGACATTTTACCTACGCCCGGTTGACCTAAGTTTAAAATGTATAAAGTGTGATATTTCGAACGACATTTTAATTTTCGAAGGCACGTTACGTCCATATTGGAGTTTTAAGGTTTGAATGTATTGATTTTCGAAGAATTGTCACAAAACTTTTTGAACGTAGCGCTTTTGAGCACTAGAAATATTGAGTTTGAAGTTTTGTCATTAGGCATTTTGTACAAAGGAATATTGATTTTCGAAAATGAGATCATTCGATTAAAAGTGCATTAGAACATGCAACTTTAGGAATTTCGTACATTAGACATTTTGATATTCGAAGTTTTGTGTTAGGAATTTCGTACTTATGAAATTTGATTTTCGATATTATGCTACGGACCCTTTTTTTATACATCTATATAGACGACAATATCAAAAAAAGCAGTCGGATTTTAAAGCTTGCTTTTAATCAAACTTGTTTAAGTATACATACATACATACCGTCACGCCTTCATCCCAGAGTGGGGTAGGCAGAGCTACAGAATTACCAACAACTTTAACAGCCAGTTGTTAATTCTGTAACCACATTTTGCACAAACAGGCTAAGATGTATATCATGTGTATATTAGTGACAGGTTGCAAGCCCATCGCCTAAAAATACTACAAGCCTTTAATCCCTTAGTCGTCTCTTACGACTTCCACAGGAAGGTATGGAGTGGTACTATTCTATTCTGCCGGCAACCACACGGCCCCGTTTAAGTATGTAAACCGAAAACCTGAAATGTTGGTACAGAAATGAAAAGCAAGCAATTGGAAACTGTAGCCTGTCAAAAAAAAAACAACTGTTTAGGAAAAACGACAGTCTTTTCTTACGTAAGTACATGAATCCTTTTCAAAAGCCTTCCTTCGCACGTCCTTCACACATATTCATATTTTTCCCTAGAAACTCAAGCCTTTATGCATCCGAATATCCCATCTGTAAACAAAATCAGGCTCCAACACCCACTGGGTTTCCCGCTCGTTTCGCTTCGTAGGAATGATTTAGAAGGTTTTTGCAAGAGTGGAAGGTAAACAATGTGTCGGCACTTCAGAGGCCGCCATTTGCAGTCCCAGGCGCGGGCGCGGCTCGCATTAGCACGACCCGACGGGGGCAGGCACACAGCTACAAAGGGTGAAGACACTGTTTTGGTCTACGAGATAGCACAATATCATCTGTCCTATTGTCGAGGTGCTTTACAAAATAATTATGTTACATTACAATCATTAGGTACATTAACCAGGTACAGTAAGTGAACTATTTTATTTGTTGGGTCACCGTTAAACCCTGTCGTATTGGCGGCGTCGAGTCATGTCATGAGCAAGAAATGATGTCAAAATTAATGTCTCTGTGCGACAGGGTTCTACAACAACTCAACCGTTAAAATCGTTGACTGTGAATATTAACCTGCATGGAAACATGGTACGGTACCGGAGTAAGTAGAAAAAAACATAGCTACTGTAGTGTATGGACACTTATTACACAGTGTGTGACATCCATAAGAACATACATTTTTAGTAGCTTTGAGTGTAGTGAACGTTTCACGCACAGGAACCCCCAAACACGTCTCAACACGTTCTGTGAGGACACTACACCTACTTACTATATGCAACAATATTTTTTCTTAGAGCCGGAATCAAGCTTAGACATTTTGTTACTAAATATGATTTAAATTTTCGTCGTGCTATTACGATGACCTATAATGGTTCTGATCACTTCTGAATCTAAAATACGTGCTCATTTACTACAATAGAAATGAATGTAATAAAATTGGTTGAGAATTTCTCATTGGGATACTTTACGACTTCCCTTCTTAATTTAAGTTATCGATTTTTTCGATTCTTCAAAATTACTTTTTCATTTGACTTTGTAGTTTGATATTTAACATGCGATCTCTGCTCATACGAAAATAGAAGTTTTATGTAGGTACTCTGCATTGGAAGCATTGGTTTCTCATAAAATTAAACTAGTCGAGAATGAATGAACATGAAATTCCTTTCCACATTTTCCTTAATGCAATTTGGTGGAAACACAAAACCAACAAAGCTCGTTATTCCGGGTTAGAAATATTACCTGCCCGAGCCGAGCCTATAATAATATGTACGCATATACATACTCTAAGCTTGGCTTTGCAATTGTCGTGAACGTGTACACAGAAAGAAAATATTTCTTGTACCAAAGAAACTTATTTCGTTCAAGATATATCCTGTTTCCTATATAAGGAAGATCGTAATTGCTTGAAATAAGATTCAAAATATTTCGAAGTTTATTACTTCCTATAACTAATCATTATCTTTGTGCAAATAATAAAAGATTCTTTTTTTAAAAGCTTAAGATTTATTCCAAGAGCGTGATCGTTTTGTTTCATGAAAATCGTTTTTCAGAAACAAATACACAAGATCTTGGGATGAGAAAGATTGTCTCTTAATTGCAATTGATAAAAATTCTTAGAATAAGAGTACCTGCTGTTGTAAAAGAAAACTTATAGATGCTTAAAGTAAATTGTTAACTTTCTTGGCGTGAAACAATTACTCTCAATCTTAACTATACTGGAACTTCCACCAAGTTGGTTTATTTCTTGATATCATATCCACCTGATTGCATTAAAAAATATATTTCTTGGTGTGAGTTTGAGTAACGTCTTAAAATGAGACAACACTTTCCAATTGAATTTTTGAACTATTTTAATGCGAAAAATAAGCCTCTTGGTTAGATATTGAAAATTTATTGCTTAAAGATTCAATCAAACTTTTTGTATCTTCAAATAAGATGTACTTAATCCTTGTATAGAGTCAACTTAGGTACTTAATGTGAAAGGTTAAAATTCCTTGTATCGAGTCAATAGTTACTTGATGTGAAAGGTTAAAATTCCTTGTATTGAGTCAATAGTTACTTGATGTGAAACGTTAAATTGTTTCCTGTAATTCTGGAAATGTTTATAAAAACAATTGTTTTCAGGATCACTAGATGTCGACAACTGCTAATATTTTACGTAATGTTTTTGCTAGTGACGGAAATAATATTAAGATAAAATTGTGATAGATAGTTAGTATCAAAACATATACGAACGATACTACTACTACCAACAATATAACCTAAGGAATAACAGCATAAACTCAATAGCAGTCGGTGACATCTGGTGATCATGAACAGTTGCCCTTATAAACTTATTATTAAAAAAAATACTAGGTGTTTTTTCAAGAAATCCAGACGTATACACAAACAGTATAAAATAAAATGAAATGAAAATACTGAGAAAGTAATATATTATTTAAAAAAATATACATTTATTCAATACAATTATATCCTTGGTTCATAAGAGTAGTAGAGTAGTTGGACACGGTAGCGACGCAAGAATAACAGAACACAGCGACGCAAGAAGAACATGCGTATTGTGTATGCAACAGGAGCCTGTCATCTTGATTACTGGACCTTCGCGTCAGCCTCCGCCAATCAAATTGACAGATTTCTCTTGCATACAATATTGCATCGCTTTAATCGGCTATTCCCAGTTGCCAGCACCCTAGAAATCAGGTCATGTCATTACATACACAAATTTTAAAATAACTTATAAAAGAACACCATGAAATGTATTTGGAATTATTTCACCCATTCGTAATACAAAAAAGTGGTCCACCTATATTTTTCTGTCGTTAATTTTGAGGCACGCACTGCGGACAACTGGAATTTTATATACCCAGTTGTTCGCACTCTTTAATTTAACTCAACTGTGTTAGTTTTTATAAATGTACATAAGTAGATACGTTTGTAATTATATATTATATCAAAGGCCTTGGACACAGTCTGGAAAATATACTTCACGTCATCGATGACTAAGTATATAGCCGAGAAGTTTTGCAAGCTACCAAGAAGCAGGATGTACGGCTGCACAGGCTGTTTACGTGTTGTACACTTCTCTATTTGTTTCTGTATTGTACTGTCGATGTCACCGGGGTTCTGAAAACAAAAACTGATTAATCACATGAACAAAATTATAATGAATATCCTACCATATAGATAATCACAGACTAATGTTAAGAAACATTTATATTCCGAGTTGTAGGTTTATTATCAATATAATTAGGGGACTGTCACAGATTCAATGAGACTCAAAAAGGGGTTATTTTGATGTGCTATTCCGGTAGAGCAAAGTGGCCTATTCGTACAGCGCGAGCACCAGCGTGGCTCTAAATTAGTAAGTAAGTGTATTTAGTTAAAACTACGCTGGACAACTATAATATTTATGTGTAATATATAGATCATAAAGGTAAAGTTTTTAAATACCTAGTTACATTTTTTAAGCCCACCACAGTTTATGATACCCTGTATGGAACTATGCCGGTTACTGTAAATGGGTTCCAAAAACGGTTTTAAAATCTCTGGTCATTCTTGAATAAGTATGATATTTAAGATACAGTTAAATATAGGTCACTTACATTTATCTGTACGATCCACCCTTCTATGGCTTCAACAGAGGAGTATTTTATCTTTCTGTTTAGTCTCCCTTTGGGTGGAACCAGATAACCCAGCATAGTTATCTGTCTGTACTGATATCTTTTTATCTAAAAACAAAAATATTATATAATTTATATCATTATGTACCCATAATATAAGCCTAGAGCTTAATTTGGGACTAGGTCAATTCATCAATTCACAATCTCTACTGTGTCTGTGTATATGTATATGTGCGTGTGTGTGTGTGTGTGTTTAACACTTCATTAAACTGTCTAAAGGACCTCTACGTTTTGGCTTCGGCTCCGTCCACGCCTCCCAAAGGACCAGGACCCAGTTGTCCGGTGAAGGGGAAAGACACAAACTAATCAACCAAAAACCACTATTCTCAGCTACAACCAACAAAAATAAGCTTAACACTGGTAGTCCCAAACTGTAGCCAGCAGCTGATTGCAGAAACAAATGGTGGGCCCAACTGGTGTAGTATCGCACTCTCAGCATACCAGTGTGAAACAGAAGCTTATTTCTGCGTTTCGCATGGTGAGTGACGAGATCTGGAAGTCCAGGGAGAGGACAAGGCTGGCCACAGCACAGCATTTCTCGTAATTGGTGGTGTTCACTTTCCATCAGGTGAAGCGCTAGCTTGTTTGCCTACTTTAGACATACATTACAAAATATACATATTTTTTAGGGAAAACTTACCGTCATTTGTTATGCCATTTAGTTTTTCTAGTAAAAGCTGTCCAGTTTTATTTTTGATCTCATTTTGTTTGAACTGCAAAAGTTTTTCATAGAAACTTCCAATTTTTTATAAAATTTAATGATTTTCCTGGAAACTTCTGCTCAAAATCCAAATAAATCTGCAACAAAAAAGTTAATGTTACCTCATCAATTGGCTACACAAATATTTGACAGGAGATATTAGGATATTTATAGGTAGTAAATTATATTACCTACCAGCACATGTCCTTCAGGAACTTTTAAAATCAGCCATTTGTTTAAAAATCCATGCACCGTGGCTACGTTGTCCTGCCTTCTGAAAGGGAGGGTAAGTTTCCATTTTTCTATAACTTCCTCCCATGGTGCATCATTATTTTGCAGCCAAAGAACATTGTCGTCAACTCAGTGTAAGCAATAGTGGCATCTAAAAATAATATTGATGTTTATTTGCTGACTATTACTGCCACTTTTAGATAAGTATAAGGTGTCTGTGAAATTATAGAAAAGGATATTTAAAAAAAACACTATCATCATCTATAATACAAAGAACGCGTTTAAGACCTACATGGTTTTCAAGAGTGCGAGACACGTGGCGTCGCGACCCAAGGTCAAGGGCCCCATATCTCAAACGATATCAATCTAATATTAGGTACTAGTGCTTTAATGAGAATCATTAAGATTGAGATTTATGAGACTAATATCGTTTGCGAAACAGGCAGGGACCTGTGCAGGGATACGACCAAGGGCCTCCGCTAAAACACGTGCACCATGGAGTGGGAATCGCCTCTGGACGTTCGTTTACATTCAAAAGCTCTACACGTGCGCGGCGTTTGCGCTGCTCGTACCTACAATTTTACAATACAAACACGCCAAGCGTGCACCCGTGCGTTGTAACGGAGGCCCCTTAAAAATGAAGTAAAACACTGAGAAATGTAACTTACCAATGAAGTTTTTCACTACCTCCTCTGTTGTAGGTACATCACGACCGCAATAGGCTTACAGTTTCGTCCATATTTGACAAAGAAAGTTCACTTTTATTCCACTAACAAACCAACTTCACATTATTTTACAAGTATAACCATTTACCATCACGGATTATAGGGTACATCTTCACCATACACCACCCGCGGCAGAGGCAGGCGGAAGCCGGGACGGGACGGAAAGGAGAGTTGGGAAAGGAATTCTTAGGCGGGAACGGGCTAAGGAGCCGGTTAATGTTGCCAGTATTTCTTGTTTGATTTACCCGATAAATCTTTTGTAAACGAGCCTTAACCGACTCTGCCAGAAAGTCATGAGATAAAAATGATTTTATATTATCCAAAGAGCTAGATGAAAATATAAAATAGCATATAAATATAAAACATCAATATAGTACTATTATACCTAGTGTGTTTACTGAACTTTTTATTAAGTATGCTATTTTATATCGTAATTTAACTCTTAGGATCAATTAAAAAAAACATTTTCATTTCATAACTTTTAGGCCAGACTACTTATATTTCTTTTTCGTTGGCACGCTCTGTAAACGGCTTGATGGAAATTAAATATTATTTTTTCTCCATTGATACTGATATACTGATACATATTCGTGCTTTGCAGTATGGACATGAATAAAAGGCGATTTCTAAAATTTTATTAAAAATAAACAAATTCCCTCGCAAATTTCCTAACTCAATGTTATTGGAGTAGCAAAACGTGAAATCACCGTTCAGTCTTCGCCTATTGTCAAAAAGTCGTTTGTATGGCTGCTGCGGTTAGGACATCTTGTATTTTCTGCCTGACACTCAGTGTGTCTTTATTGTTATACACTACTTAGTTATAAAGAGAGATCCGAGCGACAGACAAGTGGCGGATCACTTGTGCTAGGTGGTTACATGCATTGTTACGCGATGTTTTTGTAAAATTATTAGTGTTTTCTGTGACTTATTAGTTTACAGTGTTGACTCCTTGTGAAGAAAGACTTACTATAATGACTAAAAGCGGTTTTGTCAAAACACAATCGGATAATCTGCCTGAAATAGATGTGTTTATGATGACACGTATTTCGCATCTAATTCAGATATTACACGCAGTTCAGTCTGAATCCAGCTTAATGTGTCAAAGAAGTATGTACGGTCACGAGCGTTATATAAGACCCATTTCAAGAAAAATATGCTTGAAGTCGTCAATGTCATTACGTCATTAGAGATGTCAATTCATTTGTAACTTTTAGGAAACTCAAACTTATTGTTGTAGAATGTCAGATTGACTTTGGACCTAAGGTGGGCACCAAATTAAATCTCGTGACTGTACCTAAGTAAATGATTATTATAGGTGTCGAAAACTCTCAGTACCTGGTCTACTTACTGGTTAAGCTGGATTCATAATAGGTATTGCGCGCTTTAACTAGTTAGTTACTACGAATCGTGAGGCAGTGAGGCACATCTCACCGCTGCTTCTAATTGGTCGAGACGATCATGGGCGCGAATTGTAGTAACTACATTATCGCGCGCAATGCCCTACGTGAATCCAGCTTACTAGTTTTATTTTAAATAATAATATCCATGTTACTTAGTATGAGGTACAAGCAGATAACCTACTCCATTTTACATAAATCAGTTTAAAAAATCTATTTAATAACCTTAATAATGAATTAATACAGTAACTTTAATTCATGAATACAGTATTTTTTTATACTTATATTTCTAATTAAATTAATGAATGACCCATTTTTGGGAATTCTTTTCTACAATGGCAACACCGCGATATAGACCAGAAATACATAACGTCTACAATTTCAGTTCAAGAACCGTTGTCTTAAATAAAGAAATATAGTCAAAAAAGGTAATAAAGTCAAGGATTTAAATAATCTTGGTTTAAAACTGTGGCCTATTTCAAATTAATCTTCTTAAGTAGATCTTCACTTGAGAAAAACCATTTTCATATAAGATTTTCTTTACAAATACTACATTAAAGCAAGATTGAACTAAATCTTGCTTGAAAGTGGTGTTCTATTTCAAACTGAATTTTTTAGATTTTCGCTGCAGCTTTAGAACATTAAAACAAAAATTCGTTGTTTTCGTTCGATATGTATCGTTCTTAAATGAAAAATGAGGTGTGTTTTATTTGAAATTTGTGAACATGTTTGTTTTAAAGAAGAATTCTTGGACCAAGTACAATATTACAAGAACTCTATCATTAATACTAAAACTTTATAGAATTTTGGTATAAATCCTTTGTTATTTGACTTAAATCTGTCTTAATTGTCACAAGAACATATGAAAATTAAACTAATTAATTTTGATTCTCTTATCAAAAATTATGACCCTTTTGAGGAAAGACATATTTATTCGCTGAAGCCATATAAGTTTTTCTCTAAAAAACAGTGTTTAAGATAGTTTGGCGTCTCAAAATAAGATATCTTTTTTTTCTGTGTAGCATGTACAAATATAGATGACAGTCGTAGTTACATCTGACATCCATACAAACAATACCATCAAACTTTGTTCATACAGTTTTAAGGTGGTTTCTACGCGTTTGGAAGTAGAATTCAGTTACATATAATCGAAGTGGTAGACGCCACTGCCACTACATTGCGGCTTTTATTTACTACCTACGTCGAAAACGAATAAAGTTCTCAAAGATCATACAAGAGCAGAAATTTCGTAGTGCCCAACCCTTTTCCATTTATTTAATTTGACAATGTTATGCAAAGAAACTAGTATTTACTCAACCGCCTAATGCCTTTCCACGGATCCGTGACGGCGGCCGGTCAGCGATTAATCCCTTTGTTGCTAAGTCGCGCGGATCGATCCTATCTCCCGCCCAATTAATACAGGTGCGCGGAATATTCAGCCAGGTTAATGCCATCAAAACAAGACCGCAAAAGGTGATTTCCATGTGGTTTTAGGCAACGCTGGTTCCTCGAGCTCTGGTCAGGGTTCGGGGCGGCGGGTGATCCCTGCTGCGCTGCGGCGCTATTTCCGGTCACTGCCGCGGTCGTGGTTTTTGGGCCTGCGTGCACAATGGATTTTCGTTAACAGGATTATGCCAACTTTCATTTGAAACTTAAAAGTTCAGGAAACTTTAAATATTTAGGTGTGCAGGGAGGGGACAGACGAGAAACAAACAAAAATACTTCGTTATTCAGTTTTTTTCACTATGTGCAATACCATACCTAGTTCAGTCCCTAATTCCCGATATTTTCAATGCAAAAACCATTGTGGGCAATTTCTATTATATTATGTATTTTGAAAAAAAACGTCACTTGGTGTAAGTGACCACGGCACCATGGCCACCTGCAACACCAGGAGTCCGTCCGGAAATACCGCCATAGTTCGTTCGTAAAAACACACGGTGGAAGACTATACTATACATAGTCTTAATCCTGTTTAGGGTTCCAAAGGGAAAAAAGGGGCCCTATTACTAAGACTCCACTGTCCGTCTGTTTGTCGGTCACCACAACCTTATCTCATGAACCGTGATAGCTAGACAGTAGAAATTTTCACAGATGTATTACTGTTGCTGTTATTACAACAAATACTAAAAAAACAATAAAATAAATATAGTTCCTTTGTTGCCGGTTTTTGCTCGATATTACAATACAATACAATACAATACAAAACACTTTATTGTACACCAAACAATAACATTACAGAAATACAGCATTATTAAAAACAACACAGGTAAACAACAGGCGGTCTTATCGCTGATTAGCGATCTCTTCCAGACAACCTTACTAGGGATAAGGTGTCAAATTAAAATATTTTACGAGGTAGGTGGTACAGACTTCACGCGAGCAATAACAAGAAACTATGTAAGTTATTAAACATGAGTATTAAAAATAATAATAGAAAAAGTGATAAATATAGGCTCACTATATATGTACTAATAAATAGATAAGAAAATAAATACATAAACAAATAAATACAATATAAATATATATATATATATATGACTTACATAAATAAACATATAAATATATATAAATACATAAATGAATATCAATACATCCACAACAGGGAAAACAATAAAAAAGACAGCTACACGACAGATAAATTAACTGAGACAGTACAATTATGACTGCGACAAAAAATGCTCATGAAGAAGTTTCTTAAAAATAGGCAAAGACTTAGCCCGACGCAGCTCCACAGGGAGGGAGTTCCACAGTCGGACAGCCTGAAAAGTAAAGGAATTGTTGTAAAATTTTGATGAAGAGGAGGGTACAGTTAAAATATAGTTTTGGGAGCAACGAACCGACTTAAAAAAGTTAAAGTCCTTGAGGTAACGGGGGGTTGCAGGGATGAACAGAACACAGTAGAGAAGATTAAGAATATGAAAGTACCGGCGAAAACGGATAGGAAGCCACTTGAGTTGCGAACAAAAACAAGAGACGTGGTCATATTTGCGTAAACCAAATATGAACCGAATGCATAAATTTTGAATTCGCTCAAGCTTGTTAAGCTTCTCCTCAGTAAGATCTACAAAGCACACATCAGCATAGTCTAAAATAGGGAGAAGTAATGACTGAGCAAGCGCAATTCTAGTCGCGATAGGGAGAAAGTTACGAAGCCGCCGAAGAGACCACACTGACGCAAACATCCTCCTGCTAACCTCGCTAACTTGAGGAACCCACGACAAGGTACAGTCCATAATGATACCCAGGTTTTTGACTTGATGCGAAAAAGGAATAAGGACCCCATCAAAATAAACAGGCGGGAGAGTTGCAAAGTCAACCCTGGACAAAAACTTAGGACTGCCGAAAATAATAGTTTGAGTTTTAGCAGGATTGACTCTCAAACCAAAACCATTACTCCATTGCAAGATACGAGCTAAATCGTTGTTTGTGGTATCGATAAGTGAGTTGAGTTCACCGAGCACGCCATGAGAGTAAATTTGCAGATCGTCAGCATAAAGGTGATAGGAAGAGAGAAGGCTGTGTGTGATAGAGTTGATGAAGACAGAAAAAAGAAGAGGAGACAGCACGCCACCCTGCGGAACGCCAGCCAGCGTACTGCACCACGAAGATCGGGAAGCTTCCACCTTTAATCGTTGCCGACGACCTACTAAATAACTACGAAAGCATTCAATTACCGCAGGAGATATGTTAAGGGAGCGCAAAATTCCAATATTAATAACGGTAAAAAGTAAACGCTTCAAATAGTCACAGAATATTTAGTTGCCTAATGTCAACCCTTGGTGCGCGATTCCGACTCGAACTTGACTGTTTTTTTATAATAACTACTTGTTCAAAAATCGTGGAAATCGGATGTGATGGAGGGGGGGGGAGAAACGTTATCGCCCGCAGCGATGTATGGGAAAAATGGACCGCTGCTGGTGCTACGCGATTTAAGCGACTTTCATCAAAATCCTTAATTGCATTGTTCAACACAAACGTGTACCTACTGAGTCACGTATTTCTTAATATACTTAATTAAAATGTTCGCAAAACGGGTTCATCATAGACGGTTACCATTTATTGATAACTCCACTTAGAATTCAATGGAAATCAAATATTTTCGAGAGCAAAAATGTGATTTCATAGCCCTGAACGAGATTAACTATACGGCATTATATAAAAACGAAATACTTTCAATGGGCCGGGACCAAAGGAAAATATTTTTCCCTTTTCGTGGAATAAGCAAGCCGAACGACTATACGGATTGAAAGGTCGGGAGGCCAAAGCCGCAGGGGTGTTGTTCTCTTAAAAACAACGGACGGGCGGACGAATGAGCGAAATCGCAGCGGGGAGTTTAGGTAGTACCGTCAGAGCGAACCAAAAACATTTTAACGCGTGCATTTTTAATTAAACAGCCTTATACGTTCGATCCATTGGCAGAAACCATGCTGCGAAATTGAAAATGCACGCGCTAAAATAAGTTTTCTTCGCACTGACGGAACTACTTAAAATCGCCGCTTGGAGATTCACTCGTCCGTCCGTCCGTCCGACCGTCTTTAGCTTTGTTGAGAGATTCACTACCCAGGTGGGGTACTCAAACCGGTCAGGGTAAGCAAACCCTACAATCACACTACTACCTATTATTTATTCTATGACCATACTTCGAAAGCTCTCTTTCACTTGTGTCATTACAAAATCGAAAGAAAGGGTCAGGTTAACCTTACTTTAACATTCTATTTAGGGAGTAGGCCCAAGGTAACCACGCAAAGTTTCTTTTAGCTTTATTTGCCACGCGAGGTGAACACCCGAAGTGCCTGAAGCCGCTAATTGCTCGGCAAATGGGACAAATAGCGAAGTGTCGGCGCTCGGGCCTACTCGGAGCAAAGTTCGCCCCAAGTGCCGTTGTTGTGGTCGACAGATTTGAGATCGTCGAGAGAATAGTTTGAAATGTGTCGTTAACCCTTAAACGATTAACGAGATTACCTATCTTAAGTCTGCAAACGTTTGGTCGAAAACTTTTCGACTACCTAAGTATTTTTGCCTGTTTTATTTTATCATTTGGGCGAAAGATCACTTGGATTTTTTACGGTTAATCATTTCTAGAGTTAGCACTTTTGGTAGTATATCGTGGTTCTAGAATCCATGGAGTCGCTATTTCCTAATTATTATAAACATATCACTTTGAGTATTGTCATATTTAAAATAAATTAAATACATTTCAGGTTCAGTTTATCAATACCTACTTATATCTGTTAGTTTGTAACGCTTTCTCAGCGGAGATATCCTCTTTACCGAAACTCAATTCAATTAACAAATAAATTAATTAATGTATTGTTTTTTTTAAATATTGATATGACAATACTTAAGGTCAAAATCGATGTGGTATGTTTATAATAATAAGGAAATAGCGACTCCATGGATTCTAGAACCACGGTATGCCACCAAAAGTCCTAACCCTATAGTCATTTCATTACTTGTGTGCCATTTTTGTTCGTTTGACAAATTGTTTGTTTTGCCTAAAATACAAACATGAAATTTACTCTATTTATTTACTCCTAAGATACAGTAAGTATCTTAGGAGTAATAATCACTTGAAACGAATTATAGAAAAGTTGCGATTTTTTTGACGCCGAGTGTATATTCCTACATGACCTAGTGAGTCACGATACTATAACAGTACCTATATCCAAATATTTATGTATTTGACCCTTTAGATATGTTTGTTGCGAAATCATTTTGTCCGGTGTAGGTAACACGGATTTGATTTACTAATTTATTTATTTATTGGTTCATGTTTCAACGGTAACACTTTTTTTTTTTCTAATACACATTTTTATTTGACTGCAGAACAAAACACATTGACACATCCCTTGCGTGTATGGTCCTTTTTCCTTGTGAAGAATTATACGTTCGATCCATCGGCAGAAACCATGCTGCTAAATTAAAATGCACGCGCTAAAATATGTTTTGTACTACTTAAACTCGCCGCTTGGACATTCACTCGTCCGTCCGTCCGACCGCCGTTGTTCAGAGAATTACTACCCTGGGAATACCAAGTCTCAACACTTAATGCTCGTCAAAAACTGGACGTGTTCATGATATCGCTGCCTACGCGCCGTTTATCATAAAAGTTTATCTTTTACCTTTTGAATTAGGAACCGTGCGCTGATAGCTCGCCTTTATAGTCCTTCCGCGGGACCAATCGGCATAAACCGCCAAATGACCTGCGAAAATGGAAGGTTCCGCCTAATTCCGCCCGACGATCCCGCCGATTACGGCATGCCGCAATCCAGGGCAGCTATCCGAGCGTTTCCGATATCGAATTGCGCACGTTTTTGCTCAATTAAACCTCTCATTTGGAGGACTCGATGGTCTACGAGTAGTCAAATATCCCTTCAAATATGTATTAATATCGTATGTGTCTGGACTAGACCGGTGCTTTTAATTCATGTCGCTGTGGGATACGGTCGGCCGAGAAAGTGGTCTACCAGTTTTGACAGAAGTTTCTGTGAGATCTAATTACCGCTAAGGTTGAAACTTGTCACTGTCATAATATTATTGCAAGGCAAAAACGAACTTGTTGTATCATGACGTGCAAATGAACTTCAACCATGTCATGGTAGACCACATTTTTGCCCGACTGTACCGATTAAACAGGGAACCGTATTTTGAGCCTACATCAATCTGAGTTCAACGTCCAAGACATAAATATACCTACGTTATTAAATGATCGTGGTCCTTGGAGTGACCTTTTACAAAATACAGAAAAAAAGAATAACGTTTTCATCAATAGGTAGACATGTTTATTTTTCTGGAAGTCGTGTTTGTTGAAGGTTTTCCTGGTCGGCGCGGGGCTCCCGGACGAGTTGGGTATGGATTTATGATGATTGAGCCCGTCGCGGCGCTGCGCCGACACGACATGATGGTGATTGGAGCACCTGCGTCGACGCGCACTGGCTCTTTAGTCTTTATTGTATCTTTTTATTCGATGATTACTTATCAACGTTATCCAAGTCTAAAAATATAGAAAAAGAGTTTGCTTATATGGTCTCCTTTTTAAATATGATTAAAGTTTGAGCAATTTTGTCATCGGTTTTTTAAAGAAAGTTCGAATGTTATAAGTAAAACATCTTAAGTCTCCTCGAAGTTCTAAACTAATATACTCGTATACTTAGTAATAAAATATTCGTTGTCCCCATTTGTGCGTAAAACCTGTCAACGCCCAGTACCGTTCGTCAGTATCAAGTGTTACGCGCATTACTCGAATGGGTCTAATCTCCGAACAAATATGGCGCGCGGAGCGATATATGCCAAGACGTGCAGCGCCTGCGCACGCCCCGCGTCGACGCCGGGTCGACGACCTCGCGCAGATAATTGCTATCATCCACATCGCAGCCCTCAATGAAGCACTAACCGGATATCGAACGTATGGTTATATTGATTATTCATTACAAGATTCAAGGATATGATAAGCACTTTTTTCCAATTTGCCTCAAGCAATCGCCTTAATGTGATTGCAGCTTTTTTTCAAATTGATATAAAGATAGCAGGTTAATCTTGAGTGTGTAAGTTTATATCATATCGATTGTAAATTTGCAGATCAAATATGATATTTTAAATATACTCATAGAGAAAATTTGGACGGAGCGAAAACCGAATTCGACGTGACGCCCAACTGTCAATACGTGGTTCCAAGATCTACCTTACTTCAGAATAAATAATACACTCTTTCATTTTTGGGTGGCATTATGACGTCCTGGCACTCCTGGCGTCTAGAGCATGTAAAAATGCCGTTGGTTGTGGCGTTCAAAAGGGCAATAAGTACGTTTTTAGAGTTAGGTACCTATAGTTTCGCCATGTCCGTCCGTCCGTTCGTCCGCAGTCTGGTCAGAGACCCTTAGAGCTAGTGTTAACTTTACTCTAAATATACCAATAACAAGACTCTAAAACAATTAAACGGTTTATTACTACAAATTAACAATACACTTGTAATTAGGAGCTATGATCAAAAGCGCCAGCCAAAAGCAAAAAAACCTCGAACCAGCCGTTGCACCGGCTTTTATCCATTCGATTTTATAGCGCCACTGTCGCCGGAAACTTCATCTTCACCGTTGCTGATGGCGCACACCAGGTGTTGCCAACACGGCCATGCTGCGCGGTGTCAGCCCCTGACACCTCACGCAACCATGATACTGAAACATATTAAAGTACACTGATTTAAGATTGGTATTCATTGATGTTTCTTTACTTTTACCTACTTTCAAATGTCTAACAAATGTAAAGCACATGAACCAATGCTTATTTCAACCTGATACCATGTATAGACCACTCGCACTTAAAGAGCTTTTGCTTCACTTAAGAGACCGAGTTCGACTACAATGGCTGTCCAGATTCAAGGAGTCACTCGCACTTAAAGAGCGAATCGCTTCACTTAAGCGTACCGAGCTCGCTCCCGTCACCTCAATGGCCCATGTGTAATGAAACAAAGCAAATTAAATTAGCATTGAATAATTTAAATAAAATAAAATAAAATAATTTCTAGGTATTACAAAAATAAATAGTAAATAAGTTTTTGTTATCAACCCCAAGAGCCCCAACTACATAAAGACCTTGCCAACACGGAATACTCACAATCACTCCGAAGACCAATCGTCAATTCGGATCCACGGCTTAATATTTTCGGCTGCTGCCGTGCCGACGTAGTGCTTCGTACTCCGTTCGGTTCCTCTAAGGTCCGTCACCTCATATCTGTCATTCCCTAACACGCTTTTTACTTGAAATGGCCCTTTATAAACTGGCATGAGTTTCTTGCTTTGACCGTCATTAGTTTTGCTGTGTATTTTTATTAGAACCAAGTCGCCCACCGAGTACGTTTTGGCCTTAGTTCTAGAACGATCAAATCTTTGCTTCTGTCTAATGGCATTGTTTTTGATATTTTGGTCAACTTTATTGCGTAACTCCGATACGTCTACAGACTGTTCGTTATCAAGCTCTGATGCTAACAAATTATCACCGTCAGTTCTCAAGCGATATCCCAACAAGACTTCGCTGGGGACTGCCTGCGTAGTTTTATGTACAGTACTGTTGAGGCCTTGTTGCAAAATCTTTATGTACCGATCCCATTGATCGTCTTCTGTATTGGCACCTAAAGTCCTCATAGCATCCAAGATAGTTTTATTAAATCGCTCGACCTGCCCGTTAGAGCGGGGCATGCCTGTAGCTACAGTGTGCAATCGAATGTTTTTATTGTTGCAATACTGAGAAAAGTCTTTAGATGTAAAACCCGTGCCGGCATCGGTGATTATTCGTTTAGGATTACCGAAAGTCTTAGAAATGTGTTCCAACTCTTTTATTACTTCTGCCGAACTAGTCGACCTAACCGCGGAAATAAACATGAATTTCGTAAACGCGTCAACAACCACTAATAAGTACTTATTTTTGCGCTTTGATGTGACAAATGGTCCTAAGTGGTCCATATGTAGCGTATGAAACGGTTGGGCATGTTTGGGTAATGGATATAACTGTCCTTCCTTAGGCCCGCCTTTATTTTTGAAGTAAGGTGAGTTCGGCAAAGTTTCGGACGATTTTAGGTAGGTTGAGATGACGTTGAATTTTATTTTTTTTCTCAGCTTGTGAATACTTTGCATACGTTTTTCATATATCAAAATGATGAGAATGAAATATTCTACAGCGTTGAATTTCAGTTCCTCCCAAGACATCAAGGCGAGTGCGTGATTAGTGTTAAAATGTAGGAAAGTGAAAAATTTGGATATCAGTAAATTTTTACGAGGTGGTGTAAGACCGGACGAGCCTGTAAATTCGTCTCTATTGCCGGTAACAGAGAGTTAACTACAGAAAAATGTCCGATTTGACCCGCTTACAAACATAATATAGTAGAATTGTCCATATTGTATTACAAAGCAAAATTTCGGACACGATTTTTATTTTTTTAGACTTTTTCTGTCGGTTTGCGGGTGGTAGGACCTTGTGCAGGGTCCGTCCGGATCGCTACCACCGTCTTATCCATTAACCTACCGCCAAACAGCAGTGTTCGCATTGTTGTGTTCCGGTTTGGGGATAAGACAGCCGGTGAAATGACTAGCATAGAGGCATTCCATCTTAGTCCTCAGGGTTGGCAACGCATTTGCAGTCTTAGGATTGCTCTGCAGTCTTGTGAATGCGAATGTCTATGGGTCACAGTTTCCACTTACCATCAGGTGGCCTGTGTGCTCGTTTGTCATCTCTATGCCATAAAAAAAAAAAAAAAAAAAGATCTTACCCGATGCACCCGAAATTGAAGCAATTGTGGTCCTCAAACTTTTGGCTGTTTTTATGAGGTCAATAAACCCGGGTTCACCGAACCCGCAGGAAGCATGGTAGGCTGAGATGATTATGACAAAGATAAGTTGTTTTTAAGTATAGGGAAACTAAAATAAATACAACAATTTGGAATCAGTCTGCGTTTTTATTCGTTAATAGTTATTATATTACAACTACCTTTGGTTGCATTACTTACCTTCACTAATTATTATTTACCTACCTTGAATAGTTGATCACCCCTATCTCGTGCTAATATTGCGACCCATTTTGCACGTCGTAGAGGATTTCGTGGAAAGCTTAAATTTAAAAATAAAAAATATTAAAATTTAAAAAAGTAATAGCTACTCCATGATAATTTTGTTCCTTGGTAAGTCATAATTTGTGTGCACAAAATAAATTCCTAAAAATCATGAAAACATTATAATTTTAGCTAGAAACGCTTATAAATAAATAGAACTTACGTAAAATAAGACATTCCATCCTTTTTATTAGTTTTTTTGTTATTATTTTTGCAGTTTTTCACCCACATTTTGTCATGATTGACAACTGCCACTGTCTGTGGTCGGAACAAGACTAATAGCAAAACTACTGCCCAAGTCGATTCGGCAGTAGTTTTGACTTGCCATTTTTTCGTGCTGATTGTGTATCTAGTATATACTAAATCAATGTTAAATAACTATTAATTATACGTTATTTTCAATAAAAACAAGAATCAAATTACACTTGTACGGAGAGTCAGGTTTAAAAAGTTGAGCAAGTGCGAAGTTTGAGAATCACTGAGAGTTTAAGATCGGATTATTTTCATCCGATCTTTAACTATTTCGGGTAAGACCGGATCTCAGCCTACAGTAGCAGTAGCCCAATTCCAATTATATAGATTTGCCACAAATTTAATAAAAACAATATGTACTCTGTAAAAGAAAGTAAAAACGCTTCTACTTACCAGTTATTTCCAAAATTCTTGCAGAGGGTATATTCGGATGCACGAAAAAAATCAAATTTTGTTCACTTTTTAATCCGCCGCACATTATGCACGACTAGATGGTTGGAGCGACAAATGCGGACTGAAGAGGGGAGCGGGATAAAATGGCGCATCGCGTCGGCTTGCCAGCTTTAAGAAAACACCCCGCAATAAGCGTAAATTTAAATCATACGATCTTACCCGCTGTCCGATTTTAGGCGAACTCACCTTAAATACAGTTTATGCAGTTTTTAATATATTTTTTAACTGTATGTCGCATTCGCGGAAACCAATACAAATGCGCAATGCGTTCAACCGACTTGTCTACCGAAAAATGACCCAGGTCGTCGTGGTTACTTCTAATGATTTGCCAAACACATTTTTTTGGCACCACCCACCGACGGCCTCGGGACGTTCTTCGGTATATTTTATTACCTAAAAGTTCATAGCTGTTAAAAACGTCTTTATTGTCATCGGCTTGTCCTGACTCTAATGTCTGTTTAATTTTTACTAATTCGGGGTCTTGCAGTTGGACGGACAATAACCAATCTGCTTCAGTTATGGACAGAACCACCTCGGTCTCGGATTTTTCTCCGGATGGCACGGGGTTGCGGCTTAGGGCATCCACATGTTGCATACGCGAGCCCTCTCTATGAATGATATCAAACGTATACTCTTGTGTCGCCAACACCCACCGTGCGATCCGGGGAATAATTTCTTTTTTCGACAAAGCATAGCGCACCGCATTGCAGTCTGTTACGATCCTAAATGTTGAGCCTAATAAGTATAATCGAAATCTTTGTAACGAAGAAACGATCGCTAGCAGCTCTAATTCGAACGAGTGATAACGCTTTTCGTCTTGAGTGGTCTGTCTGCTATAATAATGGACTGGCTTTTCACCCTCGGTAGTGGCCTGCATCAAAATTCCAGCGACCCCCTCCCTACTAGCGTCCGTATACAAAATATTGTCTTTAAGTGGGTCAAAGATGGATAAAACGCTACTAGACGTTAGTTTATCTTTCAACGCCTGGAATGCCTGTTCTTGAACGTTGCCCCACTCCCAGCTACTGTCTTTTTTTAGTAACCTTGTGAGTGGTGATGATATCATGGCGCAGTTTTTGATAAATTTACGAAAATAACTGATTAATCCCAAAAATTGACGCAACTGATGGACCGTTCTGGGGGTGGGGAAACACTTTACTGCCTCTAATTTAGCGTCATTAGGCATAACAGTGTTAGGTCTAATTCTATATCCGAGAAACTCGATCTCAGTCTTAAAAAAGTGGCATTTTTTTAAATTAAGCGTTAATCCATTATCACGAAAAATGCCCAGCACCTTTTCTAACAATTCCAGGTTTTTTTGAACCGTTTGGGTTACCAAATACACGTCGTCGAGATAAACAATCACGTTACCGAACCGCAAATTCCCTAGCACCCTATTCATCATTTGCTGGAAGCAAGACGGTGCATTTGCCAACCCAAACGGCATCCTTAAAAATTCGTAGTGCCCGTCTTCTGTAATGAACGCCGTTTTAGGAACAGAATCGGCACTCATAGGTATCTGGTAGTAGCCGCTTTTCAAGTCAAGACTCGTAAAATATTCGCCACCTTGAAGTCGGTCTACTAAGTCTTCTATCCGCGGCATGGGGTATTTATCCTTAACCATTATTTTGTTTAGTCCGCGATAGTCTATACATAGCCTTTTCTCCCCATTCTTTTTATTTACAAGAAGGGCAGGGCTAGCATATGGCGAGTTACTTTCTTGCACGATGTTGTTAGTCAATAATTCGTCCACCATGTCGCGAATAATCTGCCTATCTGAATGAGAGGATCTAAAAGGCCTACATTGTATAGGACGCAAATCAGTTACGTTTATTGTCATCTCGTGGTTGTTTACCTTACCTAATTCTTTAACACTTACCGCAACACAGTCACTGTACTTCCTAAACATACTCATTAATTCAGCGTGGTGCGAATCGGCATCAAATTCAGTCTCCCTAATTGTGTTACAAAAATCCACAAAGCTATCTGCGTAATCAAACTTTAACACTTCGCCTATTCGGGAATAAATCAAGTCCGGGCGTTCCGTCACATTCCTTCCGATTAAAATATCACATCCCATTAAATTATTTATGACGTACAAATCAACATTTCGCACATAAATTGAATCTAGTTTCAAAGTTACATTCAATACTTCGGTGACAGTTTCCGATTAACGTTTTGAGAAACCTTGTAAAGTGACAGGTGAGGGTAGTTGTACGGATTGTAAACAATATTTTTTTAACAAAGCCTTTGATATCAGGGAACAGCTACTGCCAGTATCAATAAATGCGTCATGAGTCATGACGTCATTTATGACCACGTTTTTTACAAATTTATTACGAGCGTTCGACGACGACACGAATTTAATTTCTGGCTTATCTGGTTTTTGTTCCGATTTCATATCTTTTTTACGAAAACATGCGGATTCGACGTGTCCCCTCTTATTGCAAAAATCACACTTAACATCGCATTGGCTCCTTTTGTGGTTTCCGCCACAAGTAAAACATTTTAGTACTCGTCGACTGGATAGTTGTGAGTTAGTGTCGTTAATACTAACGGAATTTGACGGACCGACTTGATTTGCTCCTGTACTTGAGTTAACAGTGCTGGCAACACTGGAGGCGGTAGACTGAATTTGACTTGCCTTAGGCAGTGAATGACTCATTTGTTTCTTGGGTTTATATGTACGGCTATGTAAGAAACTAGCTAATTGATCACACGTCTTAAAGCTATTACTTTCTATGCTACCGTCGCATATATTACCTGCTATTATAGATATAATATCTTGGTCCGTGAAATTTAAACGTAAACGATCGATTCTACACTTTTGGTCGAAATAAAATTCATAAAGAGATTGATTTTCGAACGGTTTTTGTTCTACGACTTCTTTTAATAGTTCAAACATGTTTCTTTGAATCTTAAAACTGTTAGATAACTTAGTATGCCAATCAGACCATTTCCATAACGGCCATTGATTATCAGTACGCAACAAGGAATCGTACCACACTTTAGCGGAGCCTTTAAGTTTGTTTAATGCCTGATAACGGGTTGTTTCGTCGGACCACGAAAACGTCTGTGAGTACGATTGAATGATACTGAGCCATGCGTTTATATCGTCTTTAAGAGGATCGAACTCTGGTATAATATTATTCAATGTAGTTGAATTGGGATGACTTACGGTTTCGGTTCCACTTGCCCGTGAGGTCTTACTCTTACTTGCCGGGCGTGATGTCGTCTTCTTGCGTCTGGGTGGCGGAGGTGACGGCGTTCTAGCACTCGAACTACTACAACGTGTACGTCTACGCTTACGGCTTCTCTTGTGTTTACCCATGGTGCGTGGAGAACAAAATACTTCTTCTGATGTTAACTTTACTCTAAATATACCAATAACAAGACTCTAAAACAATTAAACGGTTTATTACTACAAATTAACAATACACTTGTAATTAGGAGCTATGATCAAAAGCGCCAGCCAAAAGCAAAAAAACCTCGAACCAGCCGTTGCACCGGCTTTTATCCATTCGATTTTATAGCGCCACTGTCGCCGGAAACTTCATCTTCACCGTTGCTGATGGCGCACACCAGGTGTTGCCAACACTAGGAAGCTGTAATTTGGCATGCATGTCACGCCAACAAAGTGGTAAAATAAAACATTAAAAAAAAAAATTTAGATTCGTTTCCTTACACGTAACGGGGGGATGTATTTTTTTTTCTCGTCTACCTCTTAGAGTGGGTGTCGTTGGATAGGTATTTCAAAAATATTGCGAAGGAGCTTTTCCGTTGAGGGATCCATACATACATACATAAACTCACGCCTTTATTCCCATAGTGGGGTAGGCAGAGAGACAGAATTTCCAACAACTCTAAAAAGTTGTTGATAATTCTGTAGCCACATTTTGCACACTTTTGTTAAGGGATCCGTTTATGAAATATTAAGCTTTAAAGCGCTAATTTTTGTTAGAGTCAAATGTCCTCCCCTTTACCCTTTTCTAACCTTCTAAAATACAGTTTACTACACAACCTTATGGATAATCCGTCTTTGACGATAATCACAGAACCTAGACAAGATACAAGCATAACTTTATCTTATCAGTAAGTAAATTTCGAAAATGGAATTGACATACCTCAGCGGCTGACGCCATAGATAGTGAGCTTACGTCAATTCTGTTATCATCTCATCTCATCACTATAACGTCAGCGATTTGCATCTCGTTGAGGCCTCCGCAGCTAAATTCTGTACCTATTACTGTACTTATTACAGTAGTAGTGTAATTTCTTTGGTATGGCTCCAGTGATTTATAATAAAATTCCAAATGGCATGATGTCACTTTCGATTAAAATATTTAAGAAATCCATTACCGAACTACTGTTACGGAAATGTTATTAGGTACACTGTTGAAGAATTCTTAAGTGACAATAGTTAATTTTTAAAGTAGAATAATTTATGAATGTAAGCTTTGACATAAACAGATAATAACCCAATCACCATCTACCCTATAACTAAATTATTCATGCCGTAGTAACTAAGTAGTTACGTATCGAATTATTAATGCATGCAAGCTTGCATAAAACTAGGTTTAAATGTCGTATTTGCTGCATAAGCAACATTAGATTTGTACACCTAAGGGTAAAACATAGTGATACGTTATCATTTTTAAATAATCTGTAATTTTTCACCTATGTTTTCACAAATAAATCAATTAGAATTTTGGAATTTTGAATTTTTGAGTACAGTCCACGCCGTCGCTGGCCTCGCCATCGCCAGGCTTTCGACGCCGATACCTTGCTAATTATTACATAATATCCGCTCGGTGGAATACTTTTCGCTTTCCTTTAGAGACCCAAACAAATTACCTCCTTAATTACGCCGGTGTTTGTTCCAAATAGCTAATGGTCTTTCGTTGGATGAGCAACTTTCCAAGAATGTTGTTTTTATCTCGACCAACCAAGTGGCACTTCAATAACAACAAAGGTTTCATTTAACAAGCAGCTCTGGCGGTTCGAATACACAACGGCCGCATTGTCTTTATGATTAAGTCCAGATAATAGTAATGAAGCGTACCTAGTTACCTACTTAATACCTATTCTGGGCGAACAAGTTGGAGACCTCTACAGTGCCCGGCCAATACGAAATCAACCCTGACATCTGTCATTTCAAAATGACCAGTGCCAGGACTGACCTCTTGTCGGCCGGGCACTGTACTGTAATTATTGTATAATGAACGGAATGGAACTTCGAGAAACCTCATTCTACCAGCAGTAAGCCCCACTGCACTGAGATCCACCTAGTCAGATCGAGTGAACGTTGGCAAATCCATATTACTTATCGTAACCGTCGTCATAAAGTATGGCCGACTTTCATGATCTACTGTCTCTTATGAATATGTATGAGCGAGTTCATTGTTCATTTACTTACCTACCATATCTGTCACCGGTGAAAAAGAGTTTTATTGCAAAAAAATTGCTAGATATAAATAGTTCAAATCTGAGTTCTCTCGAGATCAAATCATTTTCAGCGTCACCAGTTAAAAGTTATGATTGAATTCAAATGAGTAAATGAGTCCCCACTTTAGCAGTTAAAGTTCTGCCGGCAGATGACGAAAAAAGCCAACGGTTCATGCGGGAACGTTGTTGAACTAACTCGTTATGAGTTCGATTCCCCGGCCATGAATATGAATACCGCCGCGCCGACCGTGTTTGCGCCCCGTGTTTGCTTGCGCGGTTTAACGCGAGAGCAAACGCGGGCCGGTACACACCGAGACAGCTGTTTACGCCGAGTCCACAGCTGAATAATGGAGGAATTATCTCATTTTAATAAACACGGTGAACTCTTGTAATGCTAGTTTAAGGCTCTGTATATACCTACGCCCTACAAACAACTGATTTAAATTCAAACAGACAGCATAACTGTTCATGCGAGTTGCTGTTGGCGCCGAAAATAACTCCTCTTCTCATCTCCTCTCATCTTTAAAATTATATCTGGGTTAAAATTATAGTCCTTTGCAGAATTATATCATGTCATGATTTGCTCGACCACGAAGGAAGTAAGGAAAAAACCGATTGGAATTATTTGATTATGTGTGGCGTTTAAGAATGCATTGCATAGTTGTTGTATTTACAAGGTGGTATGTTGGCGAGTCTTGCGGAGGTGCCACCAAGGACCGAGAGTAATATCGGCGGCGCCGCTCGGGGCGACCGAAGGCAATAGCCGCATTCCTCGTTTTCCACCGAACAATTTCCTGGCAAGAAAAAATAAAAACATGTTTCATTTCTGCTCGTGAAATATTTGAAATTTGTTAGTTGCGCGCATTGTGATTTATGAAGTAAAGTGAGTTGAGAATTTCGCTAACAAATATGTTTTAGCTAGCTATGAACAGAGGTGGCCGAATAAAATAAACCTGTATAAATCTTTCGGATTGCCGTTGACCTTGGTTTATTGAAATATAGACCAATTTTCAGTGATTTCTACATTCGTAAGCTCTTCGTTCGGCAAACGGCGTGATGCGATGGTAAGTTTTTCTACAACAATTCAAAAATTGCGCAGATCATGTATATTATATTTACGTGTTTGTTTTTTTATAGTTTGCCGACGTAAACACATCTAGCGCAAAAGATAGATAGATCTCGGATAGATCTTTGTTTTGTGGCATAGGTACCTACCTATATCATTTGTGTTGCCATGCCACTATGATTTCGCAGCGATGAAAGAACCATTTATTTGATACGAAGTACCTACTACTTAGTTAAGGACTCAAGGATATAGCTGAGTGCTTTCAAGATCTATTGTCGGTCCTTGTATTCTCTTTTATTAGCACCTATTATTATATTAGTATGGTATTATATTTTAATTATCTGTGCATATCGATGGAATTGAAAATCCATATCCATATCCATTATCCATCCATAGGTACTAATATTATAAATGCAAAAGTGTGTCTGTCTGTCTGTCTGTCTGTCTGTCTGTCACGCTTAAACCGCTGCACTGATTTAGGTCAAATTTGGTGCAAAGATAGTTTGAACCCTGGGAAAGGACACAGGATAGTTTTTTTCCCCAATGTCATCCCCTTTAGTTACCTAGGCAGCTCTTCTCTTCCGGTGAGTGGAGGAGTTTATAAACCATTGGTTTTTCTGTGATAGATATTCAAAAGTGCTTGTAACTCTCATGAGTAGCCAGAATCGAATAAAATTGCGAGTAAATAAGTATGTTGACTTATACCTTTAAATAATAAAAGTACTTACTCAATATATGCTCATATAAATACGTAGAATTAACTCTTAACAATAAGGCCATTGAATACTTACTAACTTTGCTTACGTTAAACATTCGGAGACTTCGGAATATCAAATAACTTGAGTACCTACTCGCAGTTGCTTAACTTTGTTCCTTTCAATGCTCTCGACTTTTAGACGGTGAATATTTTTTTAACTAAAGATAACATCATAGTTGAATTAATTTAAAATTTTAAACGTCAGGTTTGAAAGCATTTGGCTATAAATTTGTAAAAATATCAGGATAGATCCGAATTACAACATATTTAGCGATTTGAAGCGAGCTCATCGTACCTACATGCAGAATGATAGATAGAGCACATTGCAGCGTGGGGCCAGTTGGACTTGTAAAAATAGTTATTGGGATCAGTTGGACAGTGCTCGGCGGCTTTAGCATTTCAGTTCATTGGGCCATTTTCTTGACACAGCCACAGAATAAGTAATAGTACGAGACACAGCGAGCAATTTGGGAAGCCATTGGGAGGAATACCGGGGTCTCCTGGGATCTGGTGGAGTGGACTCTCCTTGCGGCAGCGGGCTCACGAGTGTGGTAAAAAGAACACGCGCGGGCGCAGTTCTGGGGGCTATAGTGATCACAATCGGTCCGGTAATTGGCGCATGATTCGCCGCGGTCACGCGCCGGCCTTTCATCGCGGCCGCGCAGATCTGTGCCAATCATGGCTGATGAAGGCATGCCACTACATTGCACGCGCGCTCGCGTGGCTGGGGTATGTTTGCCGTGGTATACTTTCAAACCGTATCAAGCTAATATTTTTACCATTAGCTATGAACCGCTATATAACTCTTAAAAGCGGACAGATTGGTATCGGTGGCACTGAGTAGCCCCAAAACCATTTGGTATTTATTGAATCGTAACAAGAATTATACTTTAGAAATAGAGAAACCTGGCACGAAATAGAGGAGGCTTTCGTTCAGAAATGAAAGATTCCTGGTTAAAATATATAGTTGTATGTGTATGTAAACACTTCATTGTACTAAAACAATTACATTACACAAATATTAGAATTACAGAAATAAAACTACAAAAGTACGTTCGCCTTTGTACCTTTTGTGTTTCTGTTTCTTTTTGTTCAGTAAAGAGTTCATACGTAGATAAATACATATCAATCTTAATGGGTACCCCCTCGGCGCGGAACGCTCGGAAGTGACACTTTACTTCTTCTAAAATTGTTTTTGCTTTTTAGAAGTAAAATAATTTTGATATTAACTGTGTTCCGCTATGCATCACTCGGTGCTCCACTATTCTAACTCCGGCAATCCATTAGCTCGACCGGTCGCTAACAGTATTTCCGATCACAAGATGAAATGGATCACCATTTTCACATAAAAACGTTTTCCGTCTTACCAGTTTTATAACTGCAGTCTAAAAGTATCCTTTAGCCAATCAGTGATTCAATTTCTGCGAAACGAAACAAATTTTATTTATGAGCAAGATCTTCTTCGTAATCGAGACACGTGGATAAAAGTTCCGGTAGATCGTTTAGGAAAGCCCATTCGACTACTCGATGCGATTATCCACTTCTAGATCTTGTGCGAGGCGGGCCTCTGACGTCATAGTTGACTTCCAAGAAACGTTATCCTAGAATAAGACAAAGAATAAACCTTTGTTTATTCACCACAACAATAGTCAAATAGACTATTTATTCTTGCTAATAAGTTTCTCCATTATCACACATGTTAGTAAAACAGGAAACGAATGGGTAGCGTAGAAACACTTTATACTCGTCAACTTGTATTTTATAGTTAAACAAAATGAGTTTCTGCTAGTAGTTAGCTCTTGTAATGCAATTCTTGTAATTTATCTATTAAATTGAAATGATACACGAATGATTGCGAGAACACGTATTTAAAACGTCAGATTACCGAGAATATATCTTGGCTGCGGTAACATTAACTTTTAAACGAAATTTTGCGTATTTTAGAGAGGTTTGATAAAGTTTAATTAGTTCTGATCATTGTTTTTGTGATTCGCAAACGGATTGAATATTATTTAAAAAATATTTTTGAAGTCTCGCCCAAGTTGTTTTAATTGTTAAACTCGATAACACGTAAACCCGTGAGCGCGTCTGCAGCCATTGCCCCCTCGCAGACGTGTCATATCCCTGTGACTGTTGACCTAGGCCTCTACTTGACTTGACAGTTTAAGATGTCCACGGGTGTCATCTCTTAAAAACGGCGCTCAGTTGGTCGAACGAGCCAACGAGTGAACACATTTCAGCGCCTGCATTCTCAATTAGGCAGCAGGGCTTCTGTCATCGATAAGATCAAACGTATAAGGCTGCCTAATTGAGAATTCACACGCTAAAATGTGTTTTGTGCGCTCTGACGGGACTACTTAAACTCGCCGGTTTGGCGCGGTCACTCGTTCACTCGTTCGACCGAGCGCCGTTTAAGGGAAAAAAATAATTAAATTTGGCACCACCTAAGAAGAAAGTTTTAATTCGCTAATAACTTTTTACTTAATTTACTGTAATTATGAGAAGTTAGTGAAAAGGGCTTTTATTCCTCTGAGAGCTTTATTCTTAGGGTTCTGAACAAAATACTGAAAAGACGGAACTTCACAGTCAGACTATTGACTGTGAAGACCCTTCTATTTCGTTTCACCCCGCACCAAGCCTCATCATCAGAAACTTACAAATTACAATCATTCTTGAAGCCAGTGCCAGTGATGCTTTAACATGTAATGAAAGGTAGCATTTGAAAGCTCTCAAGTAATGTAATCAAGGATAAGCGTACCTAATTAATTTAAAACTTCTAAAATCAATCACTTTTAGAATATTCAGGTAATGAATGTCTCCTCTTTCCTTCAGAAACGACTAAAGACTAGCTGGACGATACCTCAAATGCTTCTGATACTACATAGGTACACTGTTTGTATTTTGCGTTATTTCCTTGATGCGCTATAAAGTTACATACATACATGCATGCATACCATACTATTGTGTATCATCATATTTATCATTGAAAATTCTAATTTTTAATAAGTCTAAGGCTGACTAATCAGTAATCACTTATCCGCAACTATTTTATACGTATATTGTTTGGAATTTAACTATTTTGATACGAGTATACCTAATACAATGATTTAAACAAAAACAATAAGCGCAGGTCTTTTTGAGAAACCTGTTTAGGATATATTACCTATTTAACATTTGTCCTAAACAAGCGTTCCAGAAACATCCACGATACATTAGGACGGAAATATTTAGGAAAATATTTTCCTGGTACCTAATGTAATGTACGTAGATGCAGAAGCAATATTTAGCCGCAATGCAGGCAGACCGAGGACGGCGGGGTTGGGGCCCGATTGCAATGCAACGCTGTTTCGTATGCATTCGATTTTATTATGTCCTATAGTTACATACGAGAATAAGTAGAATTTTGTTGTGAATCGTAGAGGTAGCAGTAATTTTCTTTCTTTTATTGAAATTAAAACCTTATTCTTATTTTATAACAATGTTGCAATTGCTTAATGATGTTGATTAACTCAAAAATCGTCGACTACGGACCGTGCTGAAATCTTTTAAATATAGAACGGAATTGTACCAATGTAGGTAACAGTTGCTTTAACAAAGTTTTACTTTTGTTTGCAAGATATTTCACGTTCAAGCTTCTCGGCAAAATACAACCAGGGACGTTCTTTAAAGTAATTTGAATCGGTATAGTTAAGCCGGAATGTCGCGCGCGTGATCGTAAAACGAGGAACATGCGCGGGCGCTGCGCTGGCCCAGCGCTGGGCGTGGGAGCAGACCGGTCGCCGCCTTTGTTCTAGCTGGGCCCACCGTCCTACGAGCCCGATGCCTTCTCAAGCCGATCTTCATGTTTTGTATAGTACCTACTATAAGACTAAGAAGTAGAAGGTGTTAATATTTAATAATCTTTACTGAGACTAATGACAAATTCATCAGTGGGAAAAATACCAGACAGCCGCTAGTGTTGTCAACCTTCTAGACTTATCTCAATTAGGACCGGGTGGACGGAACGGCGGCTAAAAAATCGGTTAATACGAGTAATATCGGAATTTGTTGAGAGATTTGGGTTGGTATAATATTAATATAAGTAGACGCTGGAATTTTTATTAACAAAAAATTCTCAGCGAATAAATCACGGGTTAGCATTAACAGCTTCCCGAACTTCACCTGTTTATTAATGTTTAGCATATTTCATAGACGCCGTGAGCAAAGTGAAGTGGTGTATTGGATTCCCCGTGACGTGATCAATTACTATTGTGCCGGCGCGTGAGAGCGCGTCGCCGTAAATCGCGCCGGACCACTTGGCTCTCTGAAATATTCAATATTCGGCTTTTCCTCAACTCTCTACCGGATAAACCAATTATAAACGATAAAAATACTTGTTACATTTATTTATGAACTGATCTACTTTTGGGATTTAGGAAACATACCGGCAAATAAATACATACACATCTTGACAAGTCATTCAGACGTAATATCTGGATGTTACTACTAGTAATGTGCAAGTTGCAAAACGTTTTCAGAAGTTTGAATTTTTCTCTAATGGTACTGAGAAATAATTTGGAAATGTTTAAAAAAGTTATTGTTTCTTACAATAAATAATTTAAGAACATTTTTAGAAGTTAGCAGGTCGTCGGTACAATGCTAAACCAAATAGATAGATATACCTGACATGGGTAACGGTTGATAACGATACTGCGCTAGTTCTTACCTAAATACCCTTAAATTAACATTTATTTTTTTCCCGGATGAATCACTTTAGATCCTCGGATCATTTGGAATTAATAAATAAATGAATTGAGGCAATATCAAACAACGGATTTCCATCTCCAGTCGGACGTGGGGTCGTCGTGATGTCCCGATTGTCAAAGGCAGCTGACGACGGTCTCGCGGTGAAAGGGTTTCTATAGATCCGCTCCATTTAAACTGATTAAGACTAAATACTCACCCCAAGCAAGATAAATCTTCAGCTTCTAGTCCAAATTCTGTTACTGTTCTGTTGTTAGGCATATGAGTGTTAGTTTAAAACTGGTACAAAAGATGTGTCTTAAATCACTCTGGTATGTTAATACGAGTACGGAGTGCGCGTGGGCGGCCATCGATCACGGCTCGTGACTCAATATAGATCGTTACACGCCCGCCTCTTGATTAGACCTAGTAAGATAAAAACATACTTCAATATTTTTAACTCTACGATTAATCGGGCTAGAATAAGCTTGACTTCTCTCGGCTTTAACGCCGTTACCAAATTTACATAACATTCATAGTTTTCTCGCCCTTGCTTGTTCTGTGGAACTCTCGCAACTTTGTACTAAGTTCAATCATTAATATTGAAATGTTAGTTTTTTTTTTTTTTTCTTGGAGAAAAAAAAAATGCGATGGAGCGGCCGGGATGTTTGCTCTGTACACAGATGCGCGCGATTGCATCGAGGATGTGTTTTGCAAGTTAGTTGTTTAAGGAACTTCCCTGCATGTGTGGTATCTGGGATCACAAGCGCATACATGCTACTCGTAGGTGATTATGTAACAAATTTTTTGAGTGTCGAAGAATCTGCAAAAGCTCTCACGGAGCACGCGCCAATATCTTTTCTTATTTTAATTATATGTTAATACATTTTGGCCTACTGTTCTGTACATGTTTTTATTCGACATTTATATGTTTCCGTAGGATTTTTTCGCTGTCATAAGGTCACGCATAGCGTCATTTCGAGATCGCATTCGGTCGTCCAATAACGAGATTCTCTGTTCCCTGTCGGATCGCCTGGACTGCCGGATGCTCCGACACTGGCTGAAAGTGCACCGTGAGCCTAACAAAAAATAGTTGTCAGTTTATGCTGTGTCCGTGCTATTGTTAATGTATTTAATTCTCATTTATTTCTTTATTTGTAATCACTTTCTGTAAATTTTAAATTTTAATGATGTATGGGTACACTTGCCTGAAATAAATGACTTATTATTTTTATTATTATTATAAAGTAATTTAAAAAGTAGAGAAAGATATCGGGTGTAAAGTTCATCGTATAGTCCGGTTTCTACGATATATCTTCATATTCTATGTTGATAATAATGTCAGTGAAAGTCAAATAAGTTCTCTATGGTTACCTTATGTGCTTTACGCAAGGTGCTTGAGTTTGACTGTCGTGTCTGGGGACATCTTAATAACTTTGAAGAGAAATAGTACTTTTATACTATTTCTTCATTTAAAAACCTTCGTTTAAAAACCTTCAAACGAGTAAAAAAATCCCATTTCACCGGTTCAGCGCGGAAACGCGTCAATTCCCGCTATATAACGGCAACTATCGATAAATTAACTTTAATCGCTCCTGCTATAAAACGACGACGGCTTTCCATTTAGATTGACTCGGCATCCAGCGCGCTCCATATCTAGGCTCGCCTTCCACTTAAATGTATAAGACAGGAATAAGGATAGAGAGGGAATTCTCCAGTAATTTTATCGGGTTTCAAACTGCCTTTTAAGTGTCCATATTGAATACGTGCCAGGTAGAGGGATTATCGATAAGCTTGCGAAATCCGGCTTAAGCACTTAAAACACCTGACTGAGCTTAAACGAAATTGTGTGATCAATTCATCCCTAGAATAATGCTTCCAGACTTGTTATCTATGAGTTCTATGTCGCTCAGCGTGTTCAATTCTCGCCTTCGATAATGAAAACAGAATCAATTATTTTTAGCAAAATTTCAAAAGTTAAGTACCTATATGTGTCAAATTAGGAACTTGACGGACGTTAGCCTTAAAAAAACTAGGCATTTTGTAGTTCTAGTTTTTATATAATTGCATAGGTAGGTACTCGTATACTAAGTGAAAAACAAGACCTCTCTTTTCTTTTCCCTGCATTTGAGTTTGATTTTAAGCTAACCCCAATGCTAAAATAATAGTAGATTGTTGAACTAGGGACTAAAACAAGCCATAATGACACGAGATGTTTAGCCAGGCGAGCTGAGCGAGTGTAAAATTATGGTTGTTTAGTCTCGCGATAAACTCTACTTTTCACTTTGAATGCGAGGGAAAAATTCAATGTTCTATACAAAATTACAATATTTATTGTAACCAACTTTCATACAAATTTGTTCCTCGGTTTTTTTTTGTAAAGACGTTCTAAATTCTTGCATATTTAGCCAACAGATTCAAAGTTGAAATCTATTATAAATCTACTTAATTGGACCACGCATAATAAAATGTATTCATAATATAATTAAATAGGTTCATAGGAGTAATCATTAATCATTTAAGTTTTTATTATATTTTTGCACAGTTGTCATCTTCAGGTTATTTTCACGCCCTAAAAATTATCTCTATACTTACACAATCATTGAAAATGGTGATAACCCTCCATCCACAAACACCGTGATTAATTGTATAGCAGTTTTAAATATTTTTTTTTATTAAATACAGTAATCCTTAGTGATTAATAAGGAGCTTTAGTCCCGATGAACAAAGAATAAAGTAACATTTTAAGAGCATGAGAAGTGAAAAGGTCTTAATGGCGGCTACAACCTGTCACCCGGACGCCTGTCTGCAGGGCTGCAGGCTGCAGTTTTTGCGTCGCTCTCGGTACTCATTAGCGAAGCACCTTCGCTCCGCGCGCGCCCGCCCGCGGCGCGCCAACAAACTGCCTTCACCTTTGCGTGCGCTAAACACCACGTTATAAACTTCATGTTGAAACGGTTTTGTTTCGATCCGGTGCGATATACAGAGATTTACATTGCCTAAGTATATATATGAGTTCGTTCAAGGGTTAAAGTAAGTATACATGTTCTAATTATGTAATTAGTAAGTGATAAAACAAACTGATTTTTGACATTCCCCCGCTTGAAACTAAATTTGGTTATAACTAGCGTGGCCCGTGTTCTCTTCGATTCGGGTAATGTAATTTTTCTGTAACACCAGAATTTATTATACGTATAAAAACCTTCCGACAGAAAATTATCTACTTAACTGATGGTGAAAACCTAATGAGAACGAGTGAGATCATCGTGATCATAAAGAGAGATAGATGTGGCGGATGACTTTGTTTTATAATTATGTAGTGATATGATTACGTATAGGATAAGAACTATGAATAGTCAAGTTAAAGTTATATTTATGTTACAGACCATAAATATCAAAAATAGGAAAAGGTTAAAACACCCGATAGTCATCCAGAAACCATATTCGGTCGACCATACATGACTGCGGAGAGTGGAAAATGTATATTTCGTACTCTTCCCACTCATAAATATATAAAAAGTCTCCCTCTCTCTGAATACTTTTGCTGTGCCCAACAGGGTTCATAATTGAGACATTTATTATATTTCTATCTCTGTAAACATTATGATTGCAATAAAGTATTGAGTATTGAGTATAAATAGGATAGGCAGAGTCCGGCTACAGGATCCTGGCTGAGTACTAGGTGTTTAACCCAATGAAACGTTTGTAAAAATGTACTCCCCAACAAGATTCAGCAAAGTGATACGGCGTAAGTCTCTGTAGCGAGGACGTTAATTAGCCCCAATCACTTGTAAATATTGTTCGCTCACGCGAGGCGCCCGGGATCGAGTTACTGCCGAGAGCTCCGAGGCGGCGCAGCGCCGGGGCCGGGGCGGCGGCGGAGCCCGGGCGCGCTCGACGCGAACAATTCATGCTAATTGTATTAATTACCTCTACGCTGGAGTTGGCATGGGACCATATCCTTTGGCAACTAGATTAAATACAAGTAGGAGCATACACTTTTAAGAGTAGGAAAAGATATGGTTGCAATATATATACATATTTTTATGGCATAGAGAAGAAAAACGAGCACATAGGCCAACTAATGGTAAGTGGAAACTGCGATATATAGACATTCGCGTTCACAAGATTGCAATGTAATCCTAAGACTGCAGATGCGTTGCCTACCCTGAGGACTAAGATGGAATGCCTCTATGCTAGTCATTTCACCGGCTGTCTTATCCCCAAACCGGAACACAAAAAGGCGAACACTGCTGTTTAGCGGTTGGTGTGCCCTGCACAAGGTCCTACCACCTGCAAATAGCACTATCTTGAATGTTTGTAGAGAATAATCAAGTCTACTGGTCCGTGATAGTTTCCCTTTTTTTGTTACATGTGCTTTCATTTCAGGTGTTTCTAGATATGTAGTACTTACTTAAGATTTGTAACACTACTGCTGGATCTACGTATTAAGATTTGTAGTTTTGGCTAATAGGGGGCGGGGACACTAAATGTTGCAAAAATTGTACTTTTTAGTTAAGTGCACCCTAAACAGACGGAAATGGCGAAACTACCTACTTATTAGGGTTTCTAGTTTAACTTCGGAACCTTAAGAACCTTCAAAGTTATGATCTGTAGCGTACCCATACATACTGTGACACTAACTGTATGAGTAAAGTTAATTCGATCGTCATGAGAAGTTGCAAATGGCGCCGCGGAAGGCTGTGAGAACCGATTAACCTCTTGACGAGGACGGCTCGATCGCCGGTGAATGGGCCCGCGACTACGGCTAGATCTATTACGGGCCGCGCGGCGCGAGCGCCGAAATAACCGCGATCGATGCCGCGCTCACCTGCTAATGGACCCGCGGACGGACGAGGGCTAAAGTGCTGCATTTACATTGACACCCGGAATGGAAATAGAGGAAATTATAATTGAAAGTTGTAGCTATTTGTCCCACCGCCCACTACGAGCGGTACGGGAGTAGAGACAGCGATCCACTATTAACATTGTTGTATTGTTGTTTGCACCGGCTGCCTATTTATATTGTTTATTTTAAACCATCTCTTCTATGTATCTGTCTGTATGTATCTGGAAGAGGTCGCAATTTAGCGATAAGACCGCCTGTTGACTCACCATGTAATCTTCATTTTATTTTCCTGTATATCCGTTACTTGTTGTATGTGGTGTTTCAATAAAGTGTATTGTATTTTGTATTGTACCTACATAATATGCGTCTCTTTTATTGAAACGGGATCTATATCTTTTGTTCGTTTCTTGAGCGAGAAAATATTCGATTGGTAATCGCTTCCTTGTCCCAATTAGTGAACTGTGGCGAGTCAGGCAGTTCACTTAAGTACTCGTACTATTACTTATTCTGTGGTTCGTGTTGTTTCGCGCTCATGTATTCAACCCGAACTCGTAAGAACAACATCACAACTCGCCGAGAACTTGAACTATGCTCAAGTTAAAGGATGAACAATTACAACGCTTTCGTTATTAAAAAACTTAAAAGCTGATTATTGAACGCGAGGAAGTTTTGTAACCGTTTTGGTTCGAGTGATTTTTAGCGAAATTCAGTAAATTTAGCATTAGAGACAAAGACACCGTCTAAATATCTTTATTCAATCTAGGCTCATTATTGTTGAGCATCAACGAAATGTCGAAAAAGTTTCCAGCTGTTCTGTTATGTCGCAAATACCTACCTATTTAGGAAATATGTCAGAAAGCTTAATAACGAATAAGACGAAAAGGTGAATGTGCAGCTTAAATTTACTTGGACCCGTTCTGCTTTGATAGTAATAACAATATGCTTATCTATCTAATGGCGTGTTTATGGTCGGTGGCCGAATGTATGAACTACTAGGGCTAGCTTTAATGGTATCCTGAGGGCATTTGTGGACAGGTTTGATTGTCAGTATCTGAATCATTGTCATATGATCCATGTACTGACAGTCAAGCCGTACTAAGTGCTGTCGTCCGTAAGTACTTTTATTTTTATTTTCAATTTTATTTTATCTTACAGTATTTATAATTAGGTTATAATTATAATATTCGCTAACTCTAGGCTAAGAAATTGTAACTTATTTTAGTATGATCCCAGTTGTTCGTAATAAATGTTTTAAATTTGAATTTGAATTTCAACTAGGCAGTCGTTGGCCAATAACGGATGGCAGCCGAATTCGGCCAAATCGAATAATGTATTATGAGCCATAAGGCTTTGACTTTTACAAAAATAAATATTCTAAGGAACGAACTTGGGGCGCCATCTCTCGTGTAGAGTCAACACTTTTTGTACTCTTTCAGTAGCTGAACTAAGAGCGTTTGCTTAGTTTTGCTACTCAACGCTAGATGTCACTAAACAACCAATGTCTTCCGTGCCGTTCGTTAGATGTCTGTAGTGTCTCCAGTTTTATTTAAGCTGTGTTGTTGTACACGTTAATTGATGGCATCATAACTTTTTAATTTAATTAAATTTAAATCCATACATATAATGCATTATATAATCATTCCCTTAAAAGTTTAAAGTATCACCCAACGTTTCAACAGAACAATATAGTATTTCAGGTCAGATTAGTGAATCCTTTCAAACGCGTAACCGGATCACCCGGTTCCGAGTAGACATCAAAGGGCTGGCAGTTGGGCCTCATTAACGGCGCGCTAGACTAAGCCGTTGGGGACCCGTCGGCTGACTGGAGTGGGTGACAACCCGACAAGTGGCGGAGTCGTCCCAGCCTTGACCGACTGCGCGCCGAGACTGCGGTTCAACCTTACATAGATGAGCTGAGGTTAGTTATATAGAAGGTTATGATTCACGGAGAAGCGATTAAGTAACTTATGGTCACCCCATGTCACTGAGAAGCGTATTACAACAGTAACAACGGTTACGAAACCACACCAACGCCAGAACGCCACTACAGTTGCTCTATTCCACTCGGTAAAGTCATATTGCTTTTGACATGTTATGGTATTGTGAAAATTATGATCGCTCTTATTTACTTGACAGTAATGGCGGCCGAATTAAAAACAATATTATAATATGCCAAAAGAAAAATGGTTTAACCGTGTTGAACAGAGCCATTTACTCATCGATTATCTAACTGAGAAAGAAATACATCAGGGAGACAATGTTATACCATTTGACCTAGTCCCAAACTTAGTTCTAGGCTTGTACTTTGGGTACTTGACAACGATATAAATACTACAATAGAGAAATATAGTTGTATACATACAAAACATCCATGACTCAGGAACAAATATTCGCGCTCATCACACTAATCCTTTACCGGGATTTGACCCACGGTCTAGGACCGCTAGCTTCCTACGCAGGGCCACTACCAACTAGGCCAGCGCGTCGTCAAATAAATATGAGAATCTAAATTATAAGCATGACCTTTTGTACCAAAAAATGTCGTTTGCTTTAAATAGCACTATGTATAAATGCTCCACCTACGTAATATTAAGTAGTAGGGTATATCGTCGTAGATTGAAATGAAAGTACCTTCTGAATGTTCCTAACATTCAAACCATGGCCGCACGGCTAGATTTGATACTACGGGTACAAATTTGACGCATTGTGTACGTGATAAACTGATTAATGTAAACTTTTTCCCGAAGTGACCTAATTTATCTGCGGTGTAAACGCTTGTAAACGCTTAAGGAAAAACGAGTTTGCAACGCAAACACATAAAAAATGCAGCTTACACTTTTCAGTGCATGGATTCAGTCACGTCAGCATACTACGAGTTGTCAGCACATTGTCACGTCTGCACGGTGTCTCGTCTGCGCGCCGCCCCGTGCGGAAGTGCAGTCGCCGTGGCAACGCGGCCGATGAACCCTGTCGCGCCGCCGCCGCCGCGCCGCCCGCCCGTCCGCGCCGCCCGCCCAACCATTATTAGTAAACATTTTACAGCCCGCTTAATAGACAATCAGTGAAGTGACAAACATGACCATGTGCGGAGCTGGAGAGAGCGAGGGAAGAGATAAGGTACGTTACTGTTTTGCGGCACGCGGTACCGGAGATCGCAGCGGCAGTACATTGTGGTGATATCTACCAGAGCAGTGCGTGGGGCGGTGTGCAATAAATGAAACCGAGCCGTCGCGGTGTGATACTCGGTGTCAGTACACGGCCGGCGGATTATTGTTCGTGAGGTTGACCTTTTTGGATAGAGTGTGGTGTAACGCGTCACCTTTTGGGTTCATCTTGCTTGATAAGTACTTGGTTCGAGTGTTTTATCAACTGTTTTGACTCGAAATTATAATGAGACATGAACCTATTTTTTTTGGACTATGTCCTTGGATTTAAGATTTGACTATACATAATTCATTATAAATTTCAAAGTAAAATACGTACGTAAATATTGGTTTACGCTTTTAAACACTTTTTATCGATACGAGAACATATACATATATTTTTTAATGGAAATTCATCGCTGGCATGCGTTGTGGATGTTGTCATCAAACTTGTATGCAAGTCGTAAAGAAAGTAAACTAGGTGAAGAGTGCCGGCCCGCCGCCCCTCCTTCCTGAGTGGTTGGGAGGACTAATGCTGATGCAGGCAAGGGGGTCAAGCGCGGCTGTGTGGACAATCACTAACGATGTTAAGAACTATTTTGACCTAAATTGCATATACATCATTAGTTTGTTTCTAACCTACATCTGTTCATGTATTTGAAAAATATATTCCATTCCCTGCCTAGTTCACGAAAAAGTCGTTTGCGCCTGTTTATTAGAGCTGGAATCTAAGGCACGTCTACAGGATTTAACTTAAAGTTATGTTTTCGTTAGTTATTAATTTTAAGAGTTTTCGTAAATAATGAACCCTAAATGAAATTGTCGTTACCTACCTATTTTTATTTATCAAACTTTGAATCCCAATATTTGTAGCTAAATATAAAAACGTACCACTGATCTTTACCTACCTACGCTACCCTACAATGGTAAGTATAAATGGATAAAAAGAACCGCGTCAAAATTGTACAGTTTGGCGTTATTTTTAAATTCAGAGTAGGGATGTTACGAACATTCGCATTCGCATATGCGCATCATTTTAGACATCCGTATCGACATTCGCATTCGCAATAATAGATGCGATAATTAAGCGAATGTGAATCTGTGCACAGATCATGTCGTGGCTCGCCTGCCGGCCGAGAAATTACTTTTTAGTTAGAAAAAGCGGCAAATTACTTTTTCTGAAATATTATTATTAATAAAAAAATATTAAATGTATTTATAAATATTTTTTTATTGTGATTCCTTAACATTCGCATTCGCGCATTCGCACTCTGAACATACGCTTTCGCAGTGTGAAAAAAAATATGACATTCGGAACATCCCTAATTCAGAGTAAGTGGAATGTATGAATGCATAAAACTATTGTAATTAGATACAAATTAAATGTTTACTCAGTAGTAACCGGACTCCTCATGCGATTGTTGTACAACCTCCATTCATTCGTCAATCAACGGCCGAGCCATTGGAATACAGCGCTTCGACCGGCTTAATTATTTGTTGTGAGTAAATATAATCATTTCATGTTTTATCGCATATTTGAAATTACGATTTCATTTGTGGAAAGAACGCCTTTTCTCGAATTATGCCTGTAAATTATGCCTCGACCTAACAGCTTTTCCTAAGTATCAAATTGAGTGGTGTCATTATTTGAGGATTCTAGCCCGTGGATGTTTGGTGAGGTTACGGTTGTTATTTATTAGATAAGTTTAAGGAAAAAATCGGGAGAATCCCTTCACGACATTGAACATTCGAACTAAGAATAAAATATTTACTTAAACGATTTAGGGTCAACTTTTTATCTGATTAGTTCTTCATATAATATAACATGGTTTGGTTTGACGTCAGCGTCGCCTAATCAGACCATAAAATCAGGCAAATCACAAGTACATATCTACATCTACTGAAACGTAACAAAATTATTTAAAGTGTATCACATCGGAGGTAGGCGCGTGCCCCGCGGCGATGAGGACGCCGACCAAACTTTATATCAGCCCGAGCGCGTCAAGCGGGTAAATAAATTATAATATTTAGTTGATTTCGGAAAGAATGACGCAGGCCTAATTACTAATTACTCATGCGATCGGTAAAGGAAGTACAATTAAAGTGTATTGGTATGACGTGCTAAAACTGGACTTAATTACAAAATACATTAAACCTACCTTTATTTGCCAAAGAGCAATGAAATGGTATTGCTGCTAAAACGGATGGACTACAACACCAGCTAGTTCCCGCAGCCTGGATTGGAGACAAATAAGTTGCGCAAATGGTAGAAATTTGGCTGAGTACCTACTGGCAGCGCAAGACCGGTCATTACAGCACACAACGGGCAAAATTATATCTGTATTTAATGACGTCCATTAAAGACATATTTGTCTCGTCATATATTCATCTACTAGAAGATTATGTGGAATGCGGCCACAAAGTAACAATAAGATTTTACCTACTGTAATAAAATACAGGAGTGAAGAATGTGACACGTGCAGTGGTACCAACGCTGCGAACCATGCGGAATTTTATCATTGTTGCAATGGCTGTACCTACCGTCCGAGATAAACAGTGTATGACTGTATGAATGACTAATTCTGAAAGTTGAGGGGCGCTTCTTTAGACAGCCATTTGGGTACATCGTGAAAACAAGTTCTTTCGTTCCTAAATTCACTCGTTTTTTAATTGGTATTTCTCAACTTATCACGGTTTGCAACTGCGGTATACTCCTGGTTTGGTCTGCAAATCATAGCACAGGGTGATTTATATGCTTTTCATAAACAGAGCCTGAATTAGCATAGTCTACTTGGGAAAACAAGTACTGCTAATATGGCCATACAGTGCGTACGCGCTAGCCACCAGAAAAATCGAAAATTGACGTTACGTTAGATCCATCCCTGTCACTCCCCATTCGAGACTTAATCGGAAGAAAGGGATGGAGTTAACGTAACTTCGATAATCAAAGTAGGGCTTCCAGTGGCACCACTGACGTCTATGTTACACGATTAACCCGAGTCACGTAGATTTCGTGTCTCGTCGGTGTCAACATGGCCTTATTTTCAGTAATAAAGAGTGTTCATCACAATACTTCCTGGAGAAAGAAAGACAAAGAGCAACCTTCGTATTTGAAGTAAGCCAATAAGCATGCGCCCGCGAGCCCGCGACCTCATCGACCGCCGCCTGCGCCTGAATTATGCACGCCGCCGCCACAGCAGCGTCCATTGTGAGCAACCCGTTGTCGGCTTCTGCAGTTCATGGCTTTAAGCAAACTTCAGCTTTGTACTGCACACAAAAGCACCATTTATCAAATGTTTTACGATACAATTATAATGATATACATACATACATAAGCTCACGCCTTTATTCCCAGAGTGGGGTAGGCAGAGCTACAGAATTACAACTCTAAAAACTTGTTACTAATTCTGTAAGCACATTTTGCACAATTAGGCTACGATGTTAACCACAGTATTAGTGACAGGTTGCAAGCCCATCGCCTCAGTACTACACAGCCTTTATTTCCTTAGTCGGCTTTTACGACATCCACGGGAGGACATGGAGCGGAACTATATTAGTATATACTTACCAAGAAACATATACGTGGTCCTGAATTCAAAGAAATTAAAGAAATAAACATGTTTAGCTATTCAGACATCTAATAAAATCACAAAATACCATCTTGACAACAGAAAAAAAGAATATGTGGATGTCCTATTGCTGATAGACGAGAAGTGTCTGTTCTATATATTATTTATTGACTGTCCCCCTTACTAATAAACGTTGAGTAACGGTGGTATACAATGTTTTGTCCTTATCTGCCATTATGACATTTGAATTTGACAGATAAGGACAAAACATTGTATAGCTATACCACCACTACTCAACGTTTATTAGTAAGAGGGTGTATGCCACAAGAAACTTAATCACACGACGCCACTCATTATACTTATTAAAGTTACTTACTTCTACAAATATTTACACGTATTTTTAAATGTCATCATTATTATTTCTAGTCACACAAACAATAACTTTAGTACACTTTTAGAAGCGATAAATATTCCATTAAGAGAATGATAACTGCGATAGATAACGCGAAATTGTAATGTAGAATTGATTTGACTAATAATTACCTATCTAGGACGTTCTGCCACATCGTGGCATATCTTTACGTATAAGTATTATTACTTGGTATTATTAGCAACCTCACAAGGTCGATGTTTTGTTCCCAGCTGTTTCAGTTTTCTGAAACCGACTTACTCGTACTTTCCAGAATCGTTATATCTTGTAACATTTTTAAAGTGAATTTAATTCAGAAAAAATAGTTTTAAACTTATGAGTTTTCCGACAAATGTAACAGTTGGTAACGAAAATTCGAGTTGGTGAAAGTTTACCCTCTAGGACAATATTCGAAATTGTCTTAACAGTATTGCAAATTAAAGTATAAGGTTATATCGCTTCTCTTGGTCTTTTATTTCGCTTTTCTATCTATCTACTATCGCTACTACCATCTCCCTCATAAGTCCGTTTTTTTTTTCTTCGAATAAGTGCCAATTGAACGTTTCACTAACAAGCTGACTCCCAAACGACCACTAAGTCACAGAAATTCAGGAGTTTCATTAGTCAATAGCACTTGTAGCCATCCATTGACGAGTTGTTTTAGCATTATTGAGCCGGGAGCTACAGCAGCGAAGCAATTAATGTATCACGTAAAGCATGCGGGGTATTGACCAATGAAACAGCCTTAATAATGGAAGTTAGCAGAGTTGCATTAAATGATCACGCCGCGCGGGTAGGTCGCGACGCGGGGCGCGGCGCGCGTGTCTAGCAAAAGGCTCGACTAATCCACACCTCGTTATGCGAGAAACACTGCTCTCATACCGCGAGACGAGATACCGGGTACCTACGAGTACTGTACACCGTATACTAAATAGTAAATACCAACTGCGAAGTGTAATAGTTAGCATAGCGTTTTAGTTTCATAAAATAATTCAAAATCGCTTCGTGGCCGTCAAACTCGTAACTCGAATAATGTGTTGCCTCACTATCAATTTTCTATAAATGTTAACTGAAATACGAATCCTTACCTACAAAATGGCAACCAAACCAATTTTAATGGCAGTCGGTCACTATTAGGAAGTGACCATTACCGCCAATGACTGACGCAATATTCACTCAAACTTCTTACGAAATTGTCAAGACCATTCCGAATATAGGGTAAAGGAACCAGTGGTCAGCCAGAGACCAGTAGTCGACCTTATATGAGTGCGAAGAGTGGAAAATATATGTTTCGTACTCTTCCCACTCATACAAAGTATAGGCAGAGGCTGACTACAGGCCTCTGGCTGACCACTGGTGACTCTAGAGGGCAACCCATCCAAAAAAATCACGTGTTTGTTCCCTTTCTGAATCTATTAACTTTTCAAAATGTTTTGACTTTGACTGTAAAAAAGGTTAAGACATGATTAACCTAAAATTAGGAGTCCTACTTAATTAAGTTTGATCGTTAAAGCGGGAAACAAGAAATTCAACCCATGAATTAAACGTAGAGTTTCGGTGTACGGCATAACTGGGCGTGTTTCGTCGAAACACTACCCGGAGCCAGGCTGCACTGTGACCCATCTGCTTTGTGCTCAGGTCATGATCAATAACGATGTGTAATGATATACTCTAAGAAAAAAGAAAAGCGTTACCTTTTGTAATGGAGATAAGAGACTGAGGTTAGCGGAGGACGCTCACCCTCGCGGCGCGGCGCGGCGCGACAAGGCACTCTTATTGTATTGAATATCTGATAAATGGCGAGCGGATATAACTCGATATTTATTGTGGAATAGGCAACTAATAAGAATACTGTCTAGACTTCTTGTTGTGCTGAAATATTACCGATTAAAGCACAAACTTGTGAAGTTTACGAACAAATAGAGGCGATCATATAAATCCACGGTGCTGTAAGTAGTTGTATGATTTTAGTAAATCCACTTATTTAACTAGCGAAAAAATAGTTTCACAAAAAACTACGTATTTATTTTCCTCACTTACCACTATTTTTACAGGTAAGTACTGTAATATGTATTTGTAATACGCTTGTACCTAATGTTGTAAAACAACAAAAAAGCCGCGGCCGTCGGAAAACCGCAGCTCGCCGCTGCACCGAGCTGTAGAGGATAAAATTACTTTAGGTTATTGCAACTGTTGCAACAGTTTTAAATGCACTAAAACATGTTAATTGCAATAATAATATTACATTCTATTAATACATAGATCCGGCTGACCGACACACAAATAATACAGTTAGAGATTGCGAGTCCCGATCTTGTCCGTGTCTTTTTTTTTTTTTATGTCATAGAGAAGACAAACGAACACACAGGCCACCTGATGATAAGTGGAAACTGCATTGGACATTTCGGCTGTGGACATTTGCATTCACAGGACTGCGATGCAATCCTAAGACTGCAAATGCGTTGCCAATCCTGAGGACTAAGATGGAATGCCTCTATGCTAGTCATTTCACCGGCTGTCTTATCCCCAAACCGGAACACAACAATGCGAACACTGCTGTTTGGCGGTAGGTTAATGGATACGATGGTGGTAGCGATCCGGACGGGCCCTGCACAAGGTCCTACCACCCGCAAAGTTTGATATTTGCAACAGGACGCCGACGACATTGTTTATTGCCCAACTACGGCGAAGGAACCAGGAGGGTTATGATTTTACCAGTCTAAGTATGTTAGATTTTTGATAGTATTAGTATCAGATGAATCCGTTTTTTCGTACCTTCTAGAATATCCATTATACCTACCTATTTTGAATCATAAGTTGACGTAAGTAGACTAAAAAACAATGATGATGTTCAATGATGGATCATTGTATTAGGTACTTTAAGATGGTGATAAACGTAAGCATGATAGAGGCCCACATGTTACAAAGTTTGTAAACACTGACCCGAATTTGCGCCTTTTATTACAAATGAAAAATGATTTCACGTGTATTTTAGGCTAAATGTTGTTTGTTTGTTAGCTAACCATATAAGTAATATGAATTAAACCACTTAATTTATATAATATGCGGTGCAAATTGCGGCTTTAAGGCATGTAGAAAACCGAGGATATTACATATCTACATAAAAGTCATGACGGGGAAACTACCCTAAGAACATAAACGCCACTGAACTCAAGTAAAAAGAAGTTTTCCTTATTTCAGTCAAATAACGCTAAAAGAGCTGGTGTGCTTTTCGGTCTATGTCTATGATACAGTAAGAAGGAAGGAAAACTGTTTTAATTGCCACATTATGACAATATCATATCAGAATTAATATAATAATATAATAACTGATACAATTAGGTATAATATCGATAAATTGCGTCTCACGTCTTATCGTCAAACACATGGCTTGCATGTGCACTCGGCGCAATCACGAGAAATCGAACCTTATTCCTTTTACTTACGGTCGACGTTTCGTTCCCTGCGCATAGTGAAACCCAAGCTTCTCGCAGTCAGCTGTTCGGGATCGCGGCGGCTAAACGCCTGATAGCGATATCTGCTAGATAACTCGTCTGATTAATTAGTGCTGGCGGAGCCGCGCGCCCCGCGCTCGTCTTTGTCCTCACCTACTTAATTGGTGTAAATATAAGCTAGTATCTTAAAACTAAGAATTTGACCGCAACTGTTTGAGGAAACGGTTGTTTTGTGCTCAGTGACGTCAGCGGCCAGCATGCGCTCGGATGAGTTCGCTGTAAAACAGGTGCGTACACGTTACAGGGATATACAGTGACGTAAAGGTAGTAACTAAAAAATACCTGTTGCATTGTCAATAAATATTCTTGGCAAGGCAAGTTTTGGATGAAGTATAACAATGATTGTATTATGTTTTTCTGCCTAGTATAAAAGCATTATCTTTATCTTTATTATACTTAATATAACAAGACAGACTGAGCCAAGTCTGCCCTTATATCTTATACGAGAGAAAGTAGCTATAGATTTGTTACAGGAGTTGTTCCTTATGGCTTGTTATAATTATAATGCTTTTATACCTTTCTCTGTGGGTTGGTTTATAATCGTACAGCGTTGAGAATGCATCAACAATTTTTTATTTTGTATTTTAGTGCAATTACCCGCCTTTGTTTCGTACGACGGCACGTGTGGGAGACGGGTATGACCATGTTAATCTTTAATTTATTTTAATCGATATTTAATTTAGGTTCTGTTATGTTATGGAAACGTTAATAAAAGTAAGAATTTAGCTATTGTTATTGTTTGGTTGTAATTACACGTCGGAACTGTAAGAGTATACGTCTTGTGTGGAACTACGCCATGACTAACAAACAGATTAAGATAGCAAACAAAAGCTTGACATAGATAAAATACTGAGTTGAACGCAAATACGAAACAAAATAAAATCTAACTTCGATAAAATATATATACAAAAAAAAGGATTGTGAAGCTGAATTTATTTAGCTCCGTGCAATAAAGTTTCTCACCCCCTAAATCAGACTTTATTCTGACTTTGATTTCAAGTTTTTTGAATTTGTTGTGGACATTATGAAAAACTAGTTCTGTACGTTTTCTTTATCAAGAAAATGATTCATAGAAAAATCAAATGCAACAAAGAAAAGGAAACGTACGTCCTCCTTTTCATGATGTACCCGAAAGTCTTAAAACATGGACTAGATTTATTTAGGTAAGAAACATTACTTACCCTCCCATCTGTATGGTCATTTTTTGACAGCTAAGCGATTTAGCGTTGCTTTACAATCCTCTTAAGTGAGTAGAGTATTAAATATCTGACAGCCCTCATACCACATACTTCGTGCTCGCTCTCATCATCGTCCTGCCCTTGTCCCACACTATGAATAGAGGTAGCACAACATGTTCCCTTCTTCCACTCTCCTCTATCAACAATCAACTCAGTACTCACACCTTACACAAAAATTAAATTCTGCACACAATCCATCCACACTTTTCGGTCTTTCTCTCTACCCTTGTATCTAGAGTAATATTTAATATGTACTCTGCTCGTTGACTCTGGAGATTACGCTATCATTATTGCACTCTACATACAAAAGGTGTCCTAAAACTTGACATAAATTTATATAAAATGACAAGAAAGCCCATCTACAAATACCGGTCAAGAATATAGTCAGTAAGTGTTTCCTTGCTTAGAGTCAAGATGCCTTGCGATGCCTGACGTCAATCCTGTTTGGGAAACCAGTCGGAAAACGAAAATGCGGAATCTATCCGATTTGTTCTTATCTAATCAGGTCAGGTTAAGGATAGGAAACGATCAGGAAAGCAGGAGGGACACCGGAGTCGCGTACCCGTTTACGCTAAAATAAATATCGGATAGATATCTTAACCGACTAGCATCGATAACGAAAATGGATCACTTAACTACGCATATATCCGTTGTCAAACATTTGCTAACGATTGTCATTAAGCGTGATTGTTATTCTTGGAGAACAAAGAAGATTAACGCCTTGAAAATGAACGATGAATTATTGAACATTACTGGATTTTTTATCATTTTATTCCCACGGTTACAAAATGAAGATAATTCCGTGCTGGCGCTTGGGAGCCTCGTTTTATTCTTAATTCGAGATCTAAAATAATCTGAATTGCAAGAAAGTGGAACAGACAAATAAACACTAAAATAATTTCCGCTCGTAGTAATTGGGGCAAAGTTAGTGTTTGTTTTATTTTGGTGTCAGTGGGCTCGGCGATAAGGCCTCGGCCCGGCCGAATGAGTCCAGGGCCTCTATTCCATGCGGTAAAAACCATGTCGTCTTTGACCTGTTATCGAATTGTTAACGTTTTGATAGATCTTATTTACTTGAGCGATCGAGTTAAAAATAACACAATAACACATCAAAGACAATATGGATTTAACCGGCTAGGAAGAGGAGCAGGCCGCGAGCGTTGTATAGTCCAGTGTAAAAATAAATAAAATATGTACAAATAAGCGCCATAGATAAGATAAGGTTTGTGTACATATTTTTGTACCTACCGGGGGTTCAATTCAATTCAATTCAATCGTTTATTGGTAAAATATAAATTTTTACATGTCAATTCTTATTTATAAATTCATAATATTATATTAGGTACTTATTATATTTTATTACTATCGTGCACGTTGTACATAGGTAGATAGACATTGTAATCATTTTGTCAGATATTTATTATAATTTTTGGTTCACAAAACAATGATTTTACACCTATTTTGGGAGACTATGATTATAAATACATGTAAAAGATAATTATTTAGTTGTACAAAATAAGGGACTGCCATAATTATGTTTGCCCAAAAAGTGTTTTAGGTCATAATTATCGCAAGTCGTAACGTATTTTTTTAAGAAACTGTAAACTTTTCAGGGTTTTTAAAAATCAAACCTCACTTAACCTACCCTTGTCTACACGTTAGGTATTCAAGAAATTCTGAAAAGTTTACGGTTCATGCGATACAAAAATTATGACTGTCAATAATACCGTGTCATCGGTCCCACGTACTATGAGCGTCTACCCGCCAAACTTAAAGATGTACATTCCGACGAAGCATCAGCTGAGAAACCTTTCATTGGATAATCCATTATACTCCGTGGATGAATATATGGAACTGGAAATGTAAATTTATTATTGTGTTGACTTTATTAATTCTTGTACATTATATTGACATCGGACGAGAGACCATTTATTAGATGTGTAATTCTGCCGTGACATATCTACAATAATAATGTATAATGCCGTTATCTGACATCTTTTTTTTTTTACTTATAATGCTATATTAATGAGAAAAAAATCTCTATCAATCTGTGTTTGCGATTTTTAAAACAAGAATTTGTTAGATAACGGCATTAAGTATAGATATATCACGGCAGAATTGTTGTTGTTATAATTATTTTAAATTTTTGTATTCTTTGATAATTAGTATTTATGTTTGACGATTTCAATGTAATTTTGTATTTTTTGACATGCAATGCAACTAATAAATATTGTAATATTACATTGATGAATAAATAAACTAAACTAAACTAAACTAATTACGTCAAAAGTGAAATATGGCCAAAAAAATATGGGAAACAACGGGCTCCCATAAAATAAAATAAAATTAAAAACCTTTTACTTTCCGATTAAATTAAGACCAAAAATAAATTTTCCTCTTTCTACAAACATTTTTTTATATGTTAATTTGTATTTCCTTTTGTATCAGGAACCCCTCTCAGGTGAAAATATATTGATGTAATGGTAAACATTTTTAAATACTACTTTTTGGGACAGAAAAACAAGACTTTTGATAGACTAATTTAACTGACTGTAGTTACACTCGTCCCTTCGAGCGTTGAAGTGACGACGCGTTGTTTGCGCGGGCGCAGCCTTGTACTTGACCCAAGATAGCGCCTCGTGTTAACGGCTCCGCGCAGTGACGTCACCGATTTAGTTAAAAACTAAATAATTATCAATATTTTACTTTGTTCATAAATTTTATCAAGTTCCAAAAAGTTCTTCTAATTGGACACTACTGAACAATCTAGGCATATTTTCTATGTGAACTTAAAAATTGTAAATATAAACACTTATCGAGAAGCATTTGCTACTAATCGGCTGTACTCACTCGACGGAAATTCAAGGTTGAGCGCGTCGGGCTTTTATTTGGGAAATCGAGCGCTGAAAGTAACAATAAGCACGCAAGTGATCGTCACGAGTTCACGACCAATCCTGGGGCTCCATTCCACTCGGTAAAACCATATGGCTTTTGACATGTTATCGTATTTTAACGTAAAGTATAGCTCTTATTTGAAAAATTAAAATGAAAAATTAAAAACAATACGACAACATGTCAAAAGCAATATGGCTATACTGCGTAGAATAGAAGCCCAGAGTGTAGAGCCCTTGAACGCCTGAACTTTAAAAAATACTATTTTATTGCTTCACGTTCATTTTTAAAAGACATTTTAGAGTAGGTATTCGGTTTTTGAACATCGACCCTCTGATCGATTTAGTACAGAAGCATCTTTTTACGATTTACGAAGAATAAATAAACTGTAGCAAAAGAAGCAAACTAGGTGGGTGCCGGAGTCTATAACTGTTACTTAATCTGTGGTACTGGCTGCAATCTCGCGGTACTCTAAACGACGCTAGTTTTCAAGTTGCTATTTTTTCCAGGAAATATCTGCTGAATAATTCTTAGCCACATCCGCCTTAGCAATCTTAAAAACTAAACTTAGAACTATAAGAAGAAATGTAAGACCTCTGTTAACATCATGGATGCAGTAAATTGAATATGAATATGAAAAGTGTACACGTAGTGATGAGGACCGAAATGATTATGATTAATATAATTACAAGCACAAACAAACGAGACATTGTGTAATTCTGTCTTCAACGTCCGAAGCAGAGGCCAAAAGGGAGAAGCGCATGCGCCTATACAACCAATAAGACACTTTAAGAACCAAGGAAAACTCAAGTTATTATTGCCTTATTATTATAGTTTGTATGTCTAAGCGCCATTAGTTCCTTACGAGCGGTGATCACGCTGAACACGCACTTGACATTGAGCACAAACAAATGGAACTTATAATTTCGGTGTTTAATTGGCAAAACATGGTTTGGTAAAAAAATATGGCGCTGTTTGTAGTAAAATTGGCAACACAATCCATTTTTTTTGAGAGTATCAAATCCAAATCAAATCTTAATCAATTCAATTATTTATTATTTTTTCATTTAGGATTGTCAGCAGTGTAGGTATACATTGTTTAGTGGTCAATAATTATAAATGTATTAAGATACTTACTTCATTATTAGTTTACATTTCTGGTAATTAAAAAGGTTGAAGCAAAGAATTTAAAATATATATATATATTACTCGAAAAAGTACGCCTAGGGCGGCCCCTTCCGACCCGTCCACTCACTTTCGATCTGTATATCTTTTGCGTGCATGACTCGATGTATAAATGTGGAAGCGAAAGAAATTTGTCAAGATCGTAGCAAATGGAAAGAAGTGGTCTCTGCCTACCCCTCTGGGAAACAGGCGTGATTTAATGTATGTATGTATGTATGTATACATATATATTACAGTTCCACCTGTCACCACGAGATACTCTGTTCCGCCAAGCTATAATGTAACCCACAGTTGCTTTGCCTATGAATTTGTGTGTGTCAGGACCACGTCAGGACGTACAAACTGATGCGAATGGCGACGATGCTCCACAAAACCACAGTGACCTGTCAATTTTGTTTTGGAGTCATGAACTGGCTTTATCACTACGCCCCAACACGTCATATATAACGCTACAAAAATTTACATTTCCAATTACAATTTAAGTCGTACTCAGGATCGAAATATCTGCTATCACATCTGATACTTTCTACTTTGTGATTTGCTATCAGTCTTGATGCTTACTTATTGTTATCGTGATTGATATAATTTTGCACTCTGATTACCACCGAGTGGCTGATAAATACAAGACTATAAACATAGCACGCATTAAAATGTCTAATTAGATAGGTAGTCTAAACAATACATTTCATTTTATTTCGCCAATTGAAAGACAACAGGAAATACAATAATGCTCGCATAAATAAACAGCTAAAATAAATATAACTACTTTATAGGATAATTTTCCTTAATAACATCCTTTTGGGAAATCCCTCGCCTGCGGCCCCCGGGCACTCCTCTTAAAAATACAAATTTTCTGACTCACCGGTGATAGGGGTGCCCCTGGAGCGACCGGCCCACGCACTCGCGCTGCATTGATAAGATATACATACATAGGTACCATACAGACAGGGTATATTAACATTAACAAAGACACAAGTGTCTATACTGGGATCCCTAAAGTATTTTGCCATATTTTATTACCCTATAACCGTTGCGTTGCTTCATAATGATAGTTTGTCCTAACGTCCTAAGTCCTAACGCATATTAGCTCTAATAATGTAATTATCCCAAAATTGTTTGGACGAATATTGTTTTGTTGATTTACGCTGAGATTGTATACCTACTGATACACAAAAAACACAATATTTGAGGGTCCTAACAGTTTATAATTATCATAATGTCGTGTTTATCATATGATTTTTATAAGCTAACCTAACCTACACAGAGGGGTTTTAAGTTAAGGCACTTGTAATTTGTGTCTGTCATAAAGTCGACGAAGCCCGCTGTGCGGGACTTCTACTTTTCTCTGAGGGACACAGGGTAACTAACGAACCTACCTACAAAATTAGGGCGTGTTTCGTATTTTTTATATGTGAAGCGAGTTTGTCGTTGTTGCAAGTTTTTGGTTGTTTGGTCGTAATAATAATAATAATCGGGGGCAATCCATTTTATTTGGTCATTTGTCTTGTATTTTTGGTAATATAAGTATAATGTCAAACATGCATTATAGTATATCAGATTTGTCAGGATCGTAGCAGGTGGAAAGAAGGGCCTACCCCTCTGGGAATACAGGTGTGATTTAATGTATGTATGTATGAATAATATTAATCAGATTAGAGAAGACACTTAGCTAATGTAAAATTTATGCCAAAATAACTTTACGATGAAACAGTCATGTTGTGGCAAATGTATACTTAGTAAAGTAATATGTTAAACATAAAAACATTGTTTAGGGCAAAAGTGTTATGGCATATGACTTTAGGATAAATGTTATTACGGATTGCAGGAGACAACCAAGTCGCTATTTTTGTGTAAAGATGATTTCTTTCATGTTTCTATTGTTACTTAAACGGGTTCATCATTTTATTTTATTTCTTATACATACATGAAGGATTATAACGGGGATGAAGTGACGAGAAGTTAAGCAGAAAATGAAAACTATTGAGGTCAAATCTTTATTTTACCAACTTCCCTAAGGATAAATAAATTGTACGTCTCTACGTGTTCGGTGTAGGTACGTGAGCATTTGCAGGTTCTCACTCAGTCAACATTAGCACCGACACAGAGAAAATGTACCATGAGTTCACACGTCATCATAAACCCAGTTTAAAATCGGACGATGCTTAGAGTTGGCCCATGTAGAAATCTTTCTCTGTAGTTGGTTTCGATAGCTGATACCCTAGCTGAGGGGGTTTCCTTCATCTTCCGGGCATTGTTAATAAAGATCCTTAGCAATGGCCCAATCGTAAGATTCTCTCTTTTTAAACCGGACATGTCAACATTAATTTTATAACTGGTTTGATGCATAGCTAAGTATCATTTTTAAAAACTTTTATTTAAATTGCAATGTATGTATGTACGTATGTAAGGGACAAATCTTGCAAGTTAAATTTGACCCACTTCCCGGTTTCCGATGAAGCTGAAGATTTTCACACGGCATTAGTTCTGATGACAAAACAATAATATAGTACCATCGAGCTGGTCTGATGATGGAGACTCAGGGTGGCCATAGGAACTCCTAAATTACACACGATAAATCCGTCGTGTTAGGGCTTGTTAGAATCGTCTTGATAAGTAGAAGACGACTGTCCAAAAAAGTACAGTCGACAATAAAAGCTTGTCCCAAAAATTTAATTTTTGACAGAAACTTATTTATAGTTCTAACTAAACAATGATCACCTCTAGACGGCTACGTTACAAGCCCTTTTACAAAAATTCAGGCCGCTTGCCTCAGTGAACACCCTGCCTACTTACATACTACTATTGACTCCTATCAAACATAATGGAGTCATATTGTCCTGAAATGGTTTACGAAGTGACCCGTTATTGTGGCTCGCTAGTGGCCAACGAACAAGGTCAAGTGAGCCGCGGGGCCGGGGGTGACTGTACGCCGCCCCTCCCCGGCCCGCGGCACGACTCAGCTCGTAGTGAGTACTGAGTATTTCTAGACACCGATAGCTTGAAATAAACTTCCTCGTGTCTCCACAATTTAGCCTCAGGTTCTATTGTTCGCAGGATGACAATAGGTATTACGCGTATTTTATTGTATTATGTTGTAAAAATAGTTTACGCACGTTCTGTTTATACTACATAGGTACATAGTACGGTACGAAATAGTACGAATAAGTTATTTGAACTGCGGTGAATTAATGAATGTCATTATTTCATAAATTAATTAATAGTTACTTTCGTTCTTAAGACTTATCGATTCATCGACTTATTTATAAAGTATATATTATGTAAACCAGTCTAACAAAAAAACAAGTTTTGAAAACCCTATAATAGGTACGGCATGTTTTGGTATTATCGTGCATTTTACGACGCCTCGCTTTTCGAAATTAGATTTTCCTTTTAGCCCCTGCGAGATAGCAAAGTACTTACGATTCATAAAATACATAGAGGTTTAAAAAGTTATTCGCCTTCTTCAACGAGCCATTATAGAACCCTGTCGCAGCAAGCCATGAGCGCAAATCGACAAACTGACTTATGGACAAATGTTTTTAAAGTAGGTATTATACAATATTTATAATTTATTGCAAACAAACAATGTATTATGTTATGTTATGACACCGTTAATTATTTAAATATGTTGAAGTAATTTAAATCCAGTAAAATATGAGCATGCTTGCATGCAGGCTGAATTACACTGTGGAAATAAATATTGTGTAACACCTTTATTAGGTACCTACCTACCGATACATACCTACTGTATGTATAAAGCAAATCAATTCGATTGATTGATTTTAAACGTACGGCCACGAATAGTGACGTGCGATTTCTGTAACATTGCAAAACTTTCCTTAATTATGCGAAAATTACAGCTTCTGAAACTTACATATTTATATCGAAATGATTCTGACACTAGTAAATTTCATGTAAAATTCATGAAAAAAATCCGTTACTTACGTTACATGCCAAAACTACTTTTCAGAAATTAAACGATTTCACTTTGGTAATTTTCAGAATATTGCATGAAATTTTAGGTGAAAGTTTCATTTTTGAAAGTTTCAGAATGTTGCAGAAATTTTAGTGAAAGTTTCACTTTTGAAACTTACAAGCCGGCTATCACAGTCACGAACGTTAAATGTCTTGAATGTCATTAGAGATGCCAATGCAAAGTCATTAAGGTGGGTCCCAAACATAAGTCTTTGACTGTACATTCTACAACATAGTAGGCAAAATGTAAATTACCCTTAATTAAGTTAAAACCAAACACGTGTGACCGCGATGCCACGTGGCGAGGTTACCGGGGTAATCACGGCCCTGCCTGACTCTACGACGCATCCGTCATTCATTACATTACATTCTTCTAAAATATGTTTAGTTCAGGGGTGTTATTCTCTCAAAAACAACGGACGGGCGGACGAACGAGCGAAATCGCAGCGGCGAGTTTAAGTAGTCCCGTCAGAGCGAACAAAACACATTTTAGCGCGTGCATTTTCAATTAAGCATCCTTATACGTTCGATCCATCGGCAGAAACCATGCTGCTAAATTGAAAATGCACGCGCTAAAATATGTTTTGTTCGCACTGACGGGACCACTTAAACTCGCCGCTTGGACATTCACTCGTCCGTCCGTCCGACCGCCGTTGTTCTAGGAGTATAAACACAGACCACTTACCCTATAGACTCCGCATACAAAGGCGCCCCCGTAAGCCATGCTTATGCTCACAGAACACTAATTGGTTGCCATGGTTCTATTGGCGCGCACCACGACGCGCACACTTGATTATTCGTTGACTTTGAACTAGCCAATCACGGTGCACTTTCCGCCCCCCGCGCCCCGCCATTTTGGCTTAATGAGATACTAGACAAACTGTTCCGAAGCGGAGTCTATAGGGTAAGTGGTCTGTGAGTATAAACAATGTTGCTTTTGACGTGTTATAGTATTATTTTTCACTCAGCCGCTACTCCATAGACGATACACAAAACGACAATACGATAGAACAGATAAAACAAAAGACAAATCTCACTCAAATTGGCCTAGTCCAAAACTGAGCTCTAGGCTTGTATTACGGGTACTAGACAACGATAAACTTACTTAATATGTACTATCAGCCCAATGGAACCCTGACCCACCATAGAACGGTGTCACAGTGACATTATAAAACAATTTGTTTGACACTTCTTATGACTTGAATCATAACGTCTCTGTGACACAGTTCTATGGTGGGTCAAGGTTCCAATGGTCTGATAGTACATACGAAACAACCAAGATTCAGGAACAATTACTTGCGGTCATCACACAAATTTCTGCCCTTGCCGGGATTTGAACCCGGGACCGCTAGCTTCGTAGCCAGGGCCACTCACTACCGACTATAGTGCCTGGCCGATAAGAAGTCAATCCGGACATATTGCACAACCATGAAATTCCTGAATAAGGATAATGTTGACATCAGCCAAACAATGCTGGTATTACTATTCCTTCACACGCAACAAATAAGTTTGGCATTGTTTTACTGCAGCTGTCAACAATGTCAACAGTCAGAAACTTCATGGTCGTGCAATAAGGATTGACTTCTTATCTGCCTAGGCTAGGCTTCGACACGACACGTTCGTCAAAAGCAATATGATTGAATGTTGTAGAATTATAAAGGCCCTGCGGGCCTACGAGTAGTATGGCTGCGTATATATCCACTGTGGATAAAGCATCCGTCACTTTTTGACACGTGCACTTATTTACCTGTCAAAAGGTGACAGATGGCTTATCCAAAAATTATCACGTGATAAACGCAGCCACATTAGGCCCCCAGGACACCCGGGGCTAATGAGGTTAGTCAGTAGTAGTTACTCTAAGTACGTAACAGGGGCCTAGCCAAGATGCATGAGATTACGACTTTTGAAAATCGTCCGAATGGACTGACGTAAGCTGCTGAAAGCTCGCGTCAACCACTTGTGTCAACTCCAAACATTTCAAGGCGATAGAAAACGAAAGCATTTACAGCGTTTGCATCTTCGCTAGACCTACAGCTAGTCATTAAAAAAAGGTAGAGTAAATTACATTTTAAAACTGAAACTCGTGATTTTATTTGACAAATACCTACCTACCGCGAATCAACATAGGTGAATTTCGTCAGCAATGTACTAAGACAATAAACGTATCGGTTACATTGTATACCTCAGTATTTAATTACACTTCTACTTCCTTTGATCAGTTTTCGTCTGATACGCTTGAAAACTTCCGTAATTATATTATAGCTAATATTTTTTGTATAGTGACCCGGCGGCATTAGTTGTAGCTTTCAAATACCTACCCGCTAGTGTTACCTCTTTCATCAGTTCTATTTCCATCATTTCCTTGCATGTAGTCATTTGTCATCGGGCAAACACATACACTATATTCCAAAACGCTTTCCTATATGCTCTGATCTAACTACAATGTTGTTATATAACTACTAGTACGAGTATGTACCACAATTATGGCAAATAAACTTTTGACTTTGACTTTGACTTTATGTAGCACACTATAGTTCAGAAGTAAAATTAATCAAAAATAATCAATTCATATTCAGATTTTAGCGTAAGTCGAACCTGGTTGGCCAAGTGAAACGATTAAGAGTTATCAGTATTTCTTGTTCTACAAGAAATACCTTTAAACTGATGATGCTGCAGATATAAATCAAAGAGAGTCGCTAGATTATTTTTTACTGGGTAGTGATTCTCTCAACAACGACGGTCGGTCGGACGAACGAGTGAATATCCAAGCGGCGAGTTTAAGTAGTCCCGTCAGTGCGAACTAAACATATTTTAGCGCGTGCATTTTCAATTTAGCAGCCTGGTTTCTGCCGATGGATCGAACGTATAAGGCTGCTTAATTGAAAATGCAAGCGCTAAAATATGTTTTGTTCGCTCTGACGGGACTACTTTTTAAACTCGCCGCTGCGATTTCGCTCGTCCGTCCGACCGTCCGTTGTTTTTGAGAGAATAACACCCCTGTTAGCGAGGTGCGTGCGAAATCTAGCAATAATCATAAAGTAAAGTAATCGCCCCGCTCGAGTGGGCAGCTAATGGCGGCGGGCAGTAAACTGACGCACTGCGCCCGCGCATCCATCAAACGCGCGCGTGAGTTCGCCGCCCGTGACCTCGGCCTTCACCTCCGTTTCCGGGTGCACCCCGAAATATAGCTTCACTGGTGCTCTGAGGCCCTACTTCGAAAATCGAAGTTCGAAGTAAGGTACCTGTTGGTAAATACCGTGGAGCTAAGACGAATGGGCCGCAGACTCCCCAACGCGTAATCCATCATCCTCTAACTTGTCCACTCGCACAACAAGGATTCCGTAACCCCCTGTAAATATTTATAATATTTCATTTGTTGTTATTAAAGCGGCTTACACACAAGTTTAGTTGTCTAGTCGACGAATATTTTTTGCGACAAAATCATTTTTAATACCTATTTTATAAGTACATACGCGGGTGAATATTTGGCGTTTCAACCGCCGTCATTATTATTTTCGCATATTATTCAATATAAACTCAATAACTTTCTTGTTTTTTTAAATGGAATGGATACTACCCCCGGGTCGGCTGATTTTGACATCAAAAATTGCTGGTAGCTATCATTATTTTCGTCAATGTATTATAGTAGTTTATGCAATAGTTGTATAAGAGAGGTCAAAATATATGAGTGGCGTGAGTTACGATGTGAGCCGAAGGCGAACATCGTAAAGGAAAGCGCCACGAGTGTTTTTTGACTTAGTTATACACCGTTGCATACAATACTTTTTCTACGACTAGGTTTCAAATGAAATGCAAAATTAAGCGAAAAAACTTACAAACGAACGAACGAAGTAAAGAACAACAAACGAGCGGGAAACAAGAAAATGACAAAATATGTGTCTATGGTTAACTTTGTTTTTAAATTGACGGAATGGAAAAAAGAATTATTTACAATTCCAAAACATTTTAATTTGACCAATCAGAATACTTCCACTAAATTAAATCCACCAATCACAATACACATCGACTGTCAAACGGAACGATAGGTTCTTTTAGGTACGTGTTTCTCTTTAACTAATTTAAATCTTTTAAAAAAACTTTGTAATTCGTATCAACCAATCAGAATACAGCTATTTTAAAATCGACCAATCAGATAACTGAAATCATTTCTCAAAACATTAGGTGTTTTATAGTCCCTATTTCACAATCGTTAAAATATGATTAACAGGCTACACTTAGTAATCTGTGGCGTATCGTTAGGGCGACTTTACGACACTGAGAGCTGTTATGGGGAATAGAGTTATAGACTTTTCTGAAGTCATATTATCTATGTTCTTATAATAGTGTTCGTGACTATGTAAAAGACTAATAAAAGTACAGGAGTAGAAAAAAGAGAATAATGACGGCGGTTGGAACGCCCGAATATTCACCCACCTACGAAGCCTCAAAATATGCAAACTTCTAGTTATAAGGTTTCAATGCAAAACCCAAAAAATAGATACTCTACGTTACGACTACAACCAAGACAACTTAATTAAATTTAAATCTTATATAGACTCATTATCTTTTTCTGACATATATAATACGGAGGATCCTAATGTAGCTTATGATTATTTCTTGAAGATTTTCCAAATGTTATATGATCTGTGCTTCCCAAACAATAAAATTCGTATGAGAACCTTGAAAAAAATAAGTTGGATTTCTAAAGGTATCAAGATTTGTAGTAGGAAACACAGACAATTGCTTTGGCGCTACAGACTTGCTCCGAACCCTAAAAATAAAACACTCCTGCAAAAATACTCTAGAGTATACAAGAAAATCATTAAATTAACGAAAAGGTCTCAGAATAACTATAAAATAAATACGGCGCGAAATAAAAATAAAGCTGCTTGGGATATTATAAAAAAATCACAAATATCATACCCTAAAGAACCCATTTCCAAAATTAAACAAGACCAAAACAATATAGTCACTAATCCCACAGAAATTGCAAACGTATTTAATGAGTTTTATACAAACCAAATTAAAATCACGACGACTGACTCTAAAGCTAAAAACATAAGTTTAAACACAAATGTTCAATCAATGTTTATGTATCCTACAACAGCGAAAGAAGTACAAAACATAATAAATGGCTTAAAAAATACAAAAAGTGTAGGATACGATGGAATCGATACGTCTGTAATAAAATTTGTACGTAACTCTATAGCTGGGCATCTAAGTCACATAATTAACCTGTCATTTAATGCAGGCATCTTCCCTGAGGGTTTGAAGACGGTAATTGTCAAGCCCCTCTTCAAAAAAGATGACAGAGAAAATCCTAAGAACTACAGACCAGTAGCCCTGATCCCAGTTTTCTCAAAGGTGTTTGAAAGTACAATATACAATAGAATGTACAACTACCTAAATAAATACAATATCCTCTGTGACGAGCAAAAGGGTTTTCGGAAAAATAAAACTATAAACATGGCTCTATTCGATCTTATTAGTGCAGCGGTTCTACACGTGGACAAACGAATACCTATATGTGCAATTTACACTGATATGACCAAAGCATTCGATTACGTTGATCATTCAATACTTTTGAGTAAGTTGAATACCTATGGAGTTAGAGGCAATATTTTGAATTTAATTAAATCATATTTATCTAACCGAATACAATACACAGAAATAACCCGCATCTGCACCAAATTAAAACAGGAATTTAAGTACACTTCAAAGGCTATAAAAATAAAGTACGGCGTACCACAGGGAAGTGTGCTCGGACCCCTTTTGTTTCTCGTATACATAAACGATTTGCCAACATCTGTTAATTGTCCTATGATTCTCTTCGCAGATGATAGCACAGCTATTATAAAATGTGTCGAATCTAGTGAATATGAAAATGACATCAAAGTAGCTCTTAATGAAATTGTGACATGGCTCAACAATAATAATTTAATAATTAATCTTAATAAAACCAATACGATGCAATTTTATCAAAAAATATTAGTTAACAATTTTGACATCAACTATAGAGGTACTAAAATAAAGAATGTTCACGAATGTAGATTTTTAGGAATTATTATGGACAGTAATCTAAAATGGAAGGCACAAGTCAAAGAAGTCAGTAAAAAAGTTAATCGATCAGCATACGTACTAAGGAAACTATCAAAAATAGTAGACAGAAAAGTGCTAATCAGTGCTTATCATGGGTTAGTGGCTTCAACTTTAAGATACGGTGTCATATTTTGGGGCAATTCAGTCAATAAAGATATTGTTTTTAAAGCACAAAAAAGGTGTATCCGTGCTATGTTGGGTCTGAAGCCTAAAGAGAGTTGTGTCCCTGCTTTCAAATCATTGAACCTTCTCACGTTGCCATCATTGTACCTACATACTAGAAGTAGCGTTGTTCATTAAATGCAATCCCCATTTATTTGTGCTGGCCGCCCGCGGACGAGCGCGGCCCGCGCGCGCCCAGTACCAGCACAACCTGCGAGCTCCCGCGGGGAAAACGGCCCTTTTAGCCAATAGCCTACTCGGCATGGCCCCATCTATATATAATAAAATACCTAAATACATTGTAAATCTAGATTTAAAATTATTTACCGAATTATTAATTACTAAATGTTATTATTCAATTGCAGAGTATTTAAATTAGACTAAACTGTTACATAATTAGAATTTATTTGACATGAGATATAATTTATTTATTTTTGTTTGTTTACTGTTCATAACATTGACTATTTGTAAAAGTACTGCATGCTGCATGCACACGGAAAATTTGTACACCTGCCTTTGCAGGTAAGACATAGCGAACGCAACCTGTAAAACAAATCACCATCACTGTATGTACCTACCTATGTTTAACAAATAAAGATTCTGATTCTGATTCTGATTCTGATTCTGATACATTGTAGTCAAGTGTGCCAAAATTAAATTAAATAAGTATAAAATTTCTGTTAAATTGCTGAATGTACTTTTTTTGCAGTATCATTATCTGCTTATCAAGAAAAAACGAATGAGTCTCAACTCAACACGGTGGCTCTACGTTAAGTATAGCGGAGAGCCCGTCGCCACCTTCTGACCCCATCATCAGATCAGCTCATTGATAGGTACCATAATATTGCGGTTCAAATTTCAGCCCATTCAATTGACAAGATTTCATATTTTCAAGACTTTAATTTTATTCGTTTTATAGATACTGTTTGGAAGGAGGAAGACACTAATAGTTTTAAATTTTCTCTAGAATTAATAATTATTTTATTATTAATTTATTAAGATGTACTTATTCTAAAAGGGCGTAACTTCATTTCTACGACACAATGGACATAATTACGTTAGTCCAATCTGTATATAAAAAAGTATCATGTCAACCGATACTTAATTCTCTAACGCCCACTTGCGTGGTCCAGAGTTAGCGTCTTAACCCGAGGTTAGGCGGCAAAAGCCTCGTACAAAAGTAGACGCTTAACTCTGGGTTAAGGGCTAACTCTGGTTCGCGCAAGTCCGCCTAAGGGCCACTTGCACAAAAAGTTTAACCCTGGGTTAAGACACACTCGAGTTAAAATGACAGTTTTCGTATGAATCTAACGACTACTTAACTCGAGTTAAAATGACAGTTTTCGTATGAATCTGACGTCTACTAACTCGAGTTAGTGCCTTAACCCAGGGTTAAATTCTGCGTGCAAATGGCCCTAAGTATCTATCCATCTGCAAATACCTAGTGTCAATGTCAAATTTGAAGTATGACAGCTTTTTTTCTCGTGAAAAAGGCATAGTATTGGTAAAACTCGATATTTTTATTAACTTACTTGTAATTTTGTAAATAAAGAAAAATAAATCTAAATAAATATCTTGCCGTGTTCAGGAGGTAAAACCCTTTCGATTCGTATAGTAATTTGCAGGTGTCACCAAAATGAAATGTTGTCAATTGACGGGAATTGGTTCAAAATAGGTGTGCAAATTTTGACGGACCACTTGCAAACACATAAGATCAGTGCAATTAAGTTAAATAATAAAACCTTGTAAAAATAAACTTGTTAATTGTGTTCGTTTTTTGAGCACACTTGGTGTGCGTGTACCTCCGACTAGGTAAGCTGCGGGTGCAATATGGCCGTCAGCAACAGTTTAAATAAAACCGCTATCAAACGCCGAGACGTTGCCGCGCGAGACCGACGGCTGCGCCGGAGCACAGCCGCCTGACGTTGGCAGCGACCTTGGCTCATATTCCGTAACCACGCGAATGTTTTTAGCATTCCGCCCAAATATTTTGATTATTTTTATCGTGGTAGTTTGTCAGATTTACTAAATATTTTTAGATACGGATGTTCTTATCGTTGTATTTTGTAGAATAAGTTAGAAGTTAAACAACAGTAATATGCGAGGGTGATGAAATGCTCAAGCGGTTACTGACGAAACTAGATACCTATTTATAGAAATATTTATCTTGTTACGCGTCGATTAGATAACCTCATATGTTTTTAAAAGTCGGTTAAAAAAATACATGTTAGAAATGATGATACGCACAAAGCACAATAGTAAAATTCGTAAAAAACAAATCGGAAGCAGACCTTTCACAGGAGATCAACTAGCGACATATTTTTACCTTCTGAAAATCATATAACATGAGAAGCATTTAAATACAAAAGAAACTGGACTCCTTGTGGTTTTTGGAGATATTTTTTGTTTCCATGGTTACTGTTTTACATAGTTCGACATGATTTTGGCGGTTTTTTCTAATAATGTGGGGATAGGATAGATTGGGGAAAGTAACACACAGCTGACTCTATGAGAGCAGAGCTATAATCCAGACTGGTTGACGCGGGTCGCTCTTTTTATTTACAAACAATTTTTTTTTTTTTTTTTTGGCATCGAGTAGACAATCGAGCACACAGGCCACCTGATGGTAAGTGGAAACTGTGACCCATAGACATTCGCAATCACAAGACTGCAATGCAATCCTAAGACTGCAAATGCGTTGCCAACCCTGAGGCTAAGATGGTATGCCTCTATGCTAGTCATTTCACCGGCTGTCTGCACAAATAAGAAGTCCTGTGTTGTGTCAATCACTACATAGTATAAAAACAAAGTCGCTTCCCGTTGTCTGTCCCTATGTATGCTTAGATCTTTAAAACTACGCAACGGATTTTGATGCGGTTTTTTTTAAAAGATAGAGTGATTCAAGAGGAAGGTTTATATGTATATTATTTTTTTATTTTATGTACTGGTGTTACAGAAAACTCATATAAACCGAAGCGAAGCGAGGGCGGGTCGCTAGTGTCTTATAAAATGAACTGAGTTCACGCTAGGTTCATGCCAATGCAAGAGGTCACGATAGTTCAAGCAAGCGTTTTTAATTAACAATGTCCATAAAACCATACTCATACAAGAAGCGGAAACTTTTTATTGCTCCTACTCGACGATTCGGGCTCGGCAAAGAACGATAGCGATCTTTAAGACCATTGAAATGTGGGGGTGAATATTCCGGCGTTCCAACCGCCGTCATTATTCTTTTCAACACATTGACGAAAATAGTGATAGCTACCAGCAACTTTTGATGTCTAAATCAGCGGACCCGGGGGTAGTATCCATTCCATTTAAAATCACAAGGAAGTTATTAAGTTTATATTGAATAATATGCGAAAACAATAATGACGGCGGTTGAAACGCCAAATATTCACCCGGTAGTGCGGTGATCGCTACGCTAGCTTGAAGAATCAAGAAAAACGTGACAAGGCTTTGATTTTGCTATAAGCTTTACCTACGTATTCGCCATCGTCTCGTCGCAGCGGCCTCTAAATGAATCTGATTACTAGGGGCCTAGACAAGAGGCATGACGCCAAGTTAGTGATTTTCGAAATTCGACAAAATGTGTAGGATTGATGTAAGTGATGACACTGATTGAAGGATTGATTTATTCGTTCACTTGTATATATATTTTTTGTACTTGTAATTTTTTAAGAACGTTACTGTATCTACGTGACATTGATATTTGTATGCCAACAGGCAAAACATAGTGATACACGCTGTATTTTTTCCTCCACCTGTATTTCTCTACCTATGTTTTACAAATAAATAATTCTGATTCTGATTCTGCAATGATGACAGATCGCGTCGGCCACTTATCACATCTTCTTCGGTAAATCAAGGGCACAATGTACAATATTACAATAATCCAATTGTGCCCTTATCCAACCGAAGGTGCGTTATGTAAACTCCTTACATTTCCAGTTGATTGACCAACTCTTTTTATCTGAATTCCAAAAGACAGTTGTATTGTAAAAATAACCAAGCTATTCTAGATTCTATGGTTTACCATTGATTGATCCTGGAGGAATAAAGACTCTACAAGATGGCGAAACGAACGTTCTTTAGTTGTTATCGATTTCAGTTAAATAGGAGGCTTCATCGAGCCTCGTGTTTGTCGCAAAAAGGAGTTAGCTCGAGTACTTGAAACATAAGTAGGTATTCCATTATTACATTTTGAATGATCATTCTACTTCAGATGTAGCGATGTTAGAATGAATGTGTTTCATATTCAATATTAATTAAGCTAGTTGAATGTATTATTAAATATTTTTCTAGTCATTAATTAAACTATAAGCTTACTCTCTTAAGGTTTCTGCCTACCTCTATGGTAAAAACAGGCGTGATTTACTTAATGAATTGTTGTAGCTATAGGTATGCGACGAAATCGAGAAGCTACAGGCTGTCAGGCTTGTATGTAGTGTAGTGCCGCGTAGATCCTTGTGCAGGCGCATTGAAAAGAGCGGGCGGCGCGGGCGCAGGTGCGGTGTCGTCGAACCCAGATGCGTTACTTTAAATTCAATCGCACACCTGGCGCAACCTGCAAGCTGCGACCCAAGAATCACGAGATCTTGCCCAAATTCAGTTTTTATGTCGTTTACCGTAGTACCTGCTGTCCGATGCCAACTGTTACGAGAGAAACATAATTATACCAAGCAACATCTTCGTTATTTTGAAATTTTAATTTTAATTAATTGAGCCTTAATTACGCGTACGATTATCTACTAGTAGCTAATGAGCTGAAAGCTATTAATTTAAACTGATAAGATAAAGTCAAGGTAGCTTAGGTTGCGAGAATTATAAAAATATTTGTGTAAAGTAAATAGTTTTTTATAAAATTCACTATCCCAAAATCGTTGTTTCTTAAAAGCAGAATTTCTATTCGAGTATTTTCCCTAATTGTGTTTTCACAGTCGTGAGTTTTGCGTGTGACGCCTTTTTCCCTGTCGTGTTTTTCCCCATTCCAGATATCTACATCATAGATATCAATTTTACAGAGTCGACGGAGCTCCGCTATTGCGGAGCTCTTATTTCTACATGCATTGGCCCTTGGAGCCTGCTGCAAAACTAACATGTCCAAAACTCATCTACCTAAGCTATTTCGACTTGATTACAAATGTGAAAATCTGCGATTACAAAAAATCCGATTTGGTAAGGATGGGAACACCTTGAGCGCTCTATACATTAACATATCGTAATCCACATTCTTAAAGAAATAATTTGGGATGGAGATAAGACGTCAGCGCAGATGTCGAGCGCCGTCGGCGCAGGTAGCCGCCCTGTCCGCCGCGAGCCGCCGGCGCGCGCGCATCTGTTCAGTCTCACCCACCTTCGCCACACTCTTTACACGTGCTGCAACTTTTATTATATTTTAAATCAGTTTTTATTTATAATTCGGTGGTATTACATGTGCTTGGTATGCGTACCTGTAGGTATAATTAGCGAGTTTTCAGCGCGGAGCAGTCGCGGTCACAAGTGTCGGATTTTGAAACAGCTGCTTTTGTTTTGATTGTGATAGCGTTATCAACGTTCAACTGCAATAATACCTATGGTGAGTTATTTTTATTTTACACGTGTCACTTTTTTGCTAAAAAAGTATTATATGCTTACGTCTCGGTACCAGTAAATAAAAGTGTAGTGTCCGTCTCTTATTTAAAAATAAATACCAAAATTTCAGTGAAACCTTCTGTTTATACTTACAATTCCTAATTATAAATGTAAATTTTTAGAATCTTGGCTGTCTGTTTTTTTTTTAAAACGATTTAAGGATTTCGACGTTAATTTCAGGGTTTTAAAACTCCTTGCAGGGTTCAAAAGCTTACAATATCTACTAATATTTATAAATAAATCTTTTACCGCCGCCATAGTTACCGAGGCAAAGCGAGGGCTGGTCGCTATTCTTATAATGGGGGATTGTTTTTATTATTTCAATGAGATATCCAGCAGTGGGGAGTAAATACAGAACGCTATTTTTTTTTCCTTCTATATGTTGTAATAAATAAATAGGTACCAGAGGACAATCTACCACAAATAGACCTAGTCCCAAACTAAGCTATAGGCTCGTTCTCTCACCAGACATCGATAAGCAAACTTTTATAGATAAATAATTACAAACTGAAATATTTAGAAAACACCCAGGACTCAGGAACAAAGACTCGCGCTCGCTCATCATGCGAATATTTGCTCTTACCGGGATTCGAACCCGGGACCGCTAACTGCGTACCTAGGGTCACTATCAACGAGGCTACACGTATCGCCAATGTTTAGTTTAGTTTAGTTTAGTTTATTTATTTCATGAAACAAATTACAATATAAGTTTGCATTATTACCATGTCAAAATTAAAAGAATCGCATCATGATTGTCAAAAACTAATAAGATAATAAAATTAAAATTAATATTACAAATCATTTCACCAATAGGGATCGTCTTAATAATTTAAAAATAACATGAAATAAAATAAAATAACGGTCAAAAATATACAATAGTCACAAAAAAAGGTACAAAAGTTATCAGAAAAATGTCATACACTAGAGCTACAGAATTAATTCCATGTACTCGTCTACTGAGTACAGAGGGTTATCCAACAAAAGGTTTCTCAGTCGACGCCTAAATGTTTCGTCAGATGGTTCAGATCTCAAATCTGCGGGTAGGTGCTCGAAGTAGGTCGGGCCAATGACACGGGGGTTCTTTTCCGCAAGTGCCATGCGACGGGGAACTGTTCTTAAGCGTCCAGTGGTTCGAAGCTGTTTGCCCGGAATGTCCACGCGTGCAAACTGAGATATGTTATTTTTTACGAATACTATAATTTCTAATAAGTATTGTGAGTAGTGCGTCAATATGCGTTGAGATGTGAATAAATCTCGACAAGAGTGCCTAGGTTTTACTCCGACAAGTGTACGGATGGCACGTTTTTGCACAATTAGGACCCTTTTGGCGTTTGTGGAGTTACCCCAAATGAGATGAATGTAATGTCATGTCAGTGTTGAGGGTTCATATTAACAATGGCCTAAATAGGTCTTTAGCTCAGTCAAATAACTTTTAAAATTCCTAATAATGTTCCTGCGGATTTGTTTTGGTATTGTTTTATGACAAAACTGAACACTGTAATTAATTATGCCTTAGTTTAGACTATCTTAATGCGGCCAAAGATACTTAAGGGATTAATATATTCTCCAATACTACGAGTATAACTGATAGTTGATGTTAATGCATACACAATAACGTCACCTGTCACCCCGGGCTTATCCTTCGAGCTAATCATGATGGTGATTATGATCTGGCATCTCTGACAGTTGCCGGGCGAGCGCATGCTTCCTGGTGCGTCCCTTTGTTTATTCATAGAGCTTTGTTACCTTGGTTCCGTCTCCCTTTCATCTTTGTTACTTATTATTCTTAAGGTTCTACCGATTTAATGATAGGCTGTACACCGCGTTTGGTCCTCATTTTAGGGCAGCGGCAGTTCTAATGCGACTCATCCCCTTCCATCGAATCTAAGATAATATAGACTAGCTTCTGTGCTAGAACAGTAGGGCTGCAACATCACGGACGTTAGTCCTTGATCCAGCATAGGTAGATACAATCTAAATGAAGCAATCAAGTTATACATTTGATATTTCGTCCTGAGTGATCAACGTACTTACTTAATCATTTAAATTAGGTACCGTTATTCGAACCCTTTACAGCTTGTGTGCGTGTAACTGAATCTAATTAGGACCTTTACGCGCCACTCATAGCAAGTGGCGATTGATTGCATTTCACGCGTAACAGCTGCATTACTGCACTTGCACCTCCTGTCTACACGGACTGCATACTGAGCAGGCTGCAATAGGACATATTTCACGGGACCCGGCTAACACGCAATTACATTCAATTGCATTATGTACGCGTGAATCGGATTCCAGGGGCTCTATTGAACTTGGTAACACCATACATCGGTCATGTTATCGTATTGTCAACGTTACGATAGCTCTTATTTACTTGACATTAACGGCGGCCGAGTACGGGAACGAGGTGTATCCGAAAGAGCCGATCTGTACAAGACAGAGTTGGAGTATCTTGCGGCGCTTCTTCTCTGCAATGATGGGCTTTTCCGAAGCGCTGGTAGATTCACTCTATAAATATTACCGATGTGTAAAAGAGCCTTCATATGGCCTATTTCCTCAATAAATATTTTGATCTTAATTGAAATCTAGGTATATACCTCACAGCCAAATTAAATCACACCTGTTTCTCAGAGGGGTAGGCCCTGCTACGATCCTGACAAATCTCTTTCACTTCTTCCACATACATACATTTAAAAAAAAACACGCGCACGCACATGCGAGTCATGCACGCACATTTCAGGTAGGTACTTACTTATGATTCGGCCCTTTTCCAGTATTTCTCCGATTTGATTCGAAAAAGTACGCCTACGGCGGCCCCTTCCGATCCTTCCACCCGCTTTCGATCCATACATTATATATCGTCAATCTTCTTTCATCCATCCTTTTTAAATGACCAAACCATCGAAGCATGCCCTTTTCAATCACTACATCTCTGCTTCGAGTGTAATCCCAAAGACATCTTAAAATAATCCTGACTAGATGACGCGGCTTATGTTAATGCTCGAGAAAGCCCGAGTTATTGAGGGTCAGCGAGTCCCATTTTGAGAATTGAACACTTTAAAATGAACTTAAAACAATAAAATATTATTTTACTGACGATTTATTTTCTACCTTGGAGCAAAATAATTACTCACTTTGATATTTAGCAGTAGATGGCACATTTTTTTTTTTTTTTTGTTTTTTTTTTTTTATGGCATAGGTAAGACAAACGGGGATACAGGCCACCTGATGGTAAGTGGAAACTGTGACCCATAGACATTTGCATTCACAAGACTGCCATGCAATCCTAAGACTGCAAATGCGTTGCCAACCCTGAGGACTAAGAAGGAATGCCTCTATGCTAGTCATTTCACCGGCTGTCTTATCCCCAAACCGGAACACAACAATGCGAACACTGCTGTTTGGCGGTAGGTTAATGGATAAGATGGTGGTAGCGATCCGGACGGACCCTGCATAAGGTCCTACCACCCGCAACTACACTAGGCTGATGATGGTAAATTCAATAAAGTCAGGAACGTAGCTGGCTGGCATCGTGCGCGGCGCATCGGCACCGCAACCACCCAATAGCGGTGGTACCGAGAAGCAGCCCGGTAACCAGAGCTGGGCCCCGAGTAGTCACGTCGTACAGCTTTGTTCCGCGAGAATTATTGGCTCTAAAGTTCCGTTCTTAGAATCTTCTTGCACTTACTTATTTGGAAGTTTTGGAACTTATAAAAATTGTAGGTATCGTAGTTTAGCGTTATATGTGCTAGCTAAACATGTTTTAAAAACTATAGTTGAAATATAACCAAAATGTTAACTATGAAAAGTTAACGAAACTCCTTAATAATTTGGATTTAGTTCATTGTTTTTTAAGCATTTCATTATTATAAACAAAATATTTCCTAAAATGGTAATGCGTTGATCATGTCGAAGTATCACACATAAAAACATTTATTAAAGAATAATACGATACAATACAAAACTCTTTATTGAACACCACCCTAAAGTAAGAAAAGTATACACAAAAATTAAGGAACACATACAAATGCATAAATGCAAAAGTACGGTCTACGTATACGGTTCCTTCCAAAAATGGTTCTCTGTCCGTCGCATCCATTTACCAACAAGGTATTGTTTATGCCGAGTATAGACGCGGCGCGCCTCTAGCAACCTTTCGCGCTGTCTGCTAAAAACAATATTAAATCCGCCGTCATACACGATGCCATTGACATTCCTCCGACCACCTAACTACTCACCACCGCCTTGTACAGCTTTCCGCGCTCATTCTCATGGTTCCATACATCCATGGCGTATTGTCGGGAGAACCTCCACGACGACACGTGTTTACGACGCACTCACCAGGGGCCAGGGCTCGGTGCCGCCAGTACCACGGCTAGACCCCTGGCGGTTCGTTGATTGTTTTGGATAAGCGGCGGGTCACATTGAGGCGAACAATGGGGTGATAAGATAGTATCGAATACGACGTGCTTAGATTAAACGTTGGATCTTGTAAGGGTATCGTTCGGAAACTCAACTACAGTTAGGGCTCTGCTGTGTTGGCGTTTAGTGATTGTTAATATGCGAGCAGGGAATATAATCGTGTTACCTAATGTTGGCATCTACAACAGAACATAGATTATCTGTTTAGTTATTAGGTTGGTATAAATCATGTACAGTCAACCAATTTGATTTGTAGGCCACTATGGACTATGGTAAAGTGACGTTAACAACCAAAACGTAAGAGACTTCCTATGATTTGGTTTACAACGACACGTTCACAAAGTCCATAGTGGTCTGGGATTCAAATTGGTTGACTCTATGTACTTTTTATTACATTCTCCCTGTGACCAACACAACGGCGCGGCGGTTTTATTGCTGAGACTGGTTTCCATACAAAAACTACCAAAGGGGTGTTACAAGCTTAGCCTGTGTATCTACGTATTAGCGTATCTGTGTATCTAAGTATCTGAGTATACGTGTATCTACATCTCAGAAGTAAAATACCAAATTGACAAAGGAAATTAAACCAACTTACGAAAACACTTTCGCATACGCAGTAAGAATAGTTCACATGTATGTCTTACATCTATGACTAATCTAAGTTAGAATGTCGAAAAGTCAACATTTGTATCATAAAACGCAAATACATTTAAAAAAAAGCATTTAAACTCGTATAAATTTCCTTGTTATGATAGTTGGTCGAAATGATCGAAATAGGGAAAATTATTCGCACTTTACTTTGTTTACCGTTGTGCCAAATTTAGAAAGGCAAGTTCCTGCCATAATTCACCTCATTCCTTGTCTACACGACCCAAATACAATTTTGAGAAATGTTTATCTACTCATGAGGTAAACACGTTAGCGCTCCTCAGAAACCCAACTAGCCCGCGACCGCGATGCACCGCCGCGCCGGCACCGCCACCGCAGCTTCTCTACTAATTACAAGATAAACAATTATACACATTTATTTATTACTCATTGTTTATAGTTGTGGGAAATCCGTCTAAAGTAGCTGTGTACTTATTAGGGACAAACTCGTACTCATTTGAGTTGTAGCTATTAGCATAAGGTTCAAGTCCGTGTGATGTGAACCCCGGTTGCAGTGAGGACGTGGCACGTGGTCAAGATGCATGTACTTACCTGCGTTGCATAACGCTAAAGTAAACGATTTTACGTAACACCTGGCCATAATGTGAGTTTTATCGCACGCTGCGCGCACGGTAAAACTCGCATTGTGGCCAGGTGAAGACGTAAAATTGTGTACTCATCACGGGCAGTAAAAAAGAAAGCCCTCTATCGCATATTTACAACCCTCGCCTACGGCTCGGGTCTCAAATACCTGCGATTTCGGGCTTTCTTTCTTTTACAGCCCTTGTTAAGTAATGTACTATTTCATCACACTTGCTCGTAAATAGTGTCCTAATATGCTAGGAAAATCGTCCGTAAATCCAAAATAATACCCGCGGGGCTTTTTTTACCATTACGCCCTATGGAGCGTAAAAGAATTTTTTTAATATTATACGTGGACTCAAACTATCACAATACGTCAGGACCCCAATTCTTGTGCCATTCGATATGAAGTTTCATTCGAGATGAAATGTCAGTTGCATACAATTTCCTAAAAATCTCGCACATAAACTATTGATCTCGACTGTCACTAGAATCGGACTCCGAACACGTTTGACATTATCTGTGGTAAGTCACAGACAATGATGTAGTTTGCCGCTAATAACTTAAAAATATGATCTTCTGTCTGATCTTATTTCATTTCCTCGCAATTGTGATGAAAAACATTGTATGTAACACGGGTGGTAAAGGAAATACAAAGCTCGAGTCATTAAAGCCTAACAGACTCTCGTTTGTAATTCTTTCTTTACCATCCTTTATACCTACCCAATGTACTATTAATGGAATTGGAAGCACTCGAAACGACTGTAACCGATCTTTACAATGATGTGTGGCTGAACCCGTGTACTAGTCTCCCCATAGGTTAATAAAAAACCTTATACTGGTACTACCGGATACAACACAAACTAAATTTCAAATGGAATCAGGAACTTTTTCTTTCGCACCATTATTTATTGAAAGTATTATACTTAGCCAGTTAATTGGCACATTGCCAAAGCCAAAATTAGATTTATGATGAGAAAATGTTTTGCATAATTAGAAATAAAGAGCCTAAGTAGGTCAACCGACCAACCTCCTTCTGAGGAAAACATTTATACGCCTGAGCCTCTGAGGATATCCGAAAAATAATTCGACTAAAGAGGTTACCCGTTTTTGCCAAAGCGAATGTCTACTTTTTTGTTGGGTAATGAACTTGTTTAGAGGTAATGAATGATAAGGTAATGCCAGTTTTATCTGTCATTAGCTGTCAGTTGTGAGAGAGTCGCTGACGCGCAAGGTATGCTCGCTAATTTAATTTATACCTAGATTTCTTTATGCTTACAATAAAATTGATGAGATAAGCATTTCATCAAAACAACTGTATCAGCATAACAAAGCTCCGGATAATATGCAACTTCACAAAACATTAGTAGCCAGTGCAATGTATTTATAGAATAGGATTTGTGCATAACTTACATAATATATTAAATACTCATAATTACATAATAAATATTATAGTATAGTAGTTTATTTCTAGACCAGAAAGCTAACCGCAAACGAATTACCCATCAATCTATTTCCCGTTACAACAATTATGGGAATACCGGATCCGCGCGCTTATGGCGGAGTTTCCTCCTGAAACCATATAAATATCATACGTCGCTACAGGACACATTAATTCGTTTCAGACGCGAGCCGAGGCACACCGGCGGCAGGCTAGGCTAGTTTGACGGAAGATGGTAGTTGGTTGGTGCCGCAGACAGTATGGCTCCAGATGCGGAGAACCCCGAGAAGATGGAGCGTCGGGTGGGGAACGGGGGCGCGTACCAGCCGGTGCCCGTGCACCAGCCGACGGGCGCCGGCGCGGGCTGGCGCGTGGCGCCCGCGCGGCCG
>OZ014444.1:181229-253213 GCA_963966035.1 Acleris laterana
CTCACGCAGATAGAGATGATCTCGATACGATATGGCAAGGTGTATACCTACTAGTAACAAGATCTCTTTGAGTAAACGGCACCTAAATGATGTCGAGTATTGTAGTAAGTAAATTGATAGTACGCAGCGGGCGAGCGATTTAGCCTAGTTTTTAGCTTAGCTTTTACACTTTTTTTGCAATCAATTTTCAATTGATGTAAGGATGGATCATAATTTAATTTCACGTTAATCCAATCACAAGAATTTAATTGGTGTTTATTAAAGAAACTTTATTGCCAAGTTTGCCGTAAGTTTATATGCAATAAAACAGAAAGAGACTTAATTTATTACAACATTTGAAAAGAAGTTCTTATAGGTATCTAGGCAATGGGTGCCGATCTCAGCATGAAAGACAGCGCTGGTTTTCAGCGGGCACTAGGCGTAGTAGTCGCTTATAAGTTATAATAGAATGCTAAAAACTAACAACATGCTTAGCTCAAGTTCAAGTTAGTATCTACATTTATATTCCTTATCAAAAGTAATCCTGTCGTATGTTTCCAGCAACAAAAATATTACAGGAAAAAAAATCATTTAGTGTGTGTAATTAACTTATAATTAAATCCTTTATTAGTGTCCGCACTGCGTCTACCTACTTTTAGCGACAGAAGAAAGTAATACCCGAAATCACCGAGCGTGCCGCCACACGCACTTCATACATCATATTAACACCAATTCGCATGCTCTTGTCTAGAAATTAGGAAGGTTCTTTTTATAAAATTAAATTCAAATTGGAAATTATAAGTTGTAATTAGTGTTTGTACAAAGTATAGGTACATACGCAGAAGCATCTACATACGAATACGGCGAGATATTAGAAATTGTTGGTAGCAATTCACAATCGATATTACTGTAAACCATTTTTTTCCTTACTGGGAAAATGCTTTTGCGCATACCACGGGATGGTTATGTGGGACTCACCACCGAGGACGGCCGGAATACCCACTAAAAACCCACCGGTATACCATCTGCGTCCTTCGGGGAGGTGCCACGCGATCACGATCAAGCGCATTCGACTGTGGCACCTCGACGCCAACGACTCCGGGAGGTGCTTATTACTGTGAACCTAACCTAACCTAACCTACTCGGGGGTATGGTAGAGCAGTGTTGAGCAAATAAGTGTACCTATTTAAGAAGTGATTTATCTATACGAGTAAACTCTAGTATGTTTATCGTTGTCTCGTATAAGAGTACAAGCCTAGAGCTCAGTTTGGGACTATGGCTGATTGATTAGTGTGAGATTGGCCCTTGATAAGATTCCTTATTATTATTTGTATGTTTTTACAAATAACGGAACTACGTAGTCAACCAATTTGATTCCTAGACCACTACGGACTTTGTTCAACAAACGTAAGAGACTTCTTGTGATTTGGTTAACATCATCACTTTGACATAGTAGGCTAGAAATCAAATTAGTTGACTGTACGCGGAGCCGAAGCCAACACGCAGAGGCTCTTTACACAAGGTTAATTTAGTGAAGTGATGGGACACCTACCGGCGACTACAGAAGTACCTATGCTCCCACGGACCACCACCGGCTAGTTTAGAACATTTAGAAAGGTGGGATTACTTTTATTAGTTTCCCTTCATTATTACTATACTCGTATTTTACTTAATTAAACTACTTCAATTAAAGCTGATTCATGTAATAAACAATTGAGAAAAGAAATGTTTTTAATAGCTATAAAAATAACAAAGATTTGTTCCTATCACTTTCTAGCAAACCAGAATTTAACATTTAACATAATCGCTGTGTAATTAGCAGTTTAAAATGCTTGTATCATCCGTATTACTTGGCAAATTTCTATTTTAATTTTACTTTTGGTGACCTCTTTTACGGTATTTTTATATTCTGTTGAGAAATGCGTATTCCCTTTTACTCACCCTATTAAGAACGCAATAACATGAAGTATAAGTACTTGTTGACTTTTTAATAGCGTGAAGTATGAATGGGAGGTGGAAGTATGATTAATTGGAAACTGGATAGATGCTAAGCTATCTATATATATACAGAGATAGGATCCAAAAATCCTAACCTAAAAAGGGGGTATGTAACGGTTGCGCTTATTAGAACTTTCTTACTTCGTTGGCTCTTGCTTAGTTTTCAACTGGCACGTCCGCCGGCTCGAGTTACGTGACGCTGACAGATACAAAAAGCTGAAACACGATTGTGTTTTTTTTTCTGTCATGAATTCTACAATATTGTAGCAGGTATATATTTCTACGCAAGACTAAACTCCTACGAGTGCTATTTTTCAGGAATCAGGTGAATGTATCATGTTGTGTTATACCTTTTTCTGCTAATTTTTAATTTGTGTTCTACATTTTTCCTAAAATCTTTCGCTTACGTCTGCCTCATACGTGTACATTAAACTGGTGCTTGGGGTTAACTAACTTGTATGGAAAAAGTACTGTAATGTTTTTATCCATAAAGGAAACAGGAAAATACATGAACTAGACGCTGCCCGTGAGTCCTCTTTTAAGAACGTGTTGGTCATCACTGGGTACGTGCGCCGGCGCAGCGCGAAGCAAAAACCGCCGACGCTCAAAGCTGTCGCCTTGTACCCTGAAAAAGTAAACCCAAAAAGCACCATGAGTATTATATCTATCTCACTTGCCGTGTTCGAGACAAGTCGGCCGTAAAGGAGACAGATGAAAATAAATTTGTGTTTTGGTCCCTCGGGGCGCAGTGACGCATGCGCCCTTGGCTCATCCTCTGACAAAACCTGCTTAGGGTTTTGGCAGTCGACAATCCAAAGCGAGACAGGAATAAAACGCATTGTTACTTTGTTTATACCCTAGTAGCATTTTCGTTGGTCGACCGTATCTCTACGTTGGACTTTCTGTCAGAAATGTACTTTCGACTAGCATTTTCCTACGGATAAAACGTGGCTACCTTCTGCAAACTGTCTCTGCACCAAATGTCATCTAGGGCAAGTCAGGCTTTGGATCGTGAAGCGGTAATAACAACCACATTTTCGCATTTCTGATATGAGAAAGAAAAAGGATTTAATTAGGTATCGATTGAAAACTGAATAGAAAATTTAGAATCGAAAAATATGATGATGATTCCACGTTGCATTAGCCCATCTTGTTTCGATATCGCAATATTCGTAATCATAATAGTTGGCGAGAGTTGGCGTTATGACGGCTCTTACTTATTTGACAGTTGCAGCTGTCACAACATCAACAGTGAGGTTACGATCATTGAGACAAGATGGGCCAAAGGGTCTGTCTGGTGTTCCTAGGAAATGTATAGAAATCCGCTAATGCACTATATAATAAATTAAATAGAAGGTGCATCGTAAAGCACCCTTGCGCAAAAGTGCACCGATAACATAATTGGCAGCTGTTACTTCATCCGAGTGTTACCCGCATGAGGTCGTAATGTGTTATTACCTATTGTCTCCAGCGGCGACACGACAATTAGCTAGTCTAAACTAACTGTGCTTTTATTACTATACAAGCCTTTGTTTAACTTCTGCTCTATGGAGCATGTTTATTATTTAATTTGTTCACGTGTCAAATCTTGCAAGTTGTTCCTTGTCATCTGTACCTACCTATACTATACCTGTACTATACACGCGTTAAAGTCATACAATTATGATTTTCATTTCGATTTTAACAAATTAGAAAGGTGAAATAGACCATGGACAAAAATACATGAGTACCTACGGTTAACTATCTACAGTGTATGTAACGTTTGCCAAAGTTAACATCGGATATTGTAAGAAATGTGTATAACCACAATTTATGAAAATGGCTTCTACACTTTTTGATGTAGCTGAAAGTTCCCAAAGACGACAAGTGCAATAAGATTTTCAAAATCGATTCAGCAGAACAGCTTTAGGCGTTCATTGGTACTCTATGGTGCCCTATATCGGATTAAGGCGACACCGAGAGAGCGCTTGCGCATGCAAAAAGCGCGCAGTAAGCGATAGGGCGATAAATTAATTAATTTCACGTTAATTCCGCGTTAGAAAGCAGATGAAAGGCGCCGCTGCGCCATTCTGCGCGCGCGCACGTGGGACTCATTAGACAATAGTTTTTGTTTTAATTAGCGGCAGGACGCGGCCCGTTAGGAGGCCCACTATGCCGCTCTAAGAGGCTCTAATTAAATAAACATTGGCCTTAATTCGATTAAACAACGTGTAGGAATACGGCGCGGTGACTCTGCCGGAGATGGTCGACGGCGCGGGCACAGATTATATACGCGGGTAGACGACTTGAGTTATCCTTCATAGAAAACGACCGACTAAAGTTCGATTCTCAGCCAAAGACTTATTTCTTTTTGATGGTTATTTAAATTTTGCGTCAATTGTGAACGTTCCAATTCGAATCAAGCGACGTGCAGCTTTCATTACAGCTTTTCCCTGCAGTAAAACGGCGGTACCTACATTTTTTGCACCTAATGACATTTCCTACATTGCTGTCAGTAGTTAGTCAGCATAATTTTATAAATCAGTAGTGATTAATAAACTGTGCAGTCGCATCCGACGATTAGTGCGGCGCGCTATATTTCCGCGAACCCGCGAGTGCGAATATCGCACTCCAATTACCGCGAGTAATTAGCCGTAATGGGCGCGTTTGTGCGCGCGCGCCGCCGCCGCCGCCGCCGACCTCTGCTGCACCTTAAGGGCGAATCTAACAAATACTTATATCAGGTTATAGCTATGAAAGTTAATAGACATAGATCAATCATTTATCAACCTCTCACACAATTTTATATATTTTTCCAATAAAAATATAATCTTGATTTCTTATCTAGCTTATCTAGCATTTCACCAAACTGAAATAAAACTTCCTGCGAGATTATTCTATTATAGACAAATTCGGCGTTTAATCTAGGTATAAGACCTTATTCTAGTTTGGTTGAATGTAACCTTGGTTCATTTCAGTATTAATATCACTACAATAAAAGAGAATTTCTCGGTGGCACTTAGTTGGAAACTTATATATGTATTGAAAATGAAAATGGAAAGTATATAATCAAACTCGCACGCAGCACCATCACCAAATTAACTTAACTTTACTTATCATTTTTTTACCTACTTCTTTGTATTGCCTAGAATAAATAACAAAATCGACTAAAAGTTCCCTAGTCTATTGGATGTTATAGTCATAAATCGCCATCAAGACGATTAAAATAGATTAGAATAGAAAAGAAAATGTTCATTTGTTGTGCTACCTGTAACCATGATCCAATAATTCCTCCACAAACGGGGACGCCGGTCCGTCGTAAGGAGTATATTCTAGTAATATTTTGTTGTAGATATACCCTGATGATTATCTAATTATATATTTCTAAAGAACTTTTGTAAACCTTTATTTTAGCACTTATATTTCTGTGTCAATGTAGGCACTTATATTTCTGTGTCAATGCAAAATACAATTGAGTTGAGCTTACCCTTAACAGCCAATTGCTATAACGTTAGGGACTGATTTTTAGGGTTCCGTAGTCAAATAGCAAAAACAATACCGTTATAATTTGATCCTGTCTGTATATATGTAGGTATGTATGTATGGCCGTTTGTCAAAGCCATTTTAAGCAGACGCAGAAGTAAGTTTTGTAAGTTTGGGCAGAATGAAGTTAGCACCTACCTACTCGTAGAACGGCATATACTTTTAATGAAACATATTTTAAAGATGCCTTAACGAGTTTATGAAGTAGGTATTTGAAGTAAAAAGTTAAAGTTGCAGCACCGGTGCTCTTTGGATTCCAATAAAAAAATAATCTTTCTTTCTTTCAAAGTATTAATTAATAACCGATTAAGCCACTAGCACTGTATTAGGCCTGCCATTTCACACAATCTCCATACCATCTATATTTATTTTAAACACGCTGTTTACGTAGACTACGTATAACATGGAACCCAACATAAATTCGTGCTCAACACGAACTTGGCTGTTTTTTTTAGTCTAATCGAGGAACTATTAACCGACACTTCCTTGTTGGTATGTACCCTTACCATGACTTACAATTAACCTTACCTAGCTAGCGAGTCGAAGCTTTTTCCCTCGCAGACCTTGCAAGTATTCTTAAAGAGTGCAATGGACAGAGCATTCGACTCACTAGCGAGTACGGAAATTGTAACTCGTGGTAAGGGAACTGTTACTTTATCAATTACAGAGTACCCGCTCGTAGTAGGCCTCCTAGAAACCCTGTCGCAATAAGGCCCGTATTAAATGCCACCTCGTTTTTATTAGTTGATTATTATACATATAATATAACCAAGAGTTTGTTGAGGGAAGGTCTCCGCTATGTTTTTCCGAATCGGTTAATTTATGGCTAGTAGTGCCTACCCAAATATTGACCTAGGTACTATTACTTATTCTGTGCCTAGGTCATCGCGCCATCTGGTTCTCGGCGGCTCTTCTGAGGCACCATGGATGTATCCTGGCAGTCTGCCACGCGTCCTAACTTTACCGAAAATTACTCTTTTTAAATTCAATATTTTCTAAACGGTCCCCCAAATTGAAGAATTGATAATAACATGTAAGTACACAATGTACCCGTGTGGTAGTCGGGTTAGAATAATGCCGTTCCATGTCTTCCCGTGGAGGTCGTAAGAGACTTCATTTTTCTTCGAGAATGATCCTTTAATCGGGGATTAAAAGGGTACAGGGTATTTCACAAAATTGGTTCAGCGGCTTCGCCATGAAAGCGTGACAAACATACTAACTCATTTTTGTATTTACATATTAGTAAATATACATACAGGATATTGACGCATTCACAGTATACTAGTAGTAGAGCTTATTTACCTGTAATATTCTTTACGTAACACCTGGCCATAATGTGAGTTTTATCGCACGCTGCGCGCACGGTAAAACTCGCATTGTGGCCAGGTGAAGACGTAAAATTGTGTACTCATCACGGGCAGTAAAAAAGAAAGCCCTCTATTGCATATTTACAACCCTCGCCTACGGCTCGGGTCTCAAATACCTGCGATTTCGGGCTTTCTTTCTTTTACAGCCCTTGTTAAGTAATGTACTATTCTCGTCCTGTCAAATAATAAGTAAGTTTATTAGTAGTTTTTAAAAGGGAGTTTCAGATAATTTTACAAGTTTTATACCAAATAACTACTAAGTGGTTCATATAGCAAAATTTTCGTGACTCTTTCTATGATAATAATGTTTTATTCAATAACTATTACAACATAGTAACCAAAAAAAATTAAAGTAAAAATATATGACAACAGCGCCACCTACCGGAAGGTAGAGATATCGCATACGAGCAATAAGGCTTTCGCGTAGTAGTCTTTCCGAGTTAAGGTAAAAGTAGCGCCTCGTGAATATTGTAGATGGCGCTACGAGCATTCAAGTTGAAAGCACCAAAAATATATAAAGAAAAAGATACATTCACTTAACGTTATAATAATATGAAAAATATTTGCCAAGACTGTCTCAATCAACCAATCAACCTCATTTAACTGCAGAAAACAGTACACAAGATGTTACAGTGAATTTAAAATAATAGACAATCTCCACTGTATCCAGCTTTCAAGCAAGCGCGCAAATATTACTTGTGCAATGAAGAAGTGGTTGGTATACAATTTGGAATGTAATAAAATTCATGTAAAATTACAAATAAAAACATTAAAACTTATAATATACTTATACTAAGTGGCAACGATTTTTTATAGTTATTGGAAATTCTGTAGCTCTGCCTACCCCACTCTGGGAATAAAGGCGTGAGTTTATGTATGTATGTATGTAAGTGGCAACGATCACAAATTATTACTCGCATATTGCTCGAGGAAGTCCTGAACACTATAAAAACATTTTGTTCTTAAATCTATTTCCCTGGAGTAGCTATATGTCATCAGGTATGGCATTATAGATTTGTATGCACATGTTGTATACATTTTTGGTATATATGGCCTTGTGACAAGCGGGTTTATAAAGGTGGGTCATAATTTTGGCCTTTGTATGACGACGAAAAACTTCACGCCGTATCTCCCAATATCCGAAGTGCACGAACAAATCGGTTAAGCTTTTTGCAGATTTGATCAAAGTACTCTTTCCAGTTCAAGTTGTCGATCATCAACCCAAGAAACCTAAAACATTCAACCTTGTCACCTACCTTTTTGCCCAGGGTGACTGACAGAAGCACTCGGTTACTACTGTACGATGCAAATTGCATGAAGTTATGACAAGCAGGTTTGCTTGTACGAGTATTAATGCATAAATCGTTTACGACCATCGAGTTGGCAATCTCCAGCAGTGCACAGTTAATCTCCAGCTCAAATTATCTCCTATTATCGCACTTTAATACTAATGTAGTATCATCAGTGAACATAATGACCTATGGGATGAAGTATTGGGTAAATCGTTGATATACTGGAGGAAGAGTAGAGTGTTTTTTTTTTTCCCCTCCTATTTTTTGTTTTATCTCATGAGGAATGGCTATTTGTGATTTCTATAACGCACTTCTCTTCTCTAATTATAGACTACATGTTAATTAAGGAAACTATAGGTCTGTTTATTATGATATCATCACTCATGTACACTTTTAATGTAAGACTGTTTGTTTCTTCTTAATAAATAAATAAATAAATAAAAATAAAGTAACGGTCCTAAAATACTACCCTGGTGGACGCCTTTTATAATTTTGCCAAACTGTAATCTGTGAGTTTTTTATGGATGACATTTTTTGATTCTGTGGTATTGCAGATTGCGGTACACTGCAGCCTATCGCCAAAATAACTCTTTATACAGTCAAGAGCTTTGTCCTAATGCGCCATAAATTTCCATTATATGGAGAAGTTTAGTTCTCTGAGATGACTATTAGATCTTCTACCTCTATTCCTTCCTAGACCAACGTTCAACCTTCTTAATGCTTATTATTCGTTTGTTTTTTGGCTTGTCTTCTGTCCTCTTGTTAGCTGTTTTATTTGAAGAAACGTACGGTTTTTTTTTTTGTTTAAAGCACAGTATTGGGGAACATCAAAGTACAAGTTTCAACATTTGCAAGGACTAAAAGTCTAAAACAAGTAGTTTGTTAGACTCTTTGAAAAATTATATGTATAAGTGCGTAATAATTTATGTAAAGTACTAAAGTGTAATTTAACAAGGATTTTCAAACTGAACATGTGACAAGACTTAGTCAATATTGTTTAAAATGGCGAGGAGCTTGGCCAATATTTATATTTACTAGCAAAATCGATGTTTGGTTAACCCTGCTAATATTATCTATAAAGAATAACTTTCTCCTGTATGCTCACGCGCAACATTTCATACATTTTATTATTCGTGCGCCATCGCGCATGGCGCAACGCTTTGTATGGCTCGCTCGCTCACATACAAATCGTGACTAATCAACCGCGGCGCCTGCACCTGCATCCATCATCCATCTCTACTTTCACTGATACGGTTCATAACACAACTTCATCTCACCTATTACCTAATCTTCGGTAGTGCCTAGTATCTGTCTCAACATTCTAATTATTTCATTGCGTTTTTCATTATAAACCCGAAATAAAAACCTATTATAAAAAGCCTATAAAATGCCTTATTCTGGGAACCAAGTGAAATAGGGTGTAAGTAGACTTAACACTTTATCTAAAACGGTATACACATAAACGAAGTATGATAGACTTAAACCCTTTTTCACTTGATATTCAAGACATTTATACTCTTGTTCACTGGGACCCCAGAAATATAGCTTAACTAGGCGAACGTTTTCGCTATCAAAAATGTATAGGATTGACATAATCCGCCGGACGACGGTCACGTCGGTACAGTAATAATGTAATGTCAATGGGGTTATTATGACCTATCTATGCCATTCATTTTAAGCTGAAAGAAAGGTCAGAGCTATGTAACTGCTATAGCTCCGTCCTTTACACTCACCGTAAAATGAACTGCATAACTATGTCATAATAACCCCCCAGTTCAATAGATTTTGACAGGTCACGATAATCGTTTATGCATCTTGTCTACCCTTACCTTGTCTTGCCTTTTCTTGGCTATTTTCCTGTTTGTACAATAAAGTATTTTACATTCATACATACAACCCCTGGCCCTAGTCTATACAGGGTGTGAGCCAATTAGTATATTGATTGCAAATGTCTTCGGGCCTCAGAGTTCAGTTAGAGTCAATTTACCACCAGCTGACCTGTTTGCTATGTAATTGATGACTTTTCTTATACTTCTACGGTCACGAGCGTTAATTTGGGACCCATTTCAAGAAAAATATGCTTGAAGTCGTCAATGTCATTAGAGATGTCAAGTCTAACGTTTAGGAAACTCAACCTTATTATTGTAGAATGTCGTGACTGTGCATACCTACACAATTACGCCTCTTTCCCGTAAGGGTAGGCAGAGACCACTTCCTTCCACTTGCTTCAATCCAGAGGAACTTCCCTCGCTTCCTCCACACTCATAAGTCTCTGCATACACGTGCGTCGGTTTAGGATACTCCTGACCTATCCCTTTCTTTATACGTCTCCGATCTGAGGGGCTATTGCCTAACGCACTCGCAATCGCAGTCGGCTTCAAAGCGGAACAATTGTTTTCATTTTGTATGCAGACAAGCCTTCGATTTTCAAAATGAAAACGATCGTGATTGCGTGTGCGTTAGACAATAGGCCCGCTGATCGTGGAACGTTCGCCTTGGCCTTCCTCTTCCAACATTCTTATTTACTCCTATCCTAAGGACCATAATTACACAAATTAAAAGGTTTATTATAATTTCACACATATAATTAGCTTGCATATTTTTTCTAAGAAAAATGCTCCCTTAAAAGTAAATATAAAGAAGCTCTCACACGTGGAAACAAGACGTTCGAGTGTAGGTAGGTACGATATATTTTATACGGCCCTTACTTCAACGACGTGACCAAAACTTTCGAGGAGTCCTTTATCTGTCGTCCCCTGGCCGGAGGGTCGGCCCGAGGGCTCTAGGACGCGATCGATCGCCAAACTTAGCCCTAGGAGTCTCAAGGGGCCGCTCGTTAGTGCTGTTCGGAGAGCTGGAAGAGGAGTCAAGGACGGCTTGAACTCTTGCGAACAATGCCCAGCGCATGATCGACTTTTATATTGCACGCTAGATACTAGCAGATTGTGACAGATCAAAATATTTTATGTACCACCTTTTGTACTCACTTTCCAGCAATAAACGATTTCATTGATTGATTGATTGATTGACTTCTCAAGTCAAGAAGAAAGATGTTAAGCTTTTTTCGGACACTCGATTCGTTAGGGTAGGGTAGTAGTTGAATCGTTAAAAATCGTAACTAATGGTTAAATCTCAAGGAAATATTATGTCAAATTTTGGATTACTTTTTCGAATTTGAACAATTAGATGAGTTAACTACTGATCTAACAACGGGCTTAAAGTCGCGCTGCAATAGTTTTATAACAACTTATTCTTGATTTTTATTAATTACTGGCGACCCGCCCTCACTTCGCCTCGGTTTATGTAAGTTTTCTGTAACACGCGTATGTACATAACCCATAATTTATTTATTATAAAAAAAACGTAGTTTTTCATTATTCTATCTATTGATGAAAACTGCATTGAAATCTGTTGTTTAGTTTGAAAAATATAAGCGTATGTATGTACATGGGCAGACGGCGAGAAGCGACTTTGTTTTATACTATGTACCTAGTTCATAGTTCATTTTATTGATAAAAGTTATAAAAGGTCAAATACTATTTTCTTATTATATAAAAATAATTGTAACACACATCAATATAAAACATTGATGAAATTGTTAGATTCCTGTCTGCTAGTCATAGAATGAATTTTGGGAACAATGCCCACTGGTTTGTTAGATGAGTGTAGTTTTAATTAAGTTTGCATTGTTCGTTTGTCTGAAAATATAAGATATATTTTAACCATCTTAAAATAAACTAAACTAAGCAGCTACGATGCTATAAAATACAAAACAATTTTCTTTTACCTGTATTTAAATAGTTATCGACAGATTATTAGCAGCGATAAGATCGTCAGGAAGGTGATTATATCTTAGATTCGTAGCATGGCTTGTTAGAGTAAGCAGGAATTATTTCTTTGATTGAGGTAAACAAAGTTGTTTCAATACTATGAGATCATCGCACGCGCCGCACCGGTTTCAAAGGCTAGCGTAGCAACACTGGCAACTGATTAATTAGTTTTATTATTCTTTTGATCTTTACACGATACGCCAACAGCAACGATGTGTCAACAACCGCGGACTTCTCAAAAATCTGGATCAACTGGCTTCCCTCTGTATCTTTTACCGCATTTATCACGGGGAGTTATCCGAGGAATTATTCGGATTGAGCCCAGCCGCTGGATTCCACCATCGTACAACTACTAACTAACATTTCATCAACACCATCTTGATAGTTGGAAATCCACTACCGTGCGTTTTTTGCGGCCCTTCTTACCACACACCTTATCTTTGTGGAATCAGCTTCCGGCGTCCTTATTTCTGAACCAATACGACTTGGAGGCCTTCAAAAATCGAACCTTCTCTTTTACCAAAGGCCGGCAGCGCACCTGCGATTCCTTTGGTGTTGCGGGTGTTTATGGGTCGCGATGATCACTTACCATCAGGTGGCTCGCTCTCTCGTCTGCCTCCTTTTTCACATAAAAAAAATCCCTATTGTTAATCCTTTAAACAACTCAATTTCAATTCGTCGTCGAAGTAATAGGCAAACTAAAGTCGTCCCGCTCGCCCGTAGACACGTAGGTAAGGCAGAGTTTACCCAACAGAAAAGAGCCGTGTAGAAATATTCAATATAGTCAAACTAATCGATATGACTAAAAGCTTTTATTCTTCTCGGCAAATCATGTTGTTTTTAATATGTTATCGTATCGTATGGTTTTTAAATCGACTGTTATTAGACTGTCCATTAATTAAAACCAACGCCATTATTGACGACGCGCTGGCCTAGTTGGTAGTGAGTGACCCTGCCTACGAAGCCAGCGGTCCTGGGTTCAAATCTCGATAAGGGCCGATATTTGTGTGATGAGCACGAATATTTTTTCCTGAGGCATGGATGTTTTCTATATATTTAAGTATATATTTCTCTATATAAGTATGTATATCCTTGTATAGAACCCATAGTACCAAGCCTAGAGCTTAGTTTGGGACTATGTCAATTTCTGTGACATTGTCCCCCTGATATTTATTTATTTATTTATTTATTATCATTATAGATTACATGATACACTTGAAAGTGAAGTTGGCATTCGTATAAAATCAATATGGTTTTGAAAACGAGATAGGTTAAAACAAGAGACTAGTACAGTAAAAGACTACGAACGCAATGTTACTGCAGACAAATGCCTATTAACCTGAAAAGCGTAAAGTAACACAAAGCGCCGTCCATTAGCAGCATTAGAACGTTGCAAGCTACGTTTACCAGCCACTTATACTGTTTTTCAATAACTTCTGACGTTATCCCGGCTACCATTGCTGCAATCATGGCAACAAGTTGCATGTTGACACCGGACAATACATAGAAATAGAAATAGAAATAGAAATATTTATTTGCTAGAATACGTTACAATAAGATCTTAAAATAAATAACAGAATCAGTACAGTAGTATCAGTAGTATACATAAATATTATACTTGTACAGTGAAGGAAATGGTAACCTACCATTTTAGGTTAGGTTACACTTACTTGTGATGTGACTATCAAAAAAAAACTTATGCAACGAGAAATGCCCTTCGACGAAATGAAAATTCTGCGTAATGATACCGTTCTTTATAAAATAGTCGATGTAATAGGTAATACGTACCCGAACGAAATTTATTTCTGTGTCATCGTCGATCCTCATAGAAAGTCACAAGAGAATTAAAGGTATACGTACTTCGGTTTTTTATGAAACGAAGTAAAATATTTGATATTCGTTTGCGACGTTGCTCTTGAGATTTCGACACAAAATTTAATGTCGTTTGATATAGAGAAATATTAACAATAATACAAAGTAAAAATTACAAATTAAAAACAAAGGTTTTAATGCACGAAGACGATTTGTGTTCGACTGTTGAATTTATATTTGTACCTAACTGCCCAATATGTATGTGGATGTTCGTATGTCTATATTTCCTTGTAGAGGCTACGCAGGTGGCCCAAATTCAACAAACAAGCTTTCGTTAGATTTGACTGACTGGCTACCTACTTTACTAAAAAAATGGCGAAATGGCGAATTTAAAAGTATTGGTACCTAGTATGAATATTAACTTACTTATATGTATACACGATATTATCAAAACATGTATGGGATTGTTTTTGTTTTTGTAAAATAAAAAGTATAGCGCGCTTACTTTATAGGCTTTCTTTCATGTGTTACTTGATATTAAATAATTAGTACCTACCCACGATACAGGCTACGCCTAGTGTTGGAATCATAGTTATAGTGTTGTCGTGCACGTGCGTCGGTTTAGGGTACTCCTGCTGGCTTATTGCCTAACGGACTCACAATCTCAATCGACTTCAGAGTGGAACAATTGGTTTAATTTTGTATGCAGACGAGCCTTCGATTTTCAAAATGAAGACGATTGCAATTATCGAGTGCGTTAGACAATAGCCCCTTTATTAATACGTCCCCTATGATCTTGCCGGTTAAAAACTCGCCCGTAGAGATTAACAGTGAGTTCCTTAAGAGAATAACATGGCTGTGTATCTACGAATAACAATTCAGTGAAGACGTGAAACCGTCGCCTCACATTTGCGTCACTTTCGCGCCCTGCATATCGAATCGGATTATAGCCGTTACATCACGATAGTGATAGCGTCATCACAAGAAATGAGCCCTACTCTCGAACTGATTCCATGTTCATAACGTTACATACGGTCTCTGTTGCAAATTTAGCGAGGAATAAAAGGTTATATTTTAATGCTGCTATAATGAATCAAACCATCATATTATGGGACCAGTTTTTGTTGCCGACTGTACTTTTTTTGCACATCGTCTTCTACTTGTCAAGTCGTTTCTAACAAGCCCTAATACAATGGGCTTATCATGTGTTATTTAGGAGTTCCTATGGCCACCTAGAATCTTCATCATCAGACCAGCTCGATGGTACTGTATTATTGTATTGTCATCGGAACTAAAGGCGTATGCAAATTTTCAGCTTCATCGAAAACCGGGAAGTGGGTCAAATTTAACTTTCAAGATTTGACCCTTACATACATACATACATTGCAAGCTAAATAAAAGATTGTAAAAAAGGTGTTACTCTTATCCACATTCGACAATATTTCGATCAAACAGCAGCCACCGGTTAAAGTTGCTGATAAATCCATTAGCTTGGTCGATTCGTCGTGGCTGCCACCGCGGTAGAAACTGTCCAAACTGTTATGTCGATGAACATGTCAACAGACTTTTTATTTGTACAAAAGGTGGATTTGTTTGTAATAAATAACGCCAGGAACATGAAAATGTAGGCTATTCTTTCATAGGAAAGTCTAAAGCTCTAATTATTGTCTAGTAGCAAAAAACTAGGTGCAAAATTGATCATGGTGCAAATTTCAGTTTGAACATCCCCCGTATTTTTTCTAAACTCTTTTACTAACATGAATATTTTCATTTCTTTTCCTTTTATAACCTCGATAGTATTTAAAGCCGATTGATAAGATGGCTCTAATCATGTACTTAATCAAAGCTCGAAGCTACTGGTGGCTTTTTGCCAATTGGCATTTTAACTGCAAACTGAAAGGAATAGTGTATAGAGTTTTGAATTAATCTGGAAATAACAAATTTACCTATGTACGTGTTTAAAATCTCAGTAGAATGTTAAAGGTAAACTATTAAACTATACCATAAAGGAATAAGTTTGACTGTGTTTTTAATTGCCTGTGTTTTGTATTTCTTTTATTAGAATAACCATACTATTTAATTCGTACTGGAATAAGTTTAAACCATAACTAAGGGATACATAATATTAATAATTCCAGTCCTGCCCATTAGGAGAAAGTGTACTACTAGGATATATCTAATGAGGGTTGAATAATTTTAGCAAACCGGAAAAGTTATTAAAAAATCTTATTTTGTGAAACAGCTACTATTTGAGTAAATATAAAACTTTATAGAGACCAGATCCTCATTAAAATACAACCAGTTTACCTGCGCCGTATCCACTAATTGACCGCCGAAGCTGCGCCGGCGCCCCCGCGGTTACGTAAACAAAACAAGCAGGTTGGACGTCGCACGACACGACCACTTTATTTAATATAATTTATGTACAAATGTATAAAAGATGTTGCACAATATCACATTCACTGTATTGTACTTGCGTCACCAATAAATAACTACTCATCCACGTGTCGAAACTGAACCCAGCAGCGGTTGCTCCATGCGAACTTCTCGAATCCATTTGAAATTCAAATTTGAACGTTCGATTTTGGAATGTAGGGACCGTTGCTGTGCCGGTGGGCGGTTAGTTGCGGCCGACCTGGTCGATCTGGCCCTGCAGGTTGTTGATGACCTCGGACGGGACCTGGTCCCCGAGGATCTCGAACAGGTTGATCCTCTGGTTGCCAGGGATCGACTCGTACGCCGCCAGCTCAATGCCCTCTTGCACCTGCACAAAAATATATTGATGTAGCTGAGCGACAAGAAAATGTTATTTAATCGACGACCATTCGTGCTACTACTACTTGATACTTTTTTTTATTAGGTACTTCTTTGGTTTTTCCTCGCCACAAAGTAAACGTGGAAAACCATTATCAATGATCGGAACCGTTTTTAAGGTTCCAAGATGAAAATGAATATCGGTAATCCGTTACTTAATTTGACGTTTTTGCAATTATAATACCTACTGTTATTATGACGTGTGAGCACTTAAAGTTGCTACATAGGTACTATTACTAACATTTTTATAATGTGAAAGTTAAAGTCTTCCAATTAAGCATGAACGGCTAACGGATCTGGATAAATTGCGGCATATAATTGCCACGTCCTGGATTAGCACACTTGATACTTTTGCATCTGAAAATGTTGATACTTTCCGTGAGCAATACATTAAACGAGTACTACGAAGTTGCGGGCAACTAGTTTTACATAAAACAAGGTTGTTAATGTTGTAGATTGTTATGTTTCGGCTCGCGCCCATCGACTAGACCGGCCCGGCTCGGGTCGTGACGGGCCCAGGGTCTCGTTTCGCAAAAGTCCATCTACGGCGATCATTTAATTAGCTCGCTGCCCGATCACTTTGCCATATTCTATGCCAAGACATCGATATGAACCCATTAAATAAATCATTTCGGAACTTCGACAAAATTCTGTGAAATATGCGGAAAATGTCTCTCTGGGTAAAAGTGAAGTTTAAATTGTACCTAGTAAATTCATATTTAAGAGCATTTCTTAATGAAAATACTGTCCTTTTTTAGCTCCGTTTGCGCTGAATGGTTTTTCTTCGGGAAATATTAACTAATTTACTGGGACTAAAGTATCATTCACTATTCAGGACATGGAAATCCTGTGCTTTATTTTCATTATGAAATTTGAAAAAACAAAAACGGAACAACTTAACAACCTCAAGCATTCACGTCATAATTTTCAGACAGGTAACCATATCGTTACAAATATGCTATTTTCATGTCAAGAAAAGCACACCACAATATTTTGCTCTGAAAAAAATAGTTGGTGTAACTAATAACAAAACGGGAAAAAATCTTGAAAAATTCTCCTGTGTCTCCTTGAGATAGTGCTAGTGCACCTAGAGTACTAGTATCCTAGTGGTCATCCAATGAGGTAAGCAAATTCATACCTTCTGGATCTCAGCGTCCTTGGGGATGAGGAAGGTGTTCTGGGCCTGCTTGATGGCCTCGTTGGAGAAGGCGGCGCCCTCGCGCTGCGGGGCCGCCGACACCGCCGCCACCGCGACCACCACCAACAGGCACACTACTGAGGACTGCATCTTCCACTGGTTGGCTTCCAAGGGTCACTGTGGAGGACACGCTGGCTTTGAGAAACAAGACAAAATACGGTTCATATGCAAATGTATGTGAGGGAGTGTTTCAGGCCAATCTTTTCTTGGTCTAATGTGCCATTATGCATTTTTATTCCTATAAAGTTTCGATCGTTGGGTTTAAACTGTCTTGCTTTGAGTATCTAAATCATGTAAAATAAATCTTGAATTTGGGTTGATGGGAGTCTACAACTAATTTTAAAATCTTGCGTTGAGGCAAATCTAGGCAAATGTCGCTATGGTGAAATTATACATTTGGTAAACAAACTTCCAAAAACGGCTAAGATACGAAAGCAACTATAATCCTAATGGCGGTCAAAATATTTTAAATGCGTAATTTAAATTGTCACGTATGAAACACCTTTCTGCAACAAATCCTTTCTCCCGCGAACGAGAAGCAGCACGTCACTCACTATAGCTCTTCAAACACTGGCACTAAACACACTTGCACTGGCAATTTATGTTGGTGTCACGTAACCTATTTAGGTATAATTAGGGTAAGGGAGGGCGGAGGTCCATATCTCACCTGTAAGGCTGCGCAGGAGTGCGGGCGCGCGCCTCCGGCCGGCTGTTATAGCGCCGCCCCTCCCCCCGCGCGCGACTTTCACCGCGAGGAGCACGCGCAACACTCCTGACGCCGGGCAGGGGCCACGACGTGTGCTCATCCCAAACATTTCTAATAGAAAGGTCAAATGCCAAGTAGGTACCTTTCGCTTTGTCTTAAAATTCTGCTTTGTAACGAACGTGTCAAAATCGTTGAGATGTTATGAGCTGGTGACCAAGGCAGACGTTCATTTGTAACTTGTTTAAAAGTTCCTTATTTCAACAGAAAATATTAAGTACCATTACAGTTCGTAATTATTCACTCATAATGATGCTGCTTATACGTATAGGATGAAAGTTTAAAGCTTTGGCGGCTACATAGTTAGACAATCGTTTTACAGTAGGTACCTAATGCCTCATTTAGGCTTAGATGACAAATACGTTGAAACGTTTTTTTTAGATCATCTAAGTAAGTATATACGATTCTTGACCACTTAGTAGGTACCTGTAAATTGTCGTTTAATAAAACCAGACAGAGTAATATAAAAATGCGACGGTATAATCCAGTGACAGAGCGATTTGTTAGCAGCTTTTCTGCATTATAAAGGCTAAAAGTTAAAGTTAGGGGAAACAGTTTCAGTATTGTATGATTGGAGTGCAAATTATGAAATTATGCTTCTACGTTTTAAATTCTGTGTGTCGGTAGTCATAGTTAAGAATCCAACTATTGTATAACGGCTAAACGAACTCGTAATGTAAAATGACCTAGATGAAAGGCATTCTACTTTCATTTCCAGGCTTTAACCATAGCGCCTACTTAGCACCAGCCATACCACCTAAATGTGTTTTCGAAAATCATTTACGTTAGCCTTAAGCAACTCGTCTAGCCTCACTTCTCTGTCTCAACAACGCTATCATTCCGTTCCTGAGATCGACCTTCGAATCAGACGAAATATAGTAATGATCGTTTTCAAATGAAAAGGCGTTCTACAGGATGAAATTGTCAATACAAATTCCAGTACTCGCTGCTTTCGTAGCCCCACGCTCGCATAGGATCAAACGTCGATTCAACGATATGCGCGGATCGGCGGCGCGGGCGCACTTATCATATATCCGTGTCCGAGCATCTCATGCGCAGCGCGGCGAGAGTTGCGCCACTCTTTTATCGCCGCCATAACACACGCCCCGCGGTCGTGTCGCCAACGAAGAATGACGTCGAACCAGTTCGTCTAAACTTAATCCCGAGATGAACCAGTTTTGGTGAAATGTGTGTTCTTATTACATAAGGAATTATGTCTCTCCATCGATCTCTAAATACTATTGCAACTTGTCCGCATGCAACCTTGTCTCCATCTTTTCTCGTGACCATGAAAATATGCAGGCAAAGTTCTGACTTTGACGCTGAATCTGATTTAAGAGCAGTCTTACGAAGTCTGTGCTGTACATCGCACATCGCGCATCTTAATATACATCGCACATTGGAATTTTCCAGATTTTTTATTGGAATTAATTAAAATTATAAATGTATTAATAATTGTGTATTAACTTTGTCGTTGACAGCATAGGTTTGTAAGAAGCCCCTTTGTAGCCAACGACAAATATGGGTTACATACATACAAACGCACCTACAGTTCTACTTTTTGCAAACCTTAGCTTTAACATTTTTTTATTTTACCCAATATTTTGCAGTGTATATATTAAGTGACATTCCTATGCAAAAAAAAAACCTGCTAAAAAACTAGTTTAGCAAAACATACTAATTTTGTTTCTCTTTTACATGTCGGTTTTGTGGATTTTATGTTAGACATCGTGTCAAAGCTGCTCCGCGATTGCCCAGGAGCTTTTTCATTTATTGTTCGTTGACTTTCGTTACCATAGTATAGGTATTTAAATATCACTCGCTTCTTCCAGCTCCTGGACTTTAATGCCAAAATACACATAGAACTAACCTTTAACCTACTGCCAAGCAGCAGTGTTCGCATTGGTGTGTTCCGATGTGGGATAAGATAATCGCTGAAATTTATTGCGTAAATGAAGGCATTTCATTTTGATCATCAGGGTTTGGCAACGTAATTGGTCTCTTGAGACTGTAGTCTAGAAAATGCAAATATCAATGGGTTTTCGATCTCAAAAAAACTAGCTTAGGCGTTATAATAAAAAGCTAAAGCGGTCAACAAGCAATGTTAATGTAAGTCCATTTGTAAGGTATTGAGTTACATCATTTTCATACGTCACGTTTCTTGTTATCAAACATCTTAAAATGCTAGCGAAAGAATACAATTATCCTCTATTTAACATTTCCTTGAAAGCCTGTTGAAGAAGTGGGGGCCACAGGATGTAAACGGCTAAGGATCAGGAGCCTTTATTTATGAAAGTTAAAGTAAAGATCTTCTTATGAAATGATGGAACGTCAATCGACTTAAACTACATAGAACGATGATTACTTTTATGTCTTTTAATTGCAGAACGGAGACGGTCTTATAACATTGATGTGATTGATTGCATTTGCTCGGTTGCATTTCGCCACGGTGCTCGTTTGCGTTTGAACTTCAGTTGCATTGCAACTCGCCACGGTAGTCGTGTACGTTTAAACTTCAGTTGCAACTCGCCACGGTGCTCGTGTGCAATTGAACTGCAGTTGCAAATCGCAACGATGCTTGTGTGCGTTTGAATGAAAATAATAATTGCTTATCATTTAAAATAGGTACGGAACCCTGTAAGGATCACGACTTGGATAATATTTACCAGTTGAAGGACTGCGTCCATCTTGTCGTTCGCGATCTTCGTGGAAACGAAACCGTAATATACATAAAACTCGTATTTTAACTGACTTTGAATTTCCTATAAATCTTCCCACAGATCCGGTTTCGAAGCTGAACAAGTATTTTATTACGCCATTAGCATACGCAAAAGTGTTAAAATATGCAATGGATTAAAAAGGACCAACTCGAGAGTTTAGATACTCACTCTTTTCGTTTAACTCAAAAACATTATCAAAAACCAATTTAATGACATATTTACGTAATAGTAGTTTATGAAATTGTTGCATAATGAGGGGTATTAAAACACGAGTGGTTTAATACAGATGAAGTGAATAATCCTTTCGCATCGTTTTTTGTCGGATATGTTCGTATTTATCTAACTTTCTCAATTAGCTTCAGTACTTAGTACTTAATGCCAACTGAGAAAGCAAAATAAATACGAAGTTATCCGACCAATGACGATGGGAAAGGATTATTCACTGCATCTGTACCTAGTTATGAGCAGTTTCATACACTACTTTATCTACTCTCATACATTACAACAAAACGTATTCAATGAACGGCGCTAAAACCAAGCAACGTCACCGCGCATGCGTTAAAGCGGGCGCTCACAGACAATTAAAAATTGGAATGAAAACTTTTTGTAATGCTGTAAAAATTACGCAAACCGCATGTGCGTTCGATTATAAAAAAATAATTGATATGGAACTTCGTTGGTGACATTAACTTTTTGGAATAAGTAACTTGTGTCGTAATGGTAAAAAAAATACTTTAAAACATTATTTTGTTAGAGAAATAATGTTATAAAGTGTTTTTTGTACTCGTCGATTAAAATGTGTGTATTACGATTTCATAGAGAATACTGTAACGTCACTCTTTTCATCGTTGAATAGTCTAGATGTTACTTCCGAAACAACCGAAATAACTATTTCGATTCGCTCTAGACAACCGAAATAACTATTTCGATACGCTCTAGACAACCGAAATAACTATTTCGATACGCTCTAGACAACCGAAATAACTATTTCGATACGCTCTAGACAACCGAAAAAAAATTGAAAATAGAACTTCGGATTTCCATATATGTGTCCTTGTTTAAGGAGCCTCGATCCGATACAAAATTGCCAATCTGTGTCGTTTCGGAACGTAGCAGCGTCGCATCATCTGTCAAAAATCTACTTTTAGTTTTCTTATATACTCGTATTAATGACTTACATTATTAATTTTAATGAACTCGTACAAAAAGTATTGTTCACAATAGTGTCATAATTAAGCTTTTTAATCTCGTACCTTACTTAGGCCACTCAGCAAGCTTCGTGGCCTAAACACGGTACTCGACTAAAAAGCTCTCTATTATAACACGATTACGAAAAATACTATTTTTATAAACTTCGGTAAAGTATGCCAATATAAATTCGTTTTGAAGTTTATAATTCGAACTTTACGATATGAGAGTAGATAAAAGTAAATACTTTATATCAAATGATGCTTGAAATAGTATAAAATTGGTTTGTCTCTATAATTATGTACTAACTTAATTTATCCTTAATGAAGAGTTTTAACTTAGTTTCATCATTGCCGTGAGTGAGGTGTACTCCTACTGCCTGCGTTACATTTCTACCACTGACCGTACTAAATAAAATTATTATTCTTATATGTATAGTACTTAAAGATAATATTGACGTAGTCGTACACTTAGCTTTAGGCAACATTCAAACTATCGTGAGACTATACGTTAATTCAGCCGTGTTTTAGATACACCCATGGGGATTTAGGAATTTTTGAATCTGTGCCGGTAAAAGCTCAATAAAGTGACCCAATTTTAATGATTTCTAAATTTTCGAGTTTTAGAATATGTCTAACTGACTTCATATCTGTAACATCAAATACCGACCCACCAATCGTTAACGAGATCACCGCATTACCAAATTATCATATGTAAGATTTAAAAAATTAATACCCTAGACCTGTACGACTCAAGTGGAAAATGACAAACTTTAACTCATAACAACCTTCTCCATGCGCGGTTTTAGATATTAGGAACGGGTATAAGCCAATAGCAAAGATTTCGCTTTTTCTGACGCACGCCGGGCCGCGAACTATTGCCCACCGCTGAATATTCATCGCTCTTCGTTACATTCAAATTAATTATACAAAACACATTTTGCAAGTGTTTGAGTATTTTCACCATGACATTAAAAATTAAATTTTAGTCAAATGACATTACTCGTAGTTTAAGATCGGCTTGTATAGGCAAATTGTTCAACCATTATGATTTCTAGTGTCGTAAATTATGTCGACTTACAGAAATATGAAAAGAAATTGTTTTACAGCTTTCTTTAAATTTGTTCCAGTAGGTATCATCTTCCTATCATCTGGTCAGCTCCCTGCCGGACGCCGTTACCATTGCACACCACTCAGCTTATCTTCACGATCCTTACTCTAGAGGACTCGTCAGCCCCAACGGTTGACCTGGACCATAGGCCAAAAATAACCAGCCACTTCAGCTTGTAAATTTTTTGAGTTATATCGGTTTGTTACCGCGACTTGTTTGTCGGTCGAAAACGCCTTTCTACTTAGTATGTAAAATGAGACATAACTATTGAGCGACAAATTCTTACGTATATCCAACTTAACTTGGGCTAGCCGTACTGGCTCGGCCTTTATTTACGTGACCCCTTCTTCGCAGTGGATACGTCATCCGTCACTCTCACACTTACGTAGTGGTCAAAAAGTGACAGATGTTTTACCCACGTTTATACACATCGATAAACACGACCATAATTGGCCCGCAGGTGATATGTCGTATCTATATGGCTATTGACGATGCCATTTCGTTCGCTGGTTTTCTGTGTCACTTATCTGTCGAATAAGGCCCGGTTCAATGTCATAAACAACACGTCATCAAAAGGAGATGGCTGCAGAGCCAGGGTCACTCTGGGGGTGGGGGGTGTCGCAACGCGCCTCACGCCCGGCGTTGAGCAAGAGTGCATAATCAATGCGCACGCGCCTCTATGAGAGCAGTGGAGGCAGGCGTTGCAAGGCACTGTACTTATTTCTTTAATAAATATTACACATTATTAAAAAAAATAGTACATTAGAAAAACGTAATGCCTAATAACATTCTCTTCCATTGGATCTTTAACTAAAGCAGGAAATTGCTATACTGGAAACTATCACAACTATCACAAGACAAGAGAACTATTTACCGTTTGTTTACGAGATAAGTACCTACTCGTATCACATACATACAATAAATCACGCCTGTTTCCCAGAGGGAAGGCAGACACTACTTCTTCTCACCTGATGCGATTCGGACAAATCTCTTTGGCTACTTCCACAAATAAATATAAATTAATGAATATTACTAAATTTAAAGTAATGATCATACACTCAGAGTTTTAAAGCCAGCCAGCATACCATCTTAACATATTCCCGATCGCGCAAGCGCAAGGTGTTTCGTATCGGTCTAGTCTACTCAGCTATACCCACTTCAAACACTAAATTGTATGTTTCTGAGCTCATGTGAAAAATACTTTTTACCCCTTTACTTTAACGGTACATGACGTCACACCTTTCTGACTAAATAACTTTGAAAACCGTCGAAATTAATCAAATGGGCCGTCTACTTTCAGAGTTGATCACTCTCGAAGTGCCTCAACGATTTTCATTACACTTACCTATATAGAAACCATCCAGATTATATTGACCTACAATTTGAAACAAAACTCAGTAAAATGAATCTGACCGTTTCTGAGCTACAAAGCCTTCCAACTTCTACAACTTCTTCTTTGAAGTCGGGGTTGATTTTAATGTTAATTAAAAATGGTACTTCGGTTATTTCGCCTAAAAGCCGTTGCTCTCTTAAAACTTTTTTTAAATATAAGTAATTTTATTTTTACGTAACCAGTAACCAGTTACTCATCAAAGAAAACTCCTAGCATTTGACCGTAGCAATGTGCTGCGACGACGCATAATCGGTTACTTTTCAAAGAGAGAACTCGAAGATCCAGATAAAATAACACGCAATGAAAAAAAGGGTCTATGATTACGTCAATTAGGCTCTGGCTTTTTGAGTTTCTTACAGATGTGGTAAAGGGAAAGGGAACCTAATGATTCACCGACAAATGGTCCGCAGATGATCGATTAGCGAACATCATTTCACCGATCAACGATTCGCGCAGATTTTTTGAATTTGAATTTGAATTTAGCTAATGGGTGAATATAAGCCGAATATCTATTGGCCGTAATGCGTCTGGCCTCAATCTTTAAAACTGCTCCTTGCTTCGCTCTTTATTATATTCGGTTGCATTCGGCTTATCTACAATAAGTGTATTTTTTCTTAGCATGATGATTTGTTTTACCTATTCAATGCATTTTTTTCCAATTGTGTTTTTTCCCCTACGCTGACCTAAAAATGGTAATAGGAGTCGTTCTTCATACCAATAGTAATGCCAAATACTTAATTAAGGAAATTATTGTTTTACAAACCATCATGGTCTCTATTCTACGTGGTAAAACAATATTGCTTTTGACATGTTATCGTATTGTTCTTAACTTAGTCGCCCTTACTTTCAAGTAAATAAGAGTTATCATAATGTCGACCATACATACGATAATAAACCGATACGATACGATAATGTAAACCGAATATAATGCCTGTAAATTTAGGTTATATGTATCAAAAACTCTCCTTTAATTTAATATACCCTCAGTTGTCCTGTTATCTGAGACAATTATAATGCAAACAATCGACTAAACGTTAGTAATGTGTATCGATTTTATTTTCTGCCTCTTCTAGGCGGTAAAAACCATATCGTCTGAACAACTCTACAAAAGTTAGCACCTACAAATTATGGTCGACAAAAAAAAAATGATGGTTTCAAAAGCTGTGCTGTCGATGGCACCTGTATACGTTTGTCATGATTATCGAAGGAAAATTAGGTAGGTAACAATCTCAAACGTAATCTATTAATTAACTCTGTGTATTTCATTGCGTGGAATGCAATATTAAGTTAACGCGATTCGGTGTTATTTTCAACCAAATACGTCCAAACAGTAAGACTAATACACAGAATTTCACCCTGCACGGGTCTGTGCTGTCAATGCATCTAAGGTACTTAACTTTTGATATAAATAAAACACTCATTTCAGTCTGGTTCTTTTATTTGTAAAAAAAACAATAATTATAAATTATACAGTCAGCACGTGCGCTTATTGCTCGGGAAAAGGCGAGGTCTTCCGGAGCAAGAAGCTGCGCCCGCGCGCCGCCCGCGCCGCCGGCGTGTGCGCGGGGAACAGAACTATCGGCCTTCCTCCACCGACGCAGGGATCATAATCGCATGACGATATATCCTAAACTAGCATTGAGCCATCTGACGTCCAGACTAGTCCAGAGTGAACCTTCCTTCCTGAATATCGACACTAAGTGCATTAAATAAAAACTATGTGCGATCACATTCATTCTAATCAAACTAAATCTTACAATATTCATAAGGTTGATTATACATATAATATCAAATTCGATTTGTACCAAATTTAGTCACGTGTCTACGGCGCCACGCGCTGCTTCGCTAAGGTTTGTTCTAACGACCGGAAGGAAATAAATCTACCTACATGTGGAATGTCAATTTAGAGGTTTGTCATGTTGTTGTGTATACCGCTAGCAGTAATGGCAACGTGGCAAGTTGACTAGCTTGGTTGCTTACCTATCACCACTCACTAACTCCTGACTCTCACTAACAAATAAATAACTTACGCTAACACGGAGCTACGACCGCAGCCCTCGAGGTTGACACGCCGCGCCGTCTCCTACAGACTACGTTATAAATAATTTGTCCAGCTAATACACATAATAAATTCGGCCAAATACTCTGGCCGTCTACTTAGGTACAAAGACTCGGAGGCGGAAATTATTTCCGCGCTCGAGATCTCAATTGACAAAGAATAATGATTCCTTCTGACGATGTTGGTATTGTTGGTACCTATGTACTGCTGTCCAAAACAAAAAGGCAATATGTACACGTACTTCATACTGTTACAATGCCGTTTTCTTTCAGAGAGCAGTATCGTCCTATTAACCTAGTAGTCTCTACGTTAACTTAGAGTTTCAAGAACGAAACTTACTCTAAAAATGCTGATTAGCTGAGGTTCCATAGATCCACTCGGAGCGAGCAGCTCACTGCTCGAGGGGGGCGGCGGTGGCCGTCTCGGCGGACCACTCCGGGCTCTCGGTGCCAAGCTCCGCCTCGGTCGCCGGCCTCAGCTCTTCCGTCGACGTCTCTGCCGAGGGCTTTTCGCTTTTTTTCATAATGACTTTTGTTGGGCGGTTCCTGTTGATCGTGGGTACGTAGGACTGGATGATCTCTATGTCCTTCTTGTTGGTCTCGTTCCTGGGCACGTCGTCGGCCACGTTGTCGATGATGGGCCGGCGCGTGGTGGGCTCCACCTTGTCGTTCGGCGGCGGCGCGTCGGTGATGTTCTCGAAATCCTCATCTTCTATTTCAACGACCCTTTGTTTGTTAACTGGCACTTGATTCTTACTTTTCAATGGGGTCTCAGTAATAGAATTAAGGTTGAAATTGTTGTTTTTGCTCTTGTATCCTGCATTTACTGAAATCATTTCCTCTGATTCCACTGAGAAACTGCTGGATGTGGTTGTTCGAAGTGCGAGTTCGGGCGCTTCGGTGTGGTCGCTGATGGAGGCCACGTCTCCTACTATGCTAATCAAATCGGTCAGAATGTTGTTTTTTTTCCCATTTGATGCGTCAATAAATGCAGCATTCTTGTTAGATTTTGTCGGTGATATTTTAATGAGCTCAACGGAGTCAGTAGTGCTGTCTGATCCAAAAGAAGTAAGAACGAATTCGGTAGTTTCTACATTTTCAAACGATTGAATTTCTGGGGTAGTTGGGGCCACTGTAGAAACAGTTACTAGTTCAGTCGTTAAGTTAGCGGTAGATGTTTCGATAGTTAAGGGAGTTTCGGTTGTTGAAGAACTTTTTTCCCTTGGTATATTTTCCGACGAGTCATGAGGGTTCTGGTCACTGGTCTCAATCGGCAGAGAGCTGAACTCAGTTTGAGACGTAATTTCAGTCGCAATATTAGATTTTGAAGCGGGGAGTGTAGTCAGCTCCTCTAGGCCCTTCGTAGTTAAACGTTCGGGCAACTCAGTTATTCTTTGTGCAGTCGTGGTAAAAATATCATCTATGCCTTCTCTTTGTATGGGAATAATTTTGCTTTCAGAAGATATTTGCGATGCAGTTGTAGTAGTTGTGGTTGTGGTAGTGGTTGTGGATGTGGTCGCATCTTCTAATTTTAATGGATACTCCGTCGTCGAAGGGGTGCTAATATACAGAGGCTCTTCAAAAGTAGTAACCGAGTCAGCGATATCGTCTAGCTCCCCTGTTATGTCTTCTCTTACTGAGGGTGGAAGATCTAATATCTCAGTTGGTATGGCTGTCCTGAGATCAAGCATAGCGCTATTCTTCGCAACTACTTCTTGCGTTGTAGTTGTCGAAGTGTACTCAGTACTTGTTGCTTCAGAATGAACAGGCGTAATCATAGTGGTTGTTCTTACCTCTTCAATCATCACTTTTGGTTTCTCCGTTGTGGTTGTCTCGATGCTTTTTTCTGTGGTTGAGGGGGTTTCTGGAGTTGGGGTTTCTTTTGGTGCATAAGTCACGGTAGGCGGTGGTGTACTGGTGACATGTTCGTGCACGCTTGTCATTTGATCACCATCCACGTTTACTTCAGGAACGTTTTCATCTTCGTGATTACCAATCACAGACAAATCGTCGGGGATTGGGGGAAAAGCGGGATTATGATCGAAAAGGGACGTGTCCTCTTCTTCAATCATAGTCACTCGGGAGGTACTCGCGACTGGTGCGTTATCGGGTGTGAGCGCAGGGACGCCCATCGTGGCAATTATTGTTGGAACGTAAGACGGATAAATGTCACTGTTGATAGAATCTTGCGTGGAGAGGCTGATTTTTGACGGAAGTAAGTCTGATGTTTTAGTTCCAGGGCTTGTGTCGTTCGGCATTGACGCCTCGCTGGGCAGTAATGGTGAAACCAGGTCGATGATAACAGGTTCTTCTGTTTTCGTTGATATCTCAGCGCTGTTAGAGAAGGATTTCTCAGGAATAGCCTCCCGGGGGATGAGCGGTGACTTAGAGGAGGGGTACTCGGGCACCTCGATGCTTGGTGAGGGAAGGATCTCCTTAATCTTGACTTCGGTGATGACGGGTATTTCGGACACGGGAGTGATTTCCTTGATAGTGATCTTCTGCTTATTTTCTTTAGGAGTCGGTGCCGCGCTGGGGACGACTTCTTCAACCGAGGAAATGCTGGATACGGACGGAGCTAGGCCAGGAATTGCAGTAACACCTGCAAAAGGGAGAATGTGTTTATTCAGATGCATTATACAGGTAATAATAAGAAATAACAAGTTAGTTCGTTTTATAATGGCAACTTCATTTTTCGCAAGGTAAATTTCACATTCGCTAAGGATTAATAGAGCATTTACGTAATCACTTCGTCGCATTTTGGTTTTTGGGACTTGCACTGTAGTGTACCTATGTATGCACCACAGATCAGCATTAGTCAAAATTAATAGATATGGTGATTCAAGGTTACCTCTAAGTGGGCAGTTGTCGTACTCCGGGCAGCAGCGGCCCTTGACGAGCCTTGGCTGGCAGTCGTCGCGCAGGAAGCAGGCGATGCGCCGGCACACCACCTCGCCGCCCTGGCAGTAGCACACGCGGCACGGGTCCGACGGGTCCACCAGCTTCTCGCCGTTGCCGTACACTCGCCCTTCCTGCTCGCACTCTGGAATTATATACAAATACTTTGAATTTACGATCAAGTTTTAGGTACCTACTAGATGTTTCATCATATTGGAAGCTCGTTCGTCTTGGCCGACCGCCACAGATGGCGCCAGAGAGAGCCTATGTCGCATGTCTTTCGGTATTTTACAAGGTCTATTATGGAGAGTGTGCTCAGGAACTGCATGACCTCATCCTACCCTCCACTTTCTCACATCGGGCTTCTAGACGCGGGAGGGCTTCCATCTACATGTAGTAGAATACCGAATGGTTCGCACGCAGCGATTTGCTGCGTCCTTTCTTATTCGCACTGGTAAGGAGTGGAACGCTCTCCCTGCCTCTGTATTCCCAGAATCATATAACCTTGGTGTATTCAAGGCAAGAGTGAATAGGTATTTTAAACATGTACCACCTTCGACGTCATAGTCACTTATAATCAGGTGAGACTGAGTTCAAACGCAAACCCATTATTGATAATAATAATAATATATGCGCAGACGCGGAGCTGACACGAGTACTGTAGAGAATGGAAGAGGAGGTCCTAATCCGGAACTGCCCCGGATAGATGATGGTAACGACAGTCAATGTGCGCCGCCGAATGGAGTACTAAAGTACTAACCGCACTGGTAGGTGGGGCAGCAGTGGTCGGGGCGGTGCAGCGCCTTGCAGCCGGGGCGCGGCTCGCAGCGCTGCGTGTCGCAGCGCACGCTGCCGGCCGCGCACGCGCACTGCTCGCACGGCGTCGCACCCATGAACTTGTCGCCCTCCATGTACACCACGTCACCGAGCACGCAGCTCCCTGGAACATTGTTATCAAGAATTAATTACTTACTTGGATCGGTAGTGATATCCCATAATTGGAAAAAAATACTGGCGATCAAAAATAACTAGGTACTTACAATTATTTTTTACTGACTTTTTCTACTCCTGTACTTTTATTAGTCTTTTACATAGTCACGAACACTATTATAAGAACATAGATAATATGACTTCAGAAAAGTCTATAACTCTATTCCCCATAACAGCTCTCGGTGTCGTAAAGTCGCCCTAACGATACGCCACAGATTACTAAGTGTAGCCTGTTAATCATATTTTAACGATTGTGAAATAGGGACTATAAAACACCTAATGTTTTGAGAAATGATTTCAGTTATCTGATTGGTCGATTTTAAAATAGCTGTATTCTGATTGGTTGATACGAATTACAAAGTTTATTTAAAAGATTTAAATTAGTTAAAGAGAAACACGTACCTAAAAGAACCTATCGTTCCGTTTGACAGTCGATGTGTATTGTGATTGGTGGATTTAATTTAGTGAAGTATTCTGATTGGTCAAATTAAAATGTTTTGGAATTGTAAATAATTCTTTTTTCCATTCCGTCAATTTAAAAATAAAGTAAACCATAGACACATATTTTGTCATTTTCTTGTTTCCCGCTCGTTTGTTGTTCTTTACTTCGTTCGTTCGTTTGTAAGTTTTTTCGCTTAATTTTGCATTTCATTTGAAACCTAGTCGTAGAAAAAGTATTGTATGCAACGGTGTATAACTAAGTCAAAAAACACTCGTGGCGCTTTCCTTTACGATGTTCGCCTTCGGCTCACATCGTAACTCACGCCACTCATATATTTTGACCTCTCTTATACAACTATTGCATAAACTACTATTAAACAACTGGTACATACATACTTATAGAGATTTGTCTCAAAAGCATAGGTACTATTTTTTTACAACATTCATCAAGGTTGGCTAAACAAAGTAAGATGGAAACAAACCTTCCTTCAGCCCGGCGTCGGAGCTTGTCGCATTCGGAAGCGGCCCCAGGGGACCTGCAACAGACCGCACTCATCAGCTAATGCTGGTTGAACCCTGGTGGGTTCTCCCAAACCACCTCATAACAATCTTTGGAACCTCTATCCCTCTCAACCTCCAGGTATCGACTTATATGGGACTATGAAAAACGGAATAAGGGGTAAAGTTATTTCTATTTTTATCTAACCTTAACATACGAAAGTTCGTCGTCATTTATCATGGGTTAAATAAACCTCGGTCTCGGTCTATTTATATTAAAAGTTCCGATTAACAACTAAGATGGCTCATTACAGATGTTGATGTCGCTAAATGATATTAATTTGTACTTTAATATATAAACGTTGTACTTTTTACTAAAAGAAACTCCGTTTATAAAATAGAGCGCTCGTTAACCAAATCAGTAAGAGTTAAAATGATCATTAACCCTGGTTAACGTGTAAACCTACAAAACGTACAAACAAAGGCAGGAAAAGTAATTGTAACAGCGTAACCAAACAGAAAAACTAGGCCTTACACTCGATTTCTATTAAGGCTACAATAACAACGCAATTAATCTATAGATGTCTATGACCTTATAATTATTATAAGAAATGTCGGCTTGAACAGCTGAACAAAGTTTAAACTGTAGTGGAACAAAGTTCCAGGGCATAAAGGCTTTTGAAGCAGCATACGCACAAAGTGGACTAGATGACTGATAGGTCACATGGACTACTTTTTACGAAGTGTCAAATCGATAGCTAGTGGAATGACGTCACGTTTTGTTAATATGAATTCCCTACCAGTTTATTTCTGCCAGTTTAAAAACATTATGTAAGTTGTAAAAAAGTGCTTTGAATAAAGATTTATTATTATTACGAGTATATTACTTACACTTAAAAAGTGGATCGTGTCGATCTCAACAGCTTTACGCTTTAGTCTCCTTTTTTTGATCCCAAAATAAGACAAGGGAGGCGGTGCCGCGGGGTGCCAATGTAGCCTTACAAATGGGGAAATGATAAAAAGAATCGTAATACCTGTGCGACCCTATGTGGAACGGGAGAGGGCTTAATATGCTACTGTATTAAATGGTAGATGTTCCCTTTCTCACGTGCCGTTCCGCCTCAGTGCCACATTACTAGACCATGGCACTTAGCGAGACGATCAGGCTCACAGTCACAGACAGTCTTTATAAAGCTTTAAAAAAGCAATCAAAATAGAGTGCATGAAGCCAGAGGGTTAGAGTTTGATTTCTGCCAGAACCGGAAACGTAGATCATGCAATGTTTTTTCGTAATTTATATCCTTAATTATTTGTGAGCTTTGCTCAAAACCAACAATCTAAAGAGTTGTTGGCCTCTTACAGGGCGATTTTCATGAAAACATAATGTGAATGTTGCAAACAGAATATTGCGAAGTAAAATTATATTGTTTCATTGCAAATTGATTGAAAACATCAGCGCTGTTTATCTGCTTCATCAATAATTGATTTTACATTTACATAACTCGTGCGATTGACCATCCATTAACCGTTATTAATGTCTCCTCCGCGGATTACACAAAACCGCACCATATTTTCCTACTTTTCCATGACAGCACCTGCCGCCTCATTGTGCCGAGTCCCCTGATTTGTCTCAGCGCCGAACAAATTGCTCCCCATTTTACATTTTCCTTTTCTCTTACGGCGTGATTTTTGATGAAAGGAACATTACCATTTTTCTTGCAAACAGCTCCCATTGAGAGAAGCAATTACACCGGAGTGTTTTAAAAGGTTTCCAGTCCATTGAGAGGCTTAATAGAAGGTTTATAAAAAGACTTGTCGAAAATATGTTATTAAAAGTTTTAGGTTGCCTCGCTTTGTTTTAGGAATGTTATGAAATATGTAAGGCGCTGGCTGGGTTGTCCGGAGCGCCAACCATTCCGAACATCAGCAAGGGATCAAGGCTCCGCTTGAGTTTCGGCAAGCGTTTACTTTTACTTCGTACACCGCATAATTTGCAAATAAAGTAGGCAGTTAATCGCCCGCATACTAAGTGCACGTAAAATAGAATTCCGACCAATAAACGAGCGGCGCCGGCGCGTGCGCCGCGGTGACATAACGCATTCGAATTGCGTGAACGCTCGCGCACGAACTGCCTCGACACATTCAAGTGCTTTGACAAATTGGTGACAGACGACCAATAGTCTAGCACTAAGTAAGCTGCTTAATATCTTGCAGTATTTAATATACGATTGACTGATTAAAGCGTATTTACAAGCCCATAACTTTGAAGTCGTGTGATTGTTATATCGAAGCAAGATGGGTTAGACTAAAGTAGAATAAAGATCCTGAACCTTTATCCATCGACAAATACCGAATAAATTAGCCAAATCCGAGGATCTTGATATTTTTGCGGAACAAAAGCCGCGGGAATAACGTAAAGTACAAACACCCTTCAGTGGATGGAAAACACTCGTTTTTATGAAAGGAAGAGAATTAGCAGTTGACCCGTGGCCCGTGGGCGGGCGCGGGGTGCGGGGCGGGCGCGGGGCGCGAGCCAGTAGCTGCTTTCTGTTACTATTTGTTTAGGCAGATACTTGCTTATTTGCACAAGGGTATGTAGCACAGAGAGTAACAAGTCTGACAAAAAGCGAGCTTTAAAAACCAGACGGCGTGTTTTGAATTGTCTTCTAAGTATATATTATTGTGTAGTGCTGTGCTACATACTTTTACTTATTACACTCTTTATATATTACCAACGAATAATTTGCATTTTTTTTTCAAGTACTACTTACCTAGTAATTTGAAAAAAAATGACACTACCAACACACTGACTGAAATGTAATGACACCTTGCTGATCAGTGATCGCGATCGGCTCCGGCCTCTACGGCAAAACAAAGAACCATACAAACATCCATAGAATACAGTTCAAAAACGTAACCCTCCTACAAGACTCGGGTAATAAACCTGGAGTAACTATTACATGTGTTAATAATACAAAAATGCCTCTCTACAGCCACTATTAAAATTTAATTTCACCAAGAACATTAAGCAGGATATAACCCAAATTTCCTTCCAAATGCTTCCAATATGCGTATTTTCCCTTTCTGAATGTTCCTACCGCTATAAACTAGTAAGGTTGACAGGTTCTTCATAAACGCTGATCGTTTGCCAAAAAACGGCCGCGTAATCCCCGCCCTGGCGGTCGTTTACCGGAACAATGCGGCGCAGCCGGGCGGAGGGCGGCCGCGGCCGGCGCCCGAGATATTGAAAATGTAATATTCAGATATTGCAAGTTTCGGAGCACGCGGTGCGTGGGAACTCGCGCTGATACCACTGCGACACTGCATATTCATGAGAAAGGCTATTTACACTTCATTTGAATTACGATTCGACTGGGATATGTATCGAATTGGAGCCTCCTCGCTCGATCGAATTGTAAATTAAGAGTAAGGCAATGAATTTCTGAATTGAAGTTAGGACTTGGCACATCACAGATCGATTTCATCGAAGAAAAATAGTATAGAGTGGCTACTCCGTAATTACTATATCGCAGAACGGAAGACGTTTTGGGAACCTTTTACAAGGTATATCCCCTCAACTTAAATGAAAAGTCATGCTTTTTAACGATTGAATTAGAAAGGAAACAATTTTGGTGTGAGAAACAAATAAAATGATTACCTACCTATATTCCTTTCAGTTAAAAAACAAACCTGTAAATGATTTTGAAATAAATCAATATAGGCTTTATGTCTAAACACCGAGGGAAGGAGGACACAGTTAAGATAACATCGTTCATAATCAGATACGCGTCCTAAAGACTACTGAAAGTGTTTCACTGACTATCCAAACAGTATCTACCATTACCATGAGTTACAATAAAAGTACTCGCTAGCGAGTCGAATACTCTGTCGCTCGCAGACCTCGTAGTACTCTTACGGTGGGTTTAGACCGAGCGAACTATGTTTTTGTAAAAATAAAGACAAAACATGTTCCAGGGCATTCGCTCGTTTGATCTAAACCCACCGTTTTATAGAGTGCGAAGGATATAGCATTTCACTCGCTAGCGAGTACGGTAATTGTAGCTCATGGTAAGGGTATACAGATCATCGCATCCCACGAGATTGGTATCGAATCCCTTTGAACTTCGTAATCGATAAGGGCCAAGAGTGGTGCGATAAGGAACAGGGCTCAGGTTAAGTTATCGTCAAACAGATAGAGTGGAAAACTCAAATCCGAATACAGTTCAGTAATTGGATTTGCCTTTCCTTTGAATAGATCCTCTTGTGGACAGAATGTGCAAAGAGAAGCAAACATTTTTATTGACGACCAAAGTACAGTAAGCGAGATATTTTCAAGCATTTGTTTAAGTAATTGAAGGAAATCAATCATTTACGCTACCATGATTAAAATTCTTAAATTCTTGAGTCTTTGCAATTAATATGATAGGAGTATTCAGGGTGGCTCATTTAGATCGGTCAGTATGGAAAAGTCTGAAACTATGAGACATATGGAGATCTGTTCTTAGGAACATATGTCATCGATTTTAATAACAAGAATAACTGCATCCATACATTTAAAAAAAACTTGTACTCAGCTTGTGATGGATATCGATTGTGTAGGTCTTAAGCAGTAAATGCTACTATGAAACATGATGTCTGAAATGAATGAAATGCATTGTTTCACATTCTTTAATATATTTTAGTACCTATAAGTGTTCGAAATAAGTAACGATCTTACTATTGCATTTTGTATCATTGAAGAACATGAAAGCAATGCATTTTATTCATTTTAGACAACATGTTTCGTAATAGTGTTAGTTTTATTTCTCAAAACGTCCGGGTTCGACTCCCGAACTGCGTACAGGTCTTTTTTAATGTATGAATGCAGTTTTTCTTCTTATTAAAATCGATGGCATGGTTCCTAAGAACAGCATAGATCTTCGTATTACAGACTGGCCCATAGTGACCGATCTAAATCTTCCACCCTGTGTAGCTTTTCAACTTCCGAGCTTCACAAAGCGTAAAATAATATAATGACCCCGTCCTCTGGATCCTTAATACTTAAAATCCCTTTGGCACTCGTTCTAGGTCAAAGGTCCCGGCGAGGGAGGAGGTTCATTAGGCGTCCCTTAGCCCCAATTAAAGTTTAATTAAACTCTGGCGAGGCATCGCGCTATTACGAGTATACTTACATATATATTATATTGTTCAGCTGTTTGTGTATCGTGTGTCAAGCCTATCGTGCAACCATATTATCATCTAAATTAGTATATCGATGATTTAAACAAGTAGCAAAAGGGGTTTGGGTAAAAGTGTTGTCATTTGTAAGTGTTTGTTTGTGTTGTTTTTGTTTTCAAGGGTCATTAGTAAAAGTGGTAAATTATGATAGAATAATGTAATACTCTGAAGTACATCGGAGCCGAGATATTTAATATTCTTACCTGGGCGTATTTTTAGTACCAAAAACTGAAAACTTAAATCTAAAATTTCTCGGCTCCGATATTATTAAACGCCATGAATTATATATATATATATCTATTTATGTGTATTTCGAAGTCCTCTAAATAACAGTGTAAAAATCATACGTGGCCGCTGAAAAAAAATATGTCAATTATTCTTCAAACAAATTTACCCATTGCCCTTTACTCTTGTTATTGATTATGTTACAAACAAGAAAATAGGCAAGAAAAAGAGTTGATTTTGTTCAAAATAAAATCATACACAATCTTGTTTTGAAGTTGACTAATGTCGCAGCGGAAACAAACGGGATAGAAATTGAATTTGACGTAAAAGGGAAAAGAAAAGGTAAGGTAAGGAGGTAAGAAGACGAAGAACGAATTTAAATCCATATAAATCAGGATAAACTGGAATAAGGCATATTTAGCAACCATTGGCTTCATGTCCCACATTCAATTGTTTTATTTTTTTATTTTTAACATGTTACTAGTATCTTCGATTTAGACATTAATTTGGCCTAAGTTTTCATTGCAGATAAGGCAGCAACGAATTCGAACTTAACCAATTTATTTATTAAGAAGTAAACAATGGAATAGGTTTCTGGTCTCACTGAAAACCAGTGTCACTGAATGTGTTTATCACATTCAGAGGCATAAAGCTGAGCTGAGACCATTTTGGCCTTAAAGAAAAAAATGTATTTAGGTAAGATTTTTTTTTGTAATTGCAAACTGTTTTTTTTTATGTGCCAAATAAATTATTAAGTATTCATTTTATTTTTCATTTCATCAAATTGTGTATTTTTAATAAAAACTAGGGTTATTTTTACGGTGTATCCCCATTGGTATGTGAGCTGCTAGTCCTTAAGAAATATTTTAATTTCGCAATCTTACTAAGAGAAGCAGTTTTAGAAATTAAAAAAAAAAAGAGACCGACTGACTTAGTAGGTACCTATTGCTTCTGTAACCGGATGGCTGGGCCGCGCGCCGGCCGCGAGCTGCAGCCGCGATGCAGTCATTCGAGATAATTAACTAATCGCGACACCTCCGGCGCATTGTTTCACACAATTATCGTGATTGAGCCGTCAAGTACACCCTGCCGAATCACGGACCTGCCAGTTGTGCGTAACGAGGTGCGGTTACGTGTCTTCTTAAATCGGTGGCATTCCGATTATGCGCTGATAGGGGACAGCTGACGAAGCATGGAGCGGAACGTGACTTCGAAGCCGTTAGCACCAAGTGTAGTGATAAGACGTTATTCATTAATAAAGGATGTCTATTATGTATAATTATGCATGACTATTCGAAACACTAAAGAATTAAAATGCCTTATTGAAAATATATAATCAATTTAGCGAACGGGCTAATGCCTAAAAGGATCCTAAAGAATCGACACGATCTGTATAGAATTGTAAATAATGATTATCAATTGAACATTATATTATTTAGCAAACTAATCCTAACCAGTCCCACCTGCTATTTATTAAAAAGTGAAGCCATCAGAATTTTGGCACTAGACTTGTTATAATAAGATTCGGTATCTTTTTGGCTGAGACACTCCTGTCTTAATACTAACCTCCTGTCTTAACTAATAGGCAGCTGTCATTAATGACGTGTCATGACATAAGGCGGGCATCTAATGCAGAACCACTTTGTTCAGCACGGCACGGCTAAGGACACTCAACTAACTAACTTATTTTTTTTACACATTTTACATATCAAGTAAAGCCTGGTGTCACGGCGGGTACGCGGTTCCTACGGGATCACTTTTCGACATCACGCACTCGGTTGCGTGCCCAGGACGATTATCCCGTGATTTTTTGTCGCTCAAATATCCCTTTCTAACTTGTTTGTAACGACAGAGATGCACTGAGAGACAAGGAAGTAGATATAGGATGTGCTAGCCGCGGTGACATGTCGCTCCCGCCGACGGCCGCCGCCCGATCGATACCGCCCGTCACTCCAGCCAGACTCCATGACCGTCGTTCTAGACGCATTTTGGGAATCCTATTTTTAACGATATCTATTTTATTAAGCTATGAAATTAAGTGCGTAAGAGTATCATTTGTTAATACAATTAAGATATCTAAATTAGGTTACGATGTGGTATTCAGGTGTTGACTACAAATTACCGATTTATAGATATTTGGTCGATGTCTTAGTCTGCTTGTTCAAGCATCAGCATCACACAAAAACGATTGCACCGATTAATTAAAAAAAAAAAATCGTGTTTAATGTTTTGCCGTTATACGTTACATTCCTGGCATGTAATCAGTCACGACGCTGAAAAACATAGCTATTATACATATATATTATATTGTTCAGCTGTTTGTGTATCGTGTGTCAAGCCTATCGTGCAACCATATTATCATCTAAATTAGTATATCGATGATTTAAACAAGTAGCAAAAGGGGTTTGGGTAAAAGTGTTGTCATTTGTAAGTGTTTGTTTGTGTTGTTTTTGTTTTCAAGGGTCATTAGTAAAAGTGGTAAATTATGATAGAATAATGTAATACTCTGAAGTACATCGGAGCCGAGATATTTAATATTCTTACCTGGGCGTACTTTTAGTACCAAAAACTGAAAACTTAAATCTTAAATTAAACGCCATGAATTATATATATATATATATATATATATATATCTATGTGTATTTCGAAGTCCTCTAAATAACGTGTAACACAGCCAAACGCATTGTATCGGCCTGCGAAATATTCAGATTCCAAGACCGAACCTTTAACTACATGTAAAAGATTCGGCCTGTGCACTGTAATGGTTTAGTTACCGGTCGGTTTTACCGTCGTGGCAGAACTAACCGGCCTTACCCTTGCCCGCTTGAACTCCTGACCTTTGCAGTAATCCGTCCAATCCCCTTGTTTTGCTGGCAATAAAAGAAAAGGCTGAATAAAGCTTCCAACGAGAAACTTTTCCCAATAAGATTATCCAAGAAAGTGCCGTAGGTTTTACTGCTTATCCGACTCGAGATTTAGCCCGTAGTTAATTTTATCGCATGTGTGAGCCTTATTAATTACTACGATTACGTAAATGGATTAATTTGAAACTTTAGCGTGCACTGAACTAAAGTAATCAATCTTACACTAGATTGAGACTGATCATCAACTTACAATGAAAAAATGAAGCATCTAGAATTCGAAACCAGAACCAAAAATACTCCCTGCAGCTGTAAGATGTGGCTCGTAAGTCTCGTAACCATCGAACTGTCCTCGTATTTTCAGTGGCGGTTTGGAAAGTCTAGTAAGTTCCCCTCTAACGTGAGATGGCTAAATCACTGCTATGGCTGTCAAACAAATCGCATTCATAAGTAAAATATCTTATAACACGTAATATCGCCACTTTCATTGGAGAAATTTTTAAATAGATATGTTTTCTACCTAAATAGGTAGGTGTTTAGTGTTTGCAATCCACACAACCAAGTAGCGTCTGTTTCAGTTGCATGGCGGGGCCTTCGTGGATGAAGAACACTATATACTCGCCGAGTACGAGACTCATAACATTACGAGAAGTAGATGCAGATCTTATCACAGCCCTAGGTGTCTTCTGACAGTGCATTCTCCTAACCTTACAATACCTCTTCGTACTGCCAGCTCCGAACACAGAAAAAACAAATGGGTTGATTTTACTAAGTTTTATGGTTAAAATAGGACCTACATGTGAGTTTGGTTGAGTTAACCACTAAAAAGGTTGAAGCAACCTTCTCAATGTGTTGTTTTTAATAAGGTCAGGTGTTAATTCAACCAAACTCATAGGTAGGTCCTAAAATTTAGTAAAATCAACCCATTCGGTTTTTCAGTGAAACAAGTCAAGTCCTCTCGAGCCAGCGATTGAGTAGTGGAGGTGATAACGACCGGGCGCGGGCGACACGTTTCCTCCACCACGGCACTACGGCCCGGGGCGAGCCCGATAGGCCTGCGGGAGGCGATTGCTAAGATAATGCGGAAACAAGTTTGCAGAAGAAATATATTATGCTGTACTAACAGCCGTAAAGAAACTATTCTGCGCAATAATACTCTGTAAACTACGGCGCAAACGCAAACGTTGAATTAAAGCACTTTTAATTTCACAAGTAATTACCTACCGGCCGTAATAGCTTAATATTTAATTGAGTGAAAATGTGTACTAGTAGTTACTAATATTTTTCAAACAAACCATAATGACAAGAACGATTATGTAGATAGTACTATACACAACTTAGATTGCAGTACAAAAAGAAGCAATACCTATACAGAGCTTAGGAATTTACTAATTGTATGGGCGATTTAGGTTTATCTAAATATTCCCTACATGCACCACTCACCAGTAACCAGACTACCCAGTCACCTTCCTCAAAAAATATTTTAAATTCATAGTGATTATTATTTAATAAATTACGAAATATTGCTATGTTGTCCGTGCGTCAAAGACAACTCTCAGTTTGCGTTATGATTATGAGTCTGTTTCCGAACCTTTGTCTTTGGTCCGATCCATCACATCTCGACGGAGGCGCAAGCTTTTGTTCTGGTTTATCTAGAAAGGGCGGTAGAAACAAAAGTTACCCGTTTGTTCGGGGTCAGTGGCCCGTGGACGGAAAAATCCTTTACAAAGCAAAATTTCGCTAGAGATGTTTCAGCGATTTCTTCAGAAAACAATAGATAAAGTTTTTGTTAGAATTATGATAAACAATTTATTAAGTGTTATCGTATCGCATTGTGTTAAGAATTTGATACTATGAAAAATATATTGTCTGTTTTGGCTTGTGGGGTAATAAATATCTGATTCTGCCAACAGTATCAAGCCGAAATACAAATTTACATATTATCGCATTTTAAGTCCAATTAGGTCGGTAAGTTTTGGCGTTTAAAAACACAACAACTACGCAGCTGTGACACAAGGAAAAACAGTTCCCGAAATTCCGCAATAACCTCACACGCAACATTACTGCGAACCACGCAAACGGGGTCACGGGAGCAGGCCCGGCGCGGCGGCCGAACTATTCCTCCACTCCGCCCAACCTTACCCCCAAACTTAACCTTAAGTTGACCCTGTTTCTTTCTCTCACTTCAGTCAAAGCTTATGAGTAAAGAGGTCGGATAGACGATCTCATTCCTTGGATTATTTCGGCAAGCATCGTGGAGCCTGGACAGGCTTCTCACATAAACAATTCAGCGCACATGGACCTGGTCTAGCGGGAGTTCTCCGTTGCCATTAGCAATAAGTTTTGACAACTCCCTGGTGGTTTGCGTACAGCTGGAATACGAATTGGTTAACGATTACGGAAGCCCCTGAGAAATTGCAGAAATTATTGAGGTTTCGACTTACAGGTTCGAGGAAATTTAATTTAATCCCAGAAGCAAAACGTGTTACAAGTTCGTGTGTCTGTTGTAGCATTGTAGTCCCTAAACAGATGTACCGATGGAGACGCGGGAGTGGTTTTTAGCTAGGTTTGATGAAACTGAATGTAGGCGTAATATCTTCAGCGGAGTTACAATAACATACTCAAGCAGTGCAAATTAGGTTGAGAGATAGAGCTGTATAACTGCTATTATAGCCAGTACTCAGTTCTCGTAGGCGGGCATGGTTGACCTTTTATACTATCAAACAGGCCAGGTTCTCATAATTAACATTTTAGATGCAAATTAAGGATGGGATATTTAAAAGCAATGAGGTTGCCTAGGTTGGTGCTTTTATCAACCTTTAAATAGCTACACTGGTGAGCGAACAAAGATAAGGGTACAACGTGACCCTAAATTGCTCGTGAGCATAGTGGCGTAGTTAACCACTCAAAATGGTTTATTCGCCTTTCCTTCACGTCAAACAGAGCCACTGTCGTGATATTTTTAAATAAGTAGATATTTTCCCCAAAAGTGCCGAAGACATAGCGCAAAATGATTCCGAGCGACCATTTCAATTTAAGAAAGGTCGCAGGTTCCACATACAAATTGTAGATGAATAACATTTTTTTTGGCACTTGTAGGTAATGAAGGGGGTGAAGACATTGCTCTAAGCTTCTAGACGGGCGGGGCGGAGGCGGGGGGTGAGCGGCCGGACGGCATTCCGCGCGTGACTCAGGCGGCGGACGCGCCGCGGTACGTAGCCGGCTGATCCTTTCCCATTATCTCAATTATCGTCACCACGCCGTTGATTATCGATCATTTAATGAGAGATTAAGTTATGATAACTGATTCTTCGCAGATATCGGCAGAGATATCTAAGCTATCCCTGAAATTAAATTCCAAAGGATATCTGCTTGGTCGTTACTGTTTCACAAAGTTTGATAAAGTAACTGGCAAAACAAACAGGATAATTTTCGGCTCAGAAAATTTGATAGTTCCCAAGAGAATAACGCAAACGAGTACTACGTAGACAAAGTCGCTAGTTTATTATGTTTAGTTTAGTATGTTTGGCGAACTTACAGTTAAAAATATGTACCAATATTTTTTCTAAGAAATAAATTAAAAAAAAAACCATAATTATTCTTCTACATAAATAAAACATATTAATTCCAGTTTAGGGGACAACTTTATAAGACCTTTTATGCCGGGAAGTACCTATACTTAGATCGTCTCACAGGGTTTAGGAATTGAAATCTGTAGTTTCATAAAAGTGGTTCAAGAGTAGGTATTTATTGTTTTTACCTAATGGCTAAAGAAGCAGGGTAGTGTTTTTTTTTTCAATAAATTATAAGTACTTACTTACTTAGGTATAAGTTGCAGAAACGCTATGAAAATACATCCTTATCCGCGATATTTGACATGTTAAATCAGCCGTATTACACACTCCGTTGTTTCAACTTTGCGTGTTAAAGCATAGCCGTTTCAAATTGATTTATTTTTAATTTAACAGTGTAATAAATATAAAAATACAACTTATAGGTACATTAACACGTATTTACTATTTACACCGAGGGTATTTTACAAAACGGGTATAATTGCGGCCGGCGTTCGGGATCTAACATCTAACATCTAACACAATTACTATTATAACCAACATGTTTACCATGAGGTTACAGAATTATTAACAAGTTTTTAGAGTTGTTAGTAATTCTGTAGCTCTGCCTACCCCACTCTGGGAATAAAGGCGTGAGCTTATGTATGTATTTATGTATGTTCACCATCTTCGTCGCCAGCATGTCAAATATGCCTATATACTACTATAAATGGTTACAATTTGCTACAATTCCTGAACCATGATTATTTTATTAAAAACTGACAAACCTTAAGCTCTCGGGTAAGTTATGCTATCTACGATGTAGAAGACAGCTCTGGCAGCTACATGCCCGCGCGCGCCGTAATGACCGCGCATCTCGCTATCGCCGGACTTATCTCCGTCAGCGGCTCGAGCACGGCACCATGACGACCGACACCTACCGTTTCGCACCACCGCGCTACCAACACACATTTGACAGTTCGATAACAGAATGCGTAGGATCCGAAATTCCTAAGATTTTATTAAAAATGCGGGCAAAAACCACGTAGCTTTAAACTTAGTAAAATTATTTGTAAATCTGCCAATGGAGGGTATGTAGTGGAGGGAATACGCTTCGGTTTTATTAGCCCTTTACAGCTACTATCTGTATGTATGGCAAACAAACTTTTAAGGCTCAATAACTTTAAAAATATGTTGGACTTGAATGTATGTAGGAATGTAGATATGTGGTAATAAATTATATTCCGGAAAGTTTTCTCATAAGGATTGAATGTTTTATTTTGATTCATTTCTATAGATGACTACTATAATTCTTCAAATGTTTCAATTTTGATACTAAAAAAAAACTCCTAAACATCATGTACACCATAAAATCATAATATATTTAATAGAATAATAGAATATAATTTAAATCATACTATAATATAATAGACTGAAGAGGGCAATTGAAGAATGCGTGATACTTAACATGATAACTATGATAAATAAGCATGACTTTCTGCCGACCCTGGGTGTTATTCTCTCAAAAACAACGAACGGGCGGACGAACGAGCGAAATCGCAGGGGCGAGTTTAGGTAGTCCCGTCAGAGCGAACAAAACACATGTTAGCGCGTGGATTTTCAATTAAGCAGCCTTATTTCTTTATACGTTCGATCCATCGGCAGAAACCATGCTGCTAAATTGAAAATGTTCGCACTGAGACGGGACTACTTAAACTCACCTTTTGGACATTCACTCGTTCGTCCGTCCGACCGTCGTTGTTGAAAGAATCACTACCCAGACAAACAGTAAAGTTAATCATAATCTTGCGATCTAATTAATATCTATCATTACTATCATTAGATCGCAAAGGATTCTTAAAAGGAATAATATTTAGCAACAGAAATAAAAAACGCCTTAAAGGGTTCCATTTTCTAAGTTATAATTTCAAATCAATGTAGTTCACTCTTAAAGTAGCATAAATATAATTCAAAAAGAAAGCCTTTTATAGAAAACACAGCGTAAAGTGAGAACGAAAAAAGCCCATAAAATTAATTTTTATAATGGAAATTATGACAGCATAGAAAGATTACCAGCGTCTACTCAATATACTTAATGGAAAATGTGATAACATCTATTTGAATTGAACACATGAAGCCCCAACACGCGGCCTTGGGGCATCACTGATCAAATGCTTGAGATTATACAATGACTCACGCGCATTGGGCGGTGACGCTGCGACAGACAGACGGACGCAGCGCCCAGGGTCGGGCTATCAATGGAATCAGTCAATCGGTTCACGCATTCATTTTAATTAACATTTCGCTTACAATGTATATGTTTGACGTCATTGTCAAGGTTAGCGAGTACTTTTATAATTCAAAAGTAGAAAAATAAGAACAAGTTCCGTCATGCAGCAGCACTTTGAACACGATTCTTGGTTTAAATAACGTCAAATGTAGAGAACTTCATCTTTACTTGCGCTGAAATTGACAACAACCTTTGAATTGAGTAGCCCTTATTAGGGCCGAATTAATAAACTAATCTCAACTCTAATGCTCGTCTCGAAATGCGTCAAAAATGACAGTGTTCTGCTTGCCCTTTACTTTGACGTATCTTGTGACGGGCGTCTCAGCCAAGATGAGTGTATTAAACGGGCCTAAGTCACATTTAGAATAAGCAATCGTCGTCAGAGCAAATGTCTTAACAAAACCAACACTAACACGTTTGTGGACGGAAAAGTGATCCCCGAGCCATCGCTGCATATGAACCTAATACCGTCTTGAAGTACGACAGTAAGCCGGCGGGTGACCACCGGGACCACCGCCACGGAATAATTCTAGGCGCCAGACCATTTCTTAACCTGTATCGTAAGCCAACTAGGAGCCTAAGTTATTCTAGAAATAACCTGAGTCCTTCCATATACTCGAATATTATGTACTTAGTTAGTAATCAAAAATCAGCACGGTCTTTTTCCTAAGAAATTGGGCAGATTCTTTACCATTGTGTTAAAAAACTCACCGGCATTGCTTAAAGCAACCAAGCTGAGAACTGCCAGGACCAAATTTCTTCTTCTACAAGGCGCCATGATGCCCTTCATTCTGCAACAAATAAACAGTCTGATCAGTTGACATCACGGTTAAGTAATACTTTCAAGGAAAAAGCTCGCAGGGTTTTGCCAATGTTCAAAGGATGTCACAACACATGTAGCGCAAAAAGCAGGCAGTTGGCGAGTTGCGCGGCGGCGCGGCGCGCGGTCGCCGACCCCACTCCCGCGCATCCACCGCGCACCCCTCGGGCAGGGCACAGCATCCCACCGAGTGCCCGGGTCTAACGGGACACGTGAGGAAAGTGACTAATTCGTTACAAAAGCTAAATTCCAATCAAGTATTTAAACAGTTGCTTAATGACGCCTCATTAGAGCATCGAATTTGTCTCACTAATTCTCGTCGAAACATCAACTCAGTTTAACCACCAATTTGCCAGTCGTGGCCGATCCATCAGTTAATTTGCTCGCATTAGAAAGTTCCAAACAATCAATCAATTGAAATGAATCACCGCCAATGAAGGCCTATTTCACTTTCCAATGGGAACGTCGGATGAAGACGGACGGCCATTATCGGCGTCCCCGATCGCTCGGCCCCGATCCGTCCCGCTGACGAAAATAAATGCGCCTCAACGAGCCGGCCGTGTCACAATAATTTGATACAATTTGACACCCGCTTGGACCCGTCATTTTCCAATCGCGGCGCTCTCAATAGGATAATCGCTCGCTCTCCTCGGCCTTCCGTGTGAAAGTGCCGGGCTCGAGAAGACCGTTGGGAGACACTCCCGCGCTCATTCGTAGAAGGAAAGTAACTGACAACCAGCCAATGCGATTAATGTATAACCTAGACTAATTCAATCTTGCGTTACGAGTAACGTATGTAATCATGATCAGACTGTTGCCCCTGTTGTTGTTGTTGTCAGCTATGAAGATACTTTGTAACTCTGTTTCGCTATGCAGGGAGATATGCTCGGTAAAGAGAGGCGTTCCATTTTCTAAAGATAAGAGCGAGTTGCATTACCTAAGCTTTTCAACATCGCTTTTACGACTACTAACATGAGTCATATTGAGGCGAGACTACACGAAACTAACGTTGACTCTCGCCGATCTACTTATTTATAACCAGATATTCAACATCACATTGATCACTGACCTATACTTCGCTAAAAAAAACAAATTACTTATCTGGACAATAAAGTGAAAAACAACTTAAAAAAAGCAAATCGACTATTGACTGAAACCGCAAAATGCACAATCCGAATGCAAAAACTGAAATGCAATCTAAAACCGGATGTAGAAGTGGACCACGCGACCACCAGCGACACGTTCAGGAGCGCCGCCATGTAGTTAATTTGAGGGCGTCATTGATGAGTGAGATCTGAGATGTATAGAGATCTCAAGATAAGTTTAATCTATATATTAAAGAGAGAGTCTAGGCTAGAGCATCTCTTCCAATCATGATCAATGTAAAATCGTATTTCTTTAATCAAAACGTCTTTACGGAACTCACCAGCAAGCCTACATTTTTCTGTTAGTGCGTATAAACTACGTGTTTCAATAATTCTCTTGAGTCTTAATGAGTTTTAACGCGGTTCTGCGGTTTTTTATTACCTCAAGCCACATCATATCAAGTTATTTTTGTCGGTCAAAATGAGTGACAATTTCTAAGAGAGTAACAGCACTGGTCAACGGCCAATTGGAACGGTGCAACGTCCGTCGGCGCGGGCGCACGGCTAGCGGTTTTGGCGCCACCGCGCGCGATCTGGAATGCGCCCAATCCGCTTTTTTTCCGCAATAACAGTCTCATTAGAATTCCTCGCTCCTTTAACTCCGAAACGTAATTTAGTTCACTTATTGACTCAGTTTTTCATGTTTTATTTAAGTTATCTGAATCATCGCTCTGTCGGTTCGACGTGAATCACCGCAGGCCACGCAGCACGTAGCGTAGCAAACAGTTTGTGGCATGAGTAGTGTGACATGGGTGTAACTATAACTACATTTGAGTTTTGAGTATAATGTGTAACGTATGTACGTTATTTTTTAAAGCCAAAATAAAAAAACAACTAGTTTATACCCATGCACAATAAATGTTTCAAGTTTGTGAAATGTACTTAGTCGTTTAATAGAAATAATAACGATGAGTTTAAATTCTTGAAAACAATAAAGTTCCGGTTTGATGGAACGTCGATGGTTGGTGAAATGAGGTCGAGGCGGCCCGAAGGCCTAGGTCGCGCAAACACACTTGTTCCGTATTTCTTCAGACACTGTACATTGTGACGTTTCATTCAATAATCAATTGCAATTTCAAATAACTCGCGGCCATCATTACTCGACCTGTGCGCTCGTAATAACAATACGCATTAGGGTACGTTCAGATGACAAGCGTTCAACGCGCGTTTTGATAACGCGCGTTTACAACTACATACGTTTACATACGCGCGTTTCAATAAAACGCGCGTTAGCATGTGTACGACCCTGAATAAGTATTATGTAGTTGTAAACGCGCGTTGTCAAAACGCGCGTTGAACGCTTGTCATCTGAACGTACCCTTAAGCGGTACATCTACGATATTGGCCGCTCGATGAGAGACAAGCTTAGACTGGACATCGGTTTCGCGTTAAGACCCTCTCTTTATTTTTTCTCCTGACGCGGGGAGGGAAATAGAAAGGGTTGATATAAGTAAATATAACGGTGTACCTTTGTATCTGTGTGTGGTAAAGTACCTCTCAAACGGATAAACCTATTAACCTGCTTAGCTAGGGTTAACTAATGAAAATTATCGTGCCTTTTAAGAGGATTGTGAAACTGATTTCCATACAAAATACGATAACGTGTCTCTCTTAACCCTTTGTTCGATTTTTGGATATCTTGTAGGTATTATGAAAAACTAGGTCTGCACGTTTTTCTTTCCAAATATTTCTTTGGAAAACAAATTAAAAACAACTCAGCTTTAACTGCAACATATAAATACTTTTTGGCAGGTACGATGCTATATAACCCGACACACAGACACACATACGGACGCTAAACTCATTACACCCCTATTTATTTGTCGGAGGTTAAAAAAAAAACACTGAAAGCGCTGCACTTGGTATACCCGGCGGAATCGTATACGTGGTAGCCGGACCAATCGGATCATGGAGTATTGCGTCCACGCCGAGCCACCGCCAATATTGACTCGGGCTGTTTGCGAGGCCGTCGCAAACACGCCGCGCTGACGTGACGTGACACCGCGCGGGTTTCCATGGGTCCCTGCACACTGAATAAAACCTGAACAAGATGGTACATCCTGTATATACTAAGTTAAGGTTTAATATATTATTATATACTATCCGAAAAGGTCAAAATCCAATTCAAAATTTAAAATATTAATCAGTAAACGGCTTTTACACGTCGGTAATATGAAGTGAATCTACTAGCGCTTCGGACGAGACCGTCATTGCGGAAAAAAAGCGCCGCAAGAAACTCCAGAGGGCCCAGACAAGATGCACTACGCTAGCTAGCGTTTCTCTTCGTTTAGTTTTTAAACCAATCGCGTCACTGGCACATCACGTGACTTTTCGTGTCACGTCATCTACCAGTGACGCGATTGGTTTAAAAACTAAACGAAGAGAAACGCTAGCTAGCGTAGTGCATCTTGTCTGGGCCCTCAGATGGTACTAAATAAGAGCTTTTAAGGGCGTTATAAGGTCTAAGTTCATTTGTTAAATAAATGTATGTGACTTTAACAGCGACGTCGATAGCAGTTTAGCGATGGTGGATTTCTGCTTTTGTTCTCAATGAGTGACTCTAGTATCTGGATGTTGCAAAACTGACCTGACCTAAACCTACATCTTTCTTTTTGTTTTTATATATTTTGACTGTTTCACCACGTGAACATTAGAGTAAATAAGTGTTATAGATTTTAATCCTATAGATAGGTAGGTACCTAATAAGATTCGATTCGTTGATTTCGAGTAGAGCATGTGAAATTAGAGATTAAAATATTATAGCATTTGATTTTCGATCAAAGGAGGGTAGGTATACGACAAACCACAAACAAAATACTACCAGTACCAAATAACTGTACAGCACGTTTACTCGCTCTCATACGCTCTTGTGCGAATCTAGCTGACTTTACCGAACCGGAAAGTGTTTAAACCGCTTACATTGTACTTATGCTTTATAAAGATTATTGTTATAAATCCACGACACAGGAAAATACTTCTCGTTCATAACAAAATTCTCTAATATCGGGAATAGAACTCACGCTTGACCACTGACCACTGAGCGAGTCATAGCATCTGGGAGAGACAGGTTTGCAAGAATAGGCTATTTGACAAGGTGAAAAAAAACGTAATAATTATGTATATTCATATAAATTATGAGTTTTAAAATCGATTTAAGGTATTCTTACTTAAAAAAAATGGATCTTTTATTCAAAAAACCACGATAAAACTTGATAATTTTTTATCTGTAGCCATTTTATCGAAAACGGCGCCGAATCCATGATGACGTCAAGGGTCGGTAAATATCACAGATTATAGGATGTCTGTATATTCTATATGACAGTTGACGTTTGTTTGTTTTTCTGGCTTTGCTATGATTAGCCAATGACTGCCAATGTCAGTTTGTTTATGTATTGACCACTGCGACGTCACTGATTCCTGTGCGGCGCCATCTTGCCCAAGAAAGCGTTTTGGCGGCATATTTTAAAAGTGAATTTTTATTTCCTTTTTTTAGACGAAATACATAAAAGAATTTAAAATTACCACTTTTGGAGTACCTACTCAATAAACACCAACAAATAATCTGAGATGGTTTTCAAAAACCTGTCAAATAGCCTATTATGGGAGCCGGCCGACACAAATAATTCTGTTATAATATAATAGCGGTCATTTGTTAGCGAGCTTTGGAAAAACGATGCGGAGGGCTCGACTTAAACGAAGATTAGTGAAAACCTCGCAAATGGCCTGAGTTTAGTGGACGACATCAATCATAGGGTAGTGATTCTCTGAACAACGACGGTCGGACGGACGAATGAGTGAATGTCCAAGCGGCGAGTTTAAGTAGTCCCGTAAGTGCGAACTAAACATATTTTAGCGCGTGAATTTTCAATTTAGCAGCAAGGTTTCCGCCGATGGATCGAACGTATAAGGCTGCTTAATTGAAAATGTACGCGCTAAAATTTGTTTTGTTCGCTCTGACGGGACTGCTTAAACTCGCCGCTGCGATTTCGCTCGTACGTTGTTTTTGAGTGAATAACACCCCAGGAAGTACGAACCCGACTAGCGGCCGAAACATTCGCGCCCTAGGGTCGAGAAGAGAATTATCTATCACGGAAAAAATATTTTTTTACTTTTAAAATCTTAACTTTATGGATTATTCAGAGCTATCAGTAAAAACACCGAGATATAAATGATTACAAACAGTTTTTTGCGGCATCGGAATAAATTATGATTGACGAGTGGTCGCGTCGGCGAGACGAATCGCGTATCATAGCGTTAGTCGCTGACTTGATTTTTTTTTATACAAAATTAATTTATTACTGAAATAACGGTGCTTTACTATATGTACAAGTATGAAATTATGCCAACATTTATAAAATAAACACAGAGCGAGTCTAAATATTTGGACATAGTCATAAATGCGCGCGAGCCTACATAAGAGTGTATTATGAGAATACAAATACTGCGGCTGAGTCACGGCGCGGCGGCTTTTTGTTTTATTAACAGCGCATCGACGTGAGATGGCTCTAGGGTTACCAGAAACCATATCAAAAACTACTAAATTCAGACAATTTTAATCCCAAACTCGAATAATATCACACATGGTATTATAACATCTCACTGCATCCCTATTGAACGCGTAAAGTTTCTTCGCATTGAGGTTTAAAACTTGAAAGTATATAATAGAATGTACACGTTTGCCAACCCTGGCTGTATCTATGCGCAGGACATGCGACCGGCACTCGCACGTAATCCCGAGCCGAGAGCGTTGCTCCCGCGCATCTCGTTGCATCAGCTCGCCCAGCACTCGTTTTACTCTACTTGTACATAATAGCTTGGCTTCGTAAAGATAGACCACTTGGAGGGCTGCGGACGCTGCGGTCCTTAAGTGTACTGGTAAAACCAGGTAATTCAGGGACTCTAGTTTGAGAAACATAGTTCGGAGTTAAGTTATCCCTTTCGCTTGATTTACATAGGAACGACGAGGAAAAAGAATGAGCATTCGAAGTTTAGAATTGAAAGGTTCGAAGCATCTCGAAAAAAAATTACGCTTGCGGAAGATGCCTATGTAAGATCAAATGTCTAGTCGTACTCGGACGCAAAGCAAAACTTAAATTCAATTAGCTCTAGATGCGTACTCATTAGCCATCTCTAGTCATAAAAACAATAAAACGCTATTCACTGGAAACCTCAGCACTACACAAAGCAATAAGTACAATTATTGAAACCATTGTAAAATCAGGGCGTGAAGTTCTGCGCCAAGTCTCTACGATTCCAGCCAAAAAACTAAGTAGCACGTTTAATTTTGGCCTCAAGCCAGCCGACGTGCGCCACGCTCGTCGCTCATGCTCATCCTACAATTTTCAGTCTCTTGGAGACAGGACAGGATCTTGTCGCAGACGACTGCGTTGTCAATGACCCACTTAGCCAGTGATTATACCTCTACTCCCCGATTATAGGGGTATTGTTAATATTTCTGACGAGCGCTTAGCTAATAGCGTTGATTGTTTACTTCGGCGTTTGACACAACTGTCTCAATGAGATGCAAAATAAATAATAAATAATACAGCCATTGTCTCGAGTAACCTCAATAACATAATTGCAATGAAATATGCAAAGTTTCTTTATTATTACCGGTCATACTGACAATAAATGGGTTTTCGTTCGTCACCGCTACACTAATTAGTGCTAGACCTGCTCCACTGGCTTTTAGAGCACTTTCGCTATCGCGGAGCATTTCGCCCCAGTTCGCGGATGCTTTATGTGCTTTCATTTAAACCGCAACCTACTCCAATTGGAACACTCTTGCTATCCTCTCGGACTTGGCCTCGTTTTTTATGTATTAAAATATGCAAAAAAGGTTTCAACCAGTGCTAAGATTTACTAACGATTAAAAACACATTTGACAACCGTAAACTACCGTTACATGATGCACTCTTAAGAGCCGTCTTACAAAAGCCGTGCTGTATATGTTAGAATTTCAATCAATTTCAATTAAATAACCTGTCATCATCATAATCATCATCTCTTTCTATCAAAACAGAATTTACCAACCATGAAGTATACATATATGACTGACGTGTAACATGACGTCTCAGTGCATATCGGATTTCTCGGTCTAATCGCTGTCTTATTAGCAGTTTAAAATGTACTTTTGGTGGTATAATTTCACTTTTGGTGATCTCTTTAACGGTATTTTCATATTTTGTTTAGAAATACCATTTAAAATATCCGTGCATATTCCTTATCTATTGTACATACATTTGTACAACCGCGCTACGCCAATGTAAGTAAAGGGGCAAACCATAGTGGCTTGAAAACACCAATAAGGATATAAGTAAGTCAGGTAAGTATAGGATAAAATAGTAGAAGTATTCCTTATGTATTTTTTTAGAGTTTAATTACGTAATGCGAGTCGTATGCCGCTGTAACCAAACCGTGCGCCAGCGCAGGTTAATCACGCGAGCCCGCGCCGGATATTATCACAATAAGGAGCGGTATCATACACGTCGTCGATACGTACACCGAGCGACGAAGCCCAGTGGAATTTGTGACGTTTGTGCCTGAAACTACGGCGGTTCGCTGGCAAGCTGAAGCTGTGTCGCCAGCCGTACTGCCCGCATCGCCGCGGACATCTCATTACGGCTCGGGTGTTATTTTTAACTAAGATAAGGGCAATCTTTGTCAAAGCCTGGCTACAATATTTGACAGTGACATTTTACAACCTCTAATTCGCATTCAAATATTTTTCCACATTATAAAGCGTAATATTCTCACTTTTCAGAAGACATTCGAATAACATTTATTTAACCTGTTTTCGCTATTTACTCGTCGATAAGTATGGAGCTGAACAGGAATTTTCAGTACATGTCATGATACTATTAACCTAGGTACATTATATTAGTTACTGAATGTGATTTTACAAATTATTTAAATACAACATAATGACACCGTAAAGCTTAAGAATGTCCAATATATACGATTTTATATGATTCCTAAAACCAAACACAAATAATATTGAAGTAGTTTTATGTATTGCCACCGGCCTACCAGATTTTGTGATTTCACTGCGTATTCCTTTCCTTGAAATACTTACATATCTAAAATATGATGTCGTGCTCTGTCGTGCGCGGCCGTCCACCACTGATTATCAATTCTGTTTTACGGCTCTTTGCCTTCGTAAACTGTAATATGCTATTCAAAGCAGCCATAGACAATAGGAAACGCCAGTCAAAACAATATTGACTAATGTTCTTGATGATTTTGTTTACAGGAAAAAGGAAAACAGTAGCGCTGCGCAGCCTTCGTACGGGGAGCGAATACGACTCGGTACGTGGTCGGGTTGTAATCGACTTTGTTTAAATCAATATGGATGCTGGGAAAACCGTAACATCACAACAAACATGGGACGAATGTCATGTCAGCCAAGTGCGTAGTGCGTACATTGTGCCAGGCACTGAGAAGAATAACTTATTTAGGGTTTCGTATCATGTACAGTCAACCAATTTGATTCCTAGGCCACTATGGACTTTGTCAACGTGACGTTGTAAACCAAATCATAGGGAGTCTCTTACGTTTTGGTTGACAACGTCACTTTAACATAGTCCAAAGTGGCCTAGAAATCAAATTGGTTAACTGTACAAAATACTCTTAGCTATTATCATGGTACTGCTATGGTAGGTGTAGTAGAGTTGGTTGAATCCTACCAACCTAATTTTTAAAACTATTTATTCACACGGTTGGAGAGTTTGAAAGGACATTTTAATTACGTAATTTTTACAAACCGGTGCGGCTATACCTCGGATTCTTGTATGGAAAAGGCATCACTAAAAAAAAACACTATCATAGTCGTAATTCTAATAGTCTTACCACTCACGGATATGGCAGTGTCAGCTCACAAAAAACAATCCATCGTATAAGAAGGTATGTAGTTTGAAAAAAAAACAACGCTATGAAGAATAGCGCGAAGTGAAGGAAAATAATAAAGAATGTTTTCCTTACTTCCCCCGACATGGCAAAGGGCTGCGAAACCCTAAAAACAAAACGAACTCTCCACCCACTTGCGAAAAGTTACGCCACTTGAGTTTAACGCCAGAAGTTGCCAAGTTGCCATGATGTAATTTCGCTGAAGTTTGTCTTCGATCTCCGCCCGCCGCATCGGACACCGTCATGTCGTTTGAGCATGCTCGAGTATTCAAATAAGGGCTTTAAGGAAGTGTATTTTCGCCGACCGATCGCAATTTTCAATAAATTTATCTTTACCTAAGACCGGATAATTAACATTTTTGACGATGAACGATGACGTAAAGTAACGTAAAGTTTTTTGGTGTTCAATAAAGATTATTTGTATTGTAACGTGGTAATTTGGCAACTCATTCTGGGGCATTACAGTTATCTCCATCTATCTCTGAGTAGACAATAAATAAGTACTTAATGTCATCTACATAATGTTATTAACCTCCAGCGCGTATCCTCGATGCTTATCGGAAGAGGCCAGGTCCAGGAAAACCCTGCTTCCGTCTAATAGTCCTAATTGTGTGACGCGGCTAACGGCGCGGCCTCGAGCTGCGCCCGCGCCGCTAACCAGGTGCCAGGCAAGTCTTAGTCATGTCGTGTTAGGACAAACATTCGCTAAGTAACATGCTACTAAACGGACAGAATATGTCGCGTTCTCTGCGATGTTTCTTTATAGTGAACTAGATTATTATATGAACTCCAACGTTGTCAAGAAAAACTACCCCAAAGTAGTAAACGCGTGTTTTTCAAGATGTCTTAGCTATGTATGTTGAAGAAATGGCTACCAGCAATTGTCAAATAATACATTTGTTTAGAGAGACCTGGAAACTAACACGTCCAAAATCGTTGGTAAACTTTTGACCTAGTCTAGGTAACTATGTCTATGTGAACAACAAAGAAATACTCGTATAGGTACTAGAAGCAATTCAATGAGAGGCAACATCACCCACCCGTCAATTGTTAATGCTACACATGTCTACCTCGGTACTCATCCCACAATAAGAGCCCTGAGTAATTGTGACGTGAAGCAAGACAAACAACTCCCGCATCATATTATTTCTAAAATGGGATTGTCTCTGGCATGTCGCCTCAATTTGTTGCCTCGCTCGCAATTTCATCGAAGTATACGGTAAATATGTAAGAGTCGTTTGCATGAGAGTACTTTCATTATTGGGCATGAAAATTGTATAAGCTCATTGCGAGCGTCTTTATGTAGATGGAGATTGGCTGAATAAGTTATGGCGGCACTTCTCATTTTTGCTACAAAGCGTTGGGTTAGAAATAGAAAGGCTGTAAAATATCTTGATTAATAACAATCGTAGCTACATATCAACTTATTTGCAGACATATCGCGCTGCATATGCAGATGCGTTGATCCATGTGCTGGTAGGCAGCTTAAATATCACGCATTTTTCAATGATCGATCGTGACAAATGTGTTGATTACAATTTGAGTGGTTTTGGATGAGTGCATCACGAGCCGTTTGCTCAGCTGCACCAACGAGCTGCTGCTGTTTACTTGACCTGGATCGTTTGGCACTAAGTCAACCTTTAAAAGAAAGTTTTTAATTTCTAATACACTTGCGAAATATATTTAACATAATGACAAAGCGAAATTGAAAAAATATGCGAAATGAATAGGGAGAGTGTTTTAAGAGTGATGCGGTTGGGCAAGTAAAAGTGTGCCGCAAGGCGCAGGCGCGTGGCGTGACTCAGGCGCAGAATAACGGACGCGCTTCTGGGAATTGACTCGTGAATTCAATTATTACCAAGGCTACGGTAGCAGGAATACGAAGAATACGCCTAAAGTTAGAGGGTGAACTGTCTGCAATTCAAGTTAGGCGAGAAACAGTTTAGTGCCGCCACTCACGGGTCACGTGTGGCTTGTGGCAGACGATGGCGACGAATAATGCGATATGTATGAACACGGCATAGATAAGGCAAACAAGCCCACAGGTTACCTGATGGCGTGAGACCCCCAAAGACATTTGCGATCTCAAGACTGCAAATGCGTTGCAGACCCTGAGGACTAAGATGGAATGTTTCTATGCAAGTCGATGAACCGGTAGTCATATCCCACAGCGGAACCAGGACAATGCGAAACATACTGATTGGCGCTAGGTTAAACTATACTTACGAGTAAGATGGTGGTAGCGATTCCGACGGACTATTAATATTAGGGGAATTAATATCAGCGGACACGTCAGGGACAACTAGATTGTGCAAGTAGAAACTATATTCTGATGAATTATATTTTTATGTTATGATATGATATTCTTAAAATGTTTTTCTAGGGCAGTTATCTCATTTTTATATTTATTTATTTAATAGTTTAGCTTTGTACTCGGTTTTGTATGTCTGTGTTCTATTTATGTCGTATTAAAAATATACATAAGAATTGGATATGTCTCACGAAAGTTTAATTTTTCATATAATTTGAAGTAAAATTATGTATTTTCCAAACTAGAAAGGTCAGTCACTCATTTCACCTTATAATAAAACTGTTTTAGCAACATAATAAAAGTTTCAGTCACATTCAGCCCGCAGCAGGTTATTGTATAAATATAGGACCTTGACGAATTATGCGCAATTCTATACGTCAGGAGCAAACAAACTGTTGCCTTCAAATATCTATAGAGAACTTCTTTTTAAACAGAGCATAATAACGCTTCGTTAATCATACAGAGTGTTCGTCACTTGGAAAGAAAGTGGAAAACATAATTATATAGTGCGGGATTTTATTAATTGAAGGGACCTCAAGATCGATGACGTTGGCCAACCAATATTAATTAAAGTAACACAAATATTTGTCCTAATCGGGAATCAAACCAGCCAGCTAGGCTTACCGCATCGCCAAAGAAAGCTAACAAGATATTTCGGAAAAATCGATCACTGAAAAATGACGTAGGTACGGAAGGCGAAGGACGTCACGTCACTCACCATAGCATAGTCTCTATTGTTGCCAACAATTAACTTGTACTAGTACATGCTAGTACAAACTGTACAAAGAAGTCGTTGTCGGCCAAGAACAGTATTCAAACCTTTGGCAGATTAAGTCCAGGCTCAGATTTTCCCTGTCGCCGTGTTCCGGCGTCCGGGCCGCGCCGCCCGGTCTGCCGGAAGGACGGCTTTCTAGGCCGGCCAATTACGAGGCTGCTGCGCGGTGGCATGGCCGGCGACTGCACTGTTATGCTCTCGTGACTCATACTTTAAACAATCTGGGATTCTTACTTACTTACACATCTTAGCTGAATCACCATTGAGACGCATTAGCATGATGTGTTTAATAATTAACAGTCAATCAATTTAAGCTACGACCGGACGGACGAAGTCTGATAGAATTTCATTTGTATGTTTGTATTAACATGTGGCTAGGCAGAACACCAACACCAACGTCTCCCTAAAGCTCGTCTCGGGTACAAAGAAATCCATGTCAAAATCTGCGACCCATTTTCATTTCTCTTGAGTGTAGCAATAACTTAAGTTTTAGATTGCAAGGCAATATCCATAGATAAGGGTCAGACCGCTGTCTTTCATACTAGGATAAAGGAAGCAAATATGACACATCAATATTAAAATGTATGAGGGAGGTTTCCGATTCCCCGCGACGATTGATTTCTCCGGACTGCTAAATCGGACCTTCCTTCGTATCAATAAATAATTTACTATCAGCGGTTTTACTCAATAGAAAGTAAAGGGAAAAACAGTGAAAGAGGAAGCGAGTGTATATCGCTTAGGCAGAGCAAAATAGAGGTCCTTTAGGCAATATGCATAAAGCTAACGTAAACTATTATCAAAATTAAAGAAACCGTAGAGATTTGAAGTAAACTGAGGATCTATCGCGTCGGTCGCTTATGTCCATTCTATACATTTTGTTCATTGTCTAGATTCCAGGTCTTATTTTCATGACGCCTAAATTTCAAATCATTCTTAAAATACCCAAAATTGCATAATGACTTTGATCCAAAACGTACTGAATGCCGATACGACTGAATCATAGAATGATCTAAATTTTCATTTGAAGAGCAGAATGTCTAATTAATAAATAATGGCAGGATAGTAAAGCAAAGCAGCCATGAAAGAAGGTTACCTTTAATATTGTTTTATGCTCCAGACTTCCACGCACATGTTAGCAAAGTTATGTGCTCATCATTAGAAAAGGTAGCTTATCCAATGTAAAGTATACGAGTACCTATCTACTTTATATAAGAAAAAAAAAGCTCTTTTGTATTTTATTTTAAAACCTAGTGTTTACCAGACTTTCAATGACCACACTTCGTTGAAAACATTAATGTCTTAGATCTGCGAGCTATATAACGATCGGTTGGGTTACTATAACGCCCTAAGCCCGCACGCTGGCTAGATGTGATCGATCAGCTGCAGATAAAGACTAGCGGAGTATTAGCATGAGCGCTGCGCCGGCGCGCGCGTGCGCCGCATGCGCAGTGCCCGCTGTATTCAAATACGACGCGTGGAAAGTGCTTCAGCGCAGTGATAGTTAGAAAACGGTTTCATATGTAACAACTAGTTACTTGTTAATAATGTTATATTACATTTCCTGGTTTCGTTTAAGAAATCCTCGGAACATACATACATAAACTCACGCCTTTATTCCCAGAGTGGGGTAGGCAGAGATAACTCTAAAAACTTAGTACTTACAGAACAATCATATACATTTTAATATTATATGTAATAGAGATATTAATTATATATGACTCAGGTAAAAGCGTTTGTGCTCGTCCCACAAAACATGCCCCAAACGAAATTCGCAGTCCCGACCCTCAGCAATAGGCAGGAGCCACTACTGGACTAACGAGTATTCGGACTTTAGCATAAAATACGTTACAGTCAGTTCCCAGGCGTCGAAAAATACTACACAACACACCCCTGACAATATTATGGTCTATGTATACAGACTATGTTTGGCGCGATGGCCGTATAGATAGCTTTTGACTGTACAAGTCACATTGATTACACTATTATTATTACGAACTAAACAAAGAATATCAAATACGAGTAACGAGGCCACTAGTTTTGCAAGATCACATATTTCAGTATTACCAAGAGCTGGGAATCTAGGCATTCGATCAGTGACGTAACGCCGGAGTACTTTCTCTTCCCACAGCGGCCACGATCCCTCCAGAGTTTAGCAGCTCCGTGGCGAACAAAGGCCGGATATGCGATGACCCAGTAACTGCGGGTCATGAGTTCAATCATGAGGAACAAACATACCATCCCAATTTTTGATCAAAATGATGCATTACAGTACTTTTGAATGAATAGAGATCCGTGCACAAAGGGCGAAACTGAGACCTATTATTGACACTATTCTGTCCGTCCGTATGTCCCGGGTCAATAGTTCACCAACGGAATAAGTTACAGACCTGTTTTTTTATATTTTATTTAAAATGTCAACCTCTAACTAAATATTTAATCAAAATGATACTACTTACATGGTAAATGATACTTTCTGGTTATCAACTTTCGGAATCACAAATTATAGCTACCGCAAGGTAATGTTCTCTACGAGTATGATTAAAATCACATTAACTTTTAAACAAATAAACAATGAAATATTCAAAACATATTCTGAACCGGTGTAATTTACGTTACAGATTGTCCACGAACTCTGTATGTCTGTATAATATCGGCAGCGTGTCGGAGGGTCCATATTGAATCACATAGAATTCTTATTCCTATTTTTTGTTTTCCTACCGATTTGTATTCATAATAATCACTCTTCATATTTTTTTTCCTCATACTTTTTTGTTCATACTTTTTAAGTCATAATTATCGCAATTCATACTGCATTTTTTTTTAAGAAACTGTTACTTTTTGAGATTTTTTATAAATCTAACCTAACCTAACCTAACCTTATTACACGTAAGATATTTAAGAAATTGTGAAAAGTGTACGGCTTCATTATTATATTGGCGTTATGAATTCAGATGATTGTGAGTTCCGATCGTTACTACATTTTTTTTTATGAAGATTATGAAGAGTGATCATTATGATGTAAAATGGTATGAGAAACATTTTCGGACTTCCGATAATAGGACTTAAAAAGTTATGCGAGTAGATAGAATACGCACCCCGTGTCGGACCCACCAACTTCAACGTTTGGCTAGTCCGGTATAAATCTAGGCTATTGTGATCTCGAATTAGGTCTCTTTGTATGATAGTGATAATGGTTTATTGAAACTCTGACTCTGAGATTGAATCAGACAAAGAGTAAGTGAGTGCCCTCGATCGAAAAGTAATAGGGTGACGGAACCAGTAATGGACACGGACCATTGATGGACACTTGATTCTTATTATATAGAAGATAGTGGTTATTCATTTGTTTTGCAACAATCTATTTAGCACCGTATGAAATTTGAATTAAGAGTGAAGTGTCCATTACTGGTGCCTGTCAGCTAGAAGTGTCCATCACCCTACTGGACTGGCATTTATACATTCACTTTAAATATTTAGCAACTGAATAAGCTTTAGACTACATGAGGTTACATAAATAGGAATCATGAAATTATTATGTAAAGCCTGGCGCGGAGTAATTGCCATTCGGGAAGTGCGCGGGCGTCTAGCGCCGACGTCGGCCATGTTCGGCAATCTTCGACGATCTTCCGCGATTTAGCAAGTTTGAGAACTGAGCCAACGATGACGGCAGAGTACCCTCATCAGCATGCTACACAGTATTTGTTAAAATCGATGACTCGACCTCCAAGGTCGTCGATGAGCTAACTGGAAATACCATGTCAGGTATTTGTATAAAGTTGTCATTTTTGTTATAAAACGCCGACGCGACGGTTCATTCTCAGAATATTAAGTTGGACCTGCGTCAATGATACCTTTATATGACGCATGCTTTGACCGTTACCGGTCAATCTTGTGTAGCCACGATTTCTGGGGATCTATTCTACTCGGTAAAACCATATCGCTTTTGACATGGTGTCGTATTGTTTTTAATTTGGCCAACATTGCCGTTGCAGTAAATAGGAGCTATTATATCGTAGGCGATACGATAACATGTCAAAAAGTATATGGCTTAACCGCGAAGTACAGGTTCGGCGTAAATAGGAACGATGGCACGTGACACATTTTAAAAATAAGACCTTATTCAAGAGCTCCGGAAATGTCTCGGCAGCGACGACGTGTTTATCACCTAAGTCACAGTCTGACACTGTATTACATATGTATGAGCTGCCAAAACTGAGAAATTCCAGGCAGAGAAAAGGACAAAGTTTGAGCGTTCGTATAAGCTCTTTTCCTTTCTCCGTGTGCAACTTGGCAGCTTTAGACAGTTCATGTTCACAATTCGGCCTCTGCTCGTTAATGTCTTGCCGTCATAAAAACGTGCAATTTCAGCGATCATCTCCGGAGTGTGTCGACATGCGCGCGCGCAGGTATACAGCTGCAATTACCGCGGTTATTGTGCCGTATGTTTGTTTGTTTACATAACGCGCGACCCTGAATCGCTAATAACAGGCGGTCGCGTATTCGGCCCATTTTGAATTGGATCAAGGAAGTAGATCTTAAGAAATCTCATTGGACTTTACAAGACCAGTGTAAGACGTATAGGTACAGTCAAGTGAAAAAATATGTATCGAAAGAATCCCTTTCATGAATATGTTACGAGGTTCTTATTAGTTATTACACTGGAATAAGGTGTATTGCGACGTATTTTGGAGATGTTGCGTTCTCTCATATTTTTCCACTTGACTGTACGTTTCGGACGCCCGTCACAGGATATGTAGGATTGGTTGCCCGCTGCTCGCCCCGTTATGTTACGGTTAAGGGTTGATTTTTAACGGCCGTTTCAATTTTACACCTATACGTCATGTATTATAAATTTCACGGTTCGTCACTTTTATCGCTCTAAAGAAAGAAACTCTCAAACAAAACGTGTATCAGATCGATGGAGTAGATAATTTGTGTCTTATAATCAACACGAAAGGTCAGACCTTAAGTTCCTTAAACACGTCTAATAACACTTCTTGGGATCTACTCGTTAGAACCATAATGTTTTTGAATTGTAATCGTATTGTTTGCAACTCAGCCGCCATTACAGTCAAGTAAACAAGAGCTATTACAATGTGGACCATATGAAACATGTCAAAAGCAAATGGGTTTTAGAATAACGCCGTTGATTGACAATATTAATGTTACCAAAGTAAACTAATCGCTTGAGAATGTTGAAACGTTATCATGTGCTCTAAATCAGTCAGATCTTATCTACCTGTACTCATAAAACGTACATTAGTTGTTAAAAATGAACTTTCTACCCCGCGTGCAATAATAAATCATACGGGCATGTATGCGCGCAAGGTCTTACTGTTACAGTTCACGTTTCAGCTATAAAAGTGATCTACGTTCAGTAAGTAATGCTGATGGCATGTAATGCGAACGTGTAGCTTTACATCAAGGTGTCAGAGCCTCAAAGGTGTAAGAACTTTTTTTTTTACTGTTAAAGAACAAGAATAAGTCTGTAGGGTGCGCGACACTATGCAATAGTTGAGTAATTTTTGCAATGTATCCCCAAAACTTCTTATTAATAACTAAGTACATAACGTAACAGAGTGGACAGTTCCATTCAGATGTAGGGAATTAATGAAACAGGCAAAACGGTGATATCCAGAACTGTTTCCTATTATTTCCTATAATGTATATTTATACGTATTCTAGGTAATGTATGGAATTATTTCCAGTAATCTGTCAGTTAATTTGGAATGGGCAGCATGAAATTAGCAATTGAGCCGCACACTGCCGCCTAAAACAAGAAGGCCGTATGCGCATATGAACTTCATACTCTTATACTGCCCGCTTCTTTTGGCGGCGGCGCACGCGCATTGCGCAAGCATCCGGCGCGTGCGCGTCGCTCAGCGCATTTTAAGCACGGTTGCATAAGTTGCATGCACCTTATAATATACTCTATAAAGGCTATTTTCGTGCATAAATTGTTCAAAAATTACGTTATTACTATGATCATTAGCACTAATAATGGAAGCGATTAAAATGCATTTTTTTTGTTTAAAGGAACACTAACATGAGTTATCAATATCATCAATGTAATTTGATAGTTTGCTAAAGTTATCGGTTGTGAACAAATATGGTCGGAAAACATCTAACCGTACCTAAATGTAAAATGCAATGATAGACTGATGTTAATGATTTCTGGCAAATAAGGTGATTTTTGAAATTTATTTATTTTTGGGATTTTTGAAATTTATTTAAGTTCTTCGCCTAATTAAGCAAATATTCTGTCGTGATATAATCAAATTTTATTTATGATCTAAATTACCTGCAATGTAGAAAGTAAAACATTTTGTAATATATTTTTCTACTGTGCATCCAAAATGGATAAATTTGAGATAAGTATTTCTTGTGACTACCATTGTATATTACTACCATAGTGATACAATCATGTTATTTATATTTCTACTTATACATATAAACAGTTCAAATGCGACGGCGGTAATCTATTAAATCTTTACGAAAACTGTCGTAGTAACCCTTCATGAAACCTGAATGATTCGTCGCAATGCACCAATACCGATAGACGCACGCCATTTCCGGGGACTCCAGGGGGGTTAATACGACTATTTCGTCCTTCTCTAAATAGTCTACAGCGAAAGTGACGCACGATAACAGACAAAGTGCAAATTGCGAGGTGTTTCAGGGAGCCAGCGACACGCGGTGGCTGTCGCGTGTAGGGTTGATATGGAAAAATTCAATGAACTGATAAAAATCCTGACATCACCCTAAAAATCCTGATGTTTATTGTAAGAAAGATTAGGCGTAGCTTGAACGACCGGGTTTAAAATAAATATGCTGGCGAAAAGGTGTAGAAGTCAACTATGGAGTTGTTTTTTAGTTCTCACCCGTATACAGTGTCGGTAGACAACAAAGCAACCAAACAAATTGATTGAGATCTCTTTAGCTGTAATGTATCCTATTTTAAATTGATTGAAAGAAATATAATTGTTTCTGTTGATTACTCACTACTTTTATGTATCCTTTCATTCATTAAAACTGTGTAAACTTTGTAATAAAAATATCACGTTATTATTTTTATGAGGTCTTTCCTAAAACTCCTTACACTTAAAGTCCGGCCGCAATTCGGACAAAGGGTCAAAAATCGTGACATGTCCGGACAAATTCTGACGTATGGCAACCCTAGTCGCGTGTCGTTGTGATATCGTTCCGACCGAGCTGAACCTGTTCCGAGCTGCCATTATTGACGAATCTACATACAATGACGGCGCGAGTAACTATCTCTGCCGTCGGGGCGCTCGCTCGAACTAAGTAGCTAACTATTATACAGCGGGTAGCGAAAACTATAGCATAGCGTAATCTTTGACCGTAGTGGTCCCGGGTCTGATCCCTGGTACAGTCACGGAATTTAATTCCTAGTCCACTCTGGACTATGTCAAATTGACACTGTAAATAAAATCATTAGATATCTCTTACGTTTTGATTGATTACGATTTGAGTGACGTCACTTTGACATAGTCCAAAGTGATCTAGTAATTAAATTCCTTGACTATATGGGTAAATAAATTGTGAAGAGCACAAATATTTGAGAGTAGGTATCGTAAGATTCATAAGTTTGGGATTTACTTAAGTTTATTTCAGGTTATGTAATATTGAGTAGCTTAACTTCAAACTCAGATAAATCCAAAAGGACAACGAAATTAGCGTCTTTCTTCAAACAGGTTAAGTTAAGTTAAAGTTAGTAGATTAAGTTCGTTTACCAAATTTCTAGGAGATATCCGAGTATGAAGTTAGGCAACTCAATTATACTGTATACCGTCGTCTTGTCGCTATGTACAACTAGGTACAATAGTAGGTACAACTCTAGAGACTAGTTTGGGATTAGGTTAAATTAGTGTATGATGATCCTCTGATTCATCGATGAAATTATTTCAAATAAAAAACCAGACAGCCATCAATTTTTTCAAGTGTTTGAAAGAGTTTAAAACAGTCGTCTACATACTTACTTACCGTTTTATTTTGTTAGTCTTTATTAGTCTGTGTCTACTTTGTCGCCGAAAATTTGAGTCGATTATAATAATCGAGTAAATTCTTAGATTATCTTAAAATTAGTAATATTTAACCATGATTATGGTTAATTAAATTTTTTGCAGGTTGTAATGGATATTTTACGTGCTTCTGTCCCATTAAGTTCATCACGAGGGACGGTCCTTGATCATAACAAACGTTTCCGACACTGGAGGTGAAGTTTTGTTTGAATCGTCAGATATTTGAACTAACTTATTTTTAAATTCTATAAACACCTAAATATTCTAAATCGATATTCTAATATTAGGCGAACTAAGAAGCGAGCAAGAAAGTGACAGTGCCGCCGCGCGCGTGGTGTGGCCGCAGCCTTAGGACTGGCTCAACTTGATCTGCTTGATGCTTGACACTATTACTAAACTATTACAACCGCCATTGTGGAGCGCGGCCCCGACCGGTCCTTATTAATAATCAACTACTTTTGCCCGAGACCCCGTCCGCGCTGAAGTCAATAATGATATTCCTCAAACTTGGATTTTTTCAGGATATAAACCACCGTTTTTCGTCCCCGGGATATAAATCATCTTTGTGCAAGATTTCACGGTTGTTGGTTGAAATGTTAAAAACTTAAAATGTAAAGATGAAACAAACAAACAGAAACGCTTTTGCTTTAGTAAGGATAGTGATAAGATCAGTGATCTCTTACTTGAAATATCTGTGAACCTAAATTTAATTCACGTCAAACTAAATTCCAGTCCATAAATTACAAATACGGTTTACAAACACTTCACATTATTAAAAATGTCTAGAAACCCCTGATCCGAGGCCCTTTTTTTTTAGTAGGATCTGTGACCTATAGACATTTGCTCTCTGAAGTCTACAATCTAAAGATTGCAACCCTAAGATTGTTCTCCTATGTTTTATGGTATAATTCTATTATGCCTGGGCCTTATTCGCGCATGAAAGGGCTAAACGGATTAAGCACACAATTAATCCACTAACAGTACAGTACATCTGGTCCAATATTTTTCTTAAAGAAAAATGTGTTAGTTGCCAGGGAATAAAATGAATGAGTTCTACCTGGACGAAGTAGGTTCCTATTACTTATAATAAGTATTACACATACGTGTACCGTTTGTTAGCAATAGCGACTGCACGCGCCCATTTCCCGGTACGCGCGGGTGCGCGGGCGCAACAATGCCCATCCGCCATTGTCCCGACCGCGCAGCCGCGTACCTACCAATACTAATCGATCACTGCCGATCGCCCAATCAAACGACACACAACACAGGTTATAGCGCAATCCTTTTGGCGTAGTTACTGTTAGTGTCAACGTCAATTGTAGATATTTGGCAATCTTGTTTGACATTGCTTACGGGTTGTAAAGCATCAAGGTACAAAAATCTAAATACCTATGAAGTTATTACGTATTGTTTTAATTTTTAATTGTATTCATGTCGAATTCTGATAATAATATTAAAAGGTTTTTTATGCTAGGTGTATATGTAAATAATCAGCGTATATTGTTTCTAATAGGTAATAGTTACTTATTTCAATAAATCCCTATTTAATAATTAATTACTTACTTACATCTTAATGTCTCCAAGACAGTTCTGGTATAACATTAAATAATTCAAAATCAAGTTACATTCAATTTCATCTCTATATACTTAGGTACAAAAGTTGATCGTACCAATGACTACTTTAATTGTTGAGTCACCGAGGAAACGAGTCAATGACAGCGTCAAGTCGCGAGAAATAAATTATTTTAAAAATAATTATTCGCTCTCTGCGACAGGGTTCTATATTGGATTCACAGTTAAATTGGTTGACCATACAGTATAAATGTGTATAAGAAACACTGTGAGCGGCTCCTGCCTAACGTAAAATGATCGAACGTATCGAACGTTAACGATTTTTTCTCTGTGAACTCGTACCTATACGGTATAATGAAACTGAACTTGAACGAACTGGGACTATAATGACAATACTTTATTTTTCATGTACGAGGATGATGTGTGCCGAAATGGTCACCACTGATCACCACTCAGGAAAATGGTTGGCATGAGCACGTCACCTTGGATGGTTTTCAGGGGAGCCAGGCCGGCTGTTTGGGGCAGCGTACTGTCACATACGAAGGATAACTAAATACATGACACTGTGACAAAAAATTCAATTAAGCTCGATTGACAATTGGTTTTATTATAATTTTATACTGATAACTGATATTATAAGAATCATTATCTTAAACCATTTGCTTTCGGCAAGGGCCTTTTCTAATCGTCTACTTACTACCTATAAAGCCTTTGATAATTCTTTCTGTGTCTCCCTAAAGGTGACACTCTTGTATTTATGCCCCTCAATGTACCTATGGTTAGTCCCGTCAGGTCATATCGCCCGGGGCTCTCCCGAGATAAAGATAACTAATAAAAGGTTCGATAAATAGTTATGGCACATTCACATTTGCCCTTTTTCATACATTTAATACGACAGTTTAACATAGTTCCACGGCTCTGTTCTACTCAGTAAATCAATATGGAGTCAAACAACCAGCTTCTCTACATACACACATACATTAAATCACGCCTGTTTCCCAGAGGGGTAGGCAGAGACCACTTCTTTCCACTTGCTACGATCTTGACAAATTTCTTTCGCTTCTTCCACATTCATACATTGAGTCATGCACGCATGTCGGTTTCGGGTACTTATGATACGGTCCTTTTCCAGTATTTCTCCGATTTGATTCGAAAAAGTACGCCTAGGGCGGCCCCTTTCGACCCTTCTGCTCACTTTCGACCTGTATATCTCTTTCGTCAATCTTCTTTCATCCATCCTTTCTAAATGACCGAACCATCGAAGCATGCCCTTTTCAGTCTTAGTCACTACATCTTATTTTATTACTTAGGTAAGATCAAATACAAGTTTCAAGAATAAGATACAAAACATATAAGAGTTTAATAATTGGTGTGTAATTCAAAGACAATGACTCACTTACTGCAAAAAAAACAGGATCAAATCATACATAAGTACTACCTAAATATGTATGATTTAGAAAGTAGATATTTAAGTATAATGTTTAAGTTCCTAGAATCTAACTCAAACAGACAATAACTTACTGTTAAAACACTTTCATCAATTTAACTTTTATGATTAAACTCTTTTGACTACTTGAAAGCTAAGTAACGCACTCCCCATCTCCTCTCTTTAACAACCTCAATTAAAAAAAGTAAATGGGCGGGCGTTTCTTCAGCGTATTGACGGTGGTCAGAACACCCGATTATTCAGGTGTTTCGACATGGTCCCCTGATGCGCTGAGTGATCACCTAGATAACTCAAACGCTTTCAACAACTGCAAAACTATTTATAGTACAACTCTATCCGATTGTATCTCTTCCAACCATCCAGCCACTTAAGAAAGGACTCTTTCTTTTTCAACCTTTTAGCAACTCAAAAAGAGTAGACTCTTTCCACTAGTTAAAAATAGTAAATGTTGAAAGAGCCATTACGCAGATAACAATACTGCAACTAGGTATCTGGGTAATTAGTTTTGTTTGTTTTTCGCTTGCGGTTTACTTCTGCAACGACCAACGGTCAGGGGAAGTAGGCCGCTGACGCCGTCCGTGTTGCTGGCGACATCCTTTTCGGATGAAACGTCCAAATTTGCCAAAAGCTTTACATGGAGTCTGATTGATATTAAAACCCGAGAGAATGGTATATAATGTAGATAATAACGAATTCACCGCCCATGTCTGTACTGTACGCATTGCATCAGAAATCTAAACTTATGACGATTATTGGCGCTGATTGTATAATATCGTCCGCAGATCCCCCGGCCAGACGCATGTGACTCACACACATGCATTAACGTTCTCGGCGGACATCACTAAGCGTGAGGCTTGCGATGCCTAAGTGCTCGCCACACGGAGTCTCCGTCTCAGCGCAGTCTAATTACAATTGACATTGTTTGAACGAGCTAAAATCAACGCCAGCCTCCAAGGAAAACTTGACGTGACTCACTCATTTTTTGCGCCGATGATACAACAGGTTATTGCATTGTTTTTCGGCATTATTCAAAAACCGAAACAGAGGTCATTGCGTCAGTAATTAAAATTCTCGAAGCGGAGAGGACGCGGCCGACGTGGGGATCCACCCTTACACACTAATTAAGATCGGTCCTCGCGCGGAAACATGTCGGCTCTACAAGTCGTAGTTCGGGGTATTCTTCCCGTTCACTGGTCACATCCACCGAATCTATCTCTGTGACATGGCACTAGAAATGTCCTCGTACTGTTCAAGAGGTTGGTCCAGCCAGCCGGCTCATTAGCACGCAGTGGACAGTTATTCCAGCGGTGTAAGGGTCACTGTTTTATGATCGACCGTCAGCCGCGCCGGCCTCGCCCGGCGCCCGCACCGGCTCCGCGCACGTCCCGCCATCCTACCACCACAATAAACACACGCACATTTCCTCCTACGATTAATATATGCACGTGAAAATTGCACGAAACAGCCGACGTGTTAGAATATAGAATCCACCGCAATTAGCGGCAGACGACGCAACAATATGGATCCTTGTAAAACCTATCCAATTATTTGGAAACGCGATTTTAATTGGCGGTAGAGTCCGTTTTATGCAAATTAGTTAATAACACTGCATAGTTTAATGTTCATTAGAAAAAAATGCCTTAATAACACCGTAAAATTAGCTAATAAAAGAACTATGATTACTGACAGATTTAAGCCTAATCTGAAGCAAAATATTTCGAAAAACTCTAAATTTACAACACTGACTTCAGCATATACGTCCCGTTAGTTCACTGCGGGAAAATGGCAGCGATTTTCTTTGTTATTGAATGTTTAGACTTACCGATATATCCTGTGGTGTTTGCACTTCGCACTGGATTGTTGATACGCTAGTCACAGATCGCGGGCACAGCGCGCGGGCCGTGCGGTCGCGGCGGGGAGCAGGGCGCGAGTGCCGGGCGGCGCGGCGCGCG
>OZ014444.1:253413-280381 GCA_963966035.1 Acleris laterana
CTGAGCCAGTGACTACCTAACCAATAATACCTACCGTTGCCTATCCAAATTACGGCGCTTACAGCAAACAATTTGCAACAAGCATGTGCATTTTAATTCTGCTAGAGTATGCGCCAGGAATGTTAACGCTTTGGTCTCGCAGGCATCATTACTATAGTCATTACCCGGCGACAGGCCGCGCGTTCCCGGAGGGAGCACCCCAGGCTAATGGGAGACTAACTAAGCTACCTGCGGCACCCTCCTTACAACCCTCTGGCTTCATCGGTGACTGGCGATATGTCCGCGTCATCATACCATATTTGGTAGACGTGAATTTAGAGGGTTTTTTTATTTACGACACTCAATAAGTACTAGCAATTAAAACTGGAAACCGTCGGATGCGAACTTCTTAGAACCAGAGGAGTAAGTCGACACGACCGTCAACAACCCATTAGGAATATTTAGCGATGCGCGGCACAGCTGAAGGCTATCAGTAATTGAGTGAGATGCACGCTAATATTTGGGTAAGTACATTCTCCGCTTAATGGACGTTTAATTGGTTAGAATATTAGACGAGTTTTCCTTCCTTCCGAAGTCAAATAGATCGTTGGAAGAAAAAATAATTATAATATTAGTAGGATGGGTGAAAACCAGACTTCTTTTCGCAATGTCTTGACGTTTGTAAAATATACCAAATCGTATGAAGTACGCGAACAAGCGTAGTACCAAACGCCCTGCCGGACCAATATACTTGAATCCCCATTTTCAAACAATCTCTACGGTTGCAGGGTCAGGGTCATTTAAGATAAGCACTTAAATGTAGGCAACGAGCTTTTGATAGCTAGAATTCCCTAATTGAAGTATTTTCTCAGCTGTCGGATATGAAAGGTAAAAAAACTGGTGGGTACTCGAGCATCTCCGGTCGGACGCGCGCAGCGCTCCAGCGGCGGCCTCGGCGCGGGCGCAGCCGTTGTTGACATTACGCGCGCTTGCTCACAATCGATCGCCGGAATCGATCGATGCAACGCGTACGAGTAACGGCCCAAACCTGCTGATGACTTAACTGACAGATGATCAATCTTTTCTACGAGTTTCTAATTTCAAAGATGACCATTCAATTGGTCTTGTGATAAAGATCACTGGATTATACGAAAATATCACTTTTGAATGCAATAAGTATCTAGTAATGGTATCTTCTGTCTGTCCGTCGAGTCCATCCATGGATCTCTATTAAATATTATATGAATTAAGATAAAAAAGCCAGCAACAAGACCTGGTTATCTCGGCGACTATATCACCTACACCGAAGTCAAAAAAACTAAGCACAGTCACCAATTTGATTCCTACGCCACTACGGACTATGTTATACTAACGTTGTCCATCAAAACGTAAGAGACTTCAGATGATGAACACATAATTAACGTCCTCAAAACCATGCACTTTTCGTCTCCACCAGCCGCCAGTCGCGAGATGCCTCTAACTGTGTAATACCACGCTCCATTACATCGATAACACAACAATGCGTCGCCGAGCAAATAAACAATCACCATGGCTTCCGGTGAGAGGCGTGGCATTGTTCAGCGGCGGCGTGTCCGTCGCGGCTAACACGCTCGCTACGCTCGTCCCGCGCATCGGCCGTCCCGCCGTCGTCACGCCGCTTTCACGCGCATCACCCGCTATTGTTGCGAATTAACACTTAATACGCCGGCGCAAAAAAGCAAATCAACAAGGTAAACAAATTGCATTGTTTGCCTTTCCGTTTACAATTTGTTCCGAAGGAAGGAAAAACTAACCACGCGCGATGAAGAGTTCCGTACAATAGCGGCACAGGTAAGTTCGCAGTAGATCTTGTGTCTCTGTCAGCGAGTCCATATACCGAATACAACCCTATGCGACATCTTGGTCGATATACAACTTCCATCATGAATGATTTACGTCCGATTTCACCACCTCTCCTTATGACTCCTCAAGTTATTTAATTGTCACTTAATAATTGATTGTAGTCTCATAAAAGTGTACAGCGTAAATAAATAAGTTGGTGAAACGCATTCATTAGTCCTAATTAATATACAGGCTGGTAAATTTACCCAGTTACCTACCTATTTGGTGTGATAAATTACTATCTTTCTATTTCATATTTCACAAAAGAATCTACATACATATATCTTAACAGAATTATACAAGTAGTAACTATTCAATACTCTTTGATGCTACATGTATTTAAGGTACAAGTTTAGTGGTGACAGACTACTCTTTTTCTAAATTTTAAGTGACTTTCAGGAATGATGGCAATTTAAAATATTAAAATCTGTACCGTCATACAGTGGGATATATGAATATACAAGTTCCAAAGTTTAATTCTGTTTACACTTTAGTGGCAAGTTGGGTCAAAGTTGAAATACCACGGTACCAATTTGTCGGACTAAATATACCTACTTGCGACAATGCGAAACCTCGGTGAGTTTTGATTCAGCAACGGATCCCTACGAAATAATGTACTTGTTCTATTTACAGTACCTAGATTAAAACGTGACTTTGCAAGACGATTACCAAATTATAGCAATACCCTTTAAGTGTTTAAGGCACTTCTCTGGAAAGCAAGCATAAAAAGAAACATTACCATTAATTAAAAAAAATCTTACAGTTGTTATAATAATTTCAGGATTGTCATGTAGTACCTACGTTGGTCCATTCCGAGAAGGCAAAAAGTAATTCTTAGTGTGAGACTAATGAATGATATTACTTTACTCTACACAAGCAAAGTGCAGCAGAAAATAGTTGGCGAGATACTTTTTACTGCACTGCGGATTTCCCATTTTTTTTTACAGATTTTATCAACATAAATAATGAAAGTTTTTTCACCGAGAAATTTTCTTTGCTCGCAAATTTATCACGAATATACACCACATTATATGATAAACCTTTACCTCATACCAATAGTACGTTATTTCTCTCAGTTTTTATTATATTCTTCGCATAATGGCAATTAAAACCAGCCCAGTGGACTTGAAAGGCCGTTTATTTTAGTCGAGCTCGCTTCGTACGTCGTCGTCACGGGTCACCTGCATTGCAGCCCAGCTTCTACTACTAAATCAATTAGTGGTCCGTCCGTGCGTCCGCGTAACTCGATTTCCTCCTAGTTTTACGAGGACTCTGCCAAGACTGCGGTATAAAGTTTTATTGCAAAATTTGGTTTAATGTAAATTGAAAAATGAAAAAAATAATAGGAACATTCCACCAACTCCAAGAGTCCCCACAATAACCAGTCTTGAAAAAAAAAGGTAATAATTAACGAAAACCAACAACCAACTTTGATACGTATTAGATATTTATTTTTTATTGGATGATTATCACATTTAAAGCATTTCAATTTCAGATTTTTACTTATGTTCAGCCGATGTGAAACGCTTTATTAAAGCGCTGTCACCCCAGCTCATAGACACCTCCGGAGATCCTAGAGCTGGTGCTTACCTCTCTCTCCCAAGGGATCGGGCTAGCTATCTAAAGAGGTAATGCAGCCAGTGTCATAGGGACCAGGCCGCGAGGGGACCTGCTAGTGGGGATGTTCGTTTTATAGTGTTGATTATCTATTATTTATGTTTTAAAGTTTGAGTAGCTTAGTTTTATTTTTACTTAAATAAGTTAAGTTTAATTTTTTTTAAATGCCGGATTCTGTAAATATTATGTCGATCCTATATTCATATTTATTTTTATCCAAAACGCAGACACAACCTGCATTTTCTCTTCATTGCAATGTTTTCGCTAACGACGCAAGTAACAAAAATAAACATTTAGATGGGAATTCTAAGCTAGCTGGCATATCGCCGGCTTGTACCTGGTTTGCTGATGGCAGCGGTAGTGGCGTGTCAGATGGAGTCATCGACCCGCAGCGACAGCAAGAGAGCTGACGCAGCAGCCCCGCGCCCGCGCCGGCCGTGCTGAGTCAGCTGACCTGCGCACGCGCGGAGGAAATACTTGCAATAGCAACTAGGGTAATAGGTAATGTGAGCTGCGTTCCCGGGGTGGCAGACATTTGAGGTTATCCCAGCAGGTATCGTTGAAATGGATGTCTGGTTCCCGTTTGAAGGTGTTGGATAGTGTTGCCAGAAATCCCGTCTCTGAAAACGTCCCGATTAAACCTTGATCGAGATACTAATTGTCCCGAATTTCAGCACACTGGCCAGAGTGTTCATAATATAATATTATTCAAGATACTGTTTATAACAACCGAGAAAGCCAAAAACGGTTTGTCACTATTGGCATTGGAGGGCTGTTATTCGCGCGGCTTATAGTAGGTAGGTACTCTCCCTATTTTTTCCCAGCACAGGTCCGACTTCTGATAGACTAGACCAGCGTCGCTATTGCCTAACGCACTCGCAATCGTAATCGTTACATTTTGAAAATCGAAGGCTTATCTGCATACAAAATGAAAACAATTGTACCGCTTTGAAGTCGGAACATAAGATACTCGTATTGTGTTGTCTGTAATACACGATAAATATACGAGTTCACAAAATAATTTCAAAGTTTCAGGCGTTTATAACCCATTCATCATCTAATTGCTTGTGTATAAGCGCACTAAATAAAGTATCGGGCTTAGACCAACGGAATTTATAAAAAAAGATTAATCTCCTAATATCTGGATCGTCATCCAATTTCAGAAAATATTTTTGATGCGACTGCACGAACGACGCGTGCGCCACAGAAACGCCGTTTAGCTGAAAAGTATCGTACGATGTCTGCGGATCTAGGTTTCGAGGGCTTATGCAACATTGTTGTTTTATTGCCAAAACAAAATAGATCTCATTGCGTTCGCTAATACAACATTTAAGCAAACTTAACACATTTTAAGTAGACAAGTACTAGTAAAGACGAGGTTGGTTTTGATTTAGGTCAATTTATGAAATTTTTATGTAATTAACAACCACTACTTGGACTATTGTCGACGTCACGACTCGGGTATGACGCGCGCGGAACAATAGATCCTTAGCCTAGATGTGCACGCGCAGATATAACACACATATAATAAGTGTATTGACTTACATTATTTCCGCGCTTTCTTTTCATTTCTGTTTGCGTCCCAGGCTCGGTTTATTACGGAGGAAGCGACGGGCGCCTGCCGCAGTAAACTTTACGACATCGCGAATAAAATATAACAAGTAACGGTAAATTTATAACTTATGAAATACATTTAAATCCGCCCACGAGTACCGGATATTAATAATGTTAATTATTTGGTTTACAAGGACGTAAATTAAGTTTAATTTATTACTCAAGTCATGGCTTTGTCCAGCATTGAGCACAGATTATGTAATGACACTATTGACAGAGCCTTAAGAAAAATATATGGTTTGCATATAGGTAGGTAGTTAATACATCTACTATCTAGGTAAATGCCGGTATTCAGCTGGGGTGCTCAAAAAACCAGTGCTGTGGCTCCGGCTTCAGAACATGTTGAGCTGTCACGTTATCCTCTTAAGGACTCTGTTATAAGGTCGACGGACGTATTATTATTGAATAAATGAATTATGAATTATGAATTATGAATTATTTACCGGGAAATTAAGGTTTCTCCATCAGAGTACACAAAACACATTTTAGGGCGTGCATTTGCAATTAGGTACTTAACTTAAACGTCGTTCATAACCCTGAGGTCTCTCGCTTCATCCACCGATCGAAAAGAAATCTATAAAGCTCTAATCTTGCCTGCTGCACTAAGGGTGTGTTGTGTTACAGTGTGTATTTGTCAAATACATGCTAAATGAGTTTGTGGAAAAGTATTGCCCTTATTAAATAATAGGCTACAAAATAAATAAAGCGTTTCTTTCATAAAAATGTAGGTTATGTAAGCGCTACCGCCGCGCCGGCGGCGGTGCGAGATGGATCACCGCGGGTCGCGGGTCAGAGCGGACTGCATTCGTAGCTGAATTACGAAAACATGCAATAAAATGTTAAATGTTGGAAATTCCAGCACATTTATAATAAATATTATGAAATTGGCCATTCTATTTGTCAATGTAGTTTCTGTGACCAGTTAGTGTCTTTAATATCATTTGGCAAAATTCAGGGACAACCTAATTTGACATATAATTTTAACCAAAAAAAAATGATATATCAAATAAGGATGAAAAGAGATATTACAGTCTCAAAGACTTCATTCTTCTTTGATTTAGCTCATCTTGCTAGGATATCGTAATCACATAGCGTATTCATGCCAAATTACAGCTTTCTAGAACTCAGAGTCTCAGAGGCTGCGGACGGACGGACGTGGCGAAACTATAAGGGTTCCTAGTTTGACTACGGAACCTTAAAAATGGGTGAATTTTTGCTAATTTCACCCGGAACAAACTATCTAAAGATGGTGTAGTCGCTTAATCGGTTATCTTTTGGTGCCGTTCGTTTAAATTTGAACCGTATAGTGCCAAAACAGGATTACGTTCGTCACAATTATAACCAAGTCATTTGGAGCAAACCCCGCGGCTGCCTGAATAAATGATGCGGAAGGGTTGGGATCAAAGGTCTACCCGGGGCGAACATCGCTGCCTGTGTTGTCTTAGGACTTGTATTCCGTTTAGACTTTTTAAAGCACTATTTCCACCAAACGGCCTTTTCAGGATCGGAGCGATAAAAAAAATATGGTCTTTAAACGATACTGAATCAAATATGTACTGTTTTTAAGTCTAAATTACCAAGCTGCGCACAACAGCTTGACCGCGGGCGTCTTCCGCGACATGTGATCGTAACCGAAAGTATGCTGCGACACGCGATCGGCTCCGTTCGCTTGCGATCGGCCCCGTTCGCTTGTCGTCTCGTGTCCGATCGGAACCTTTCGGCCGTGACCGGGCGAGACCATTCAGTCATCCCTCATTCTCGAAAATGACGCGCTGCATAGATATTTAAGTGCTTATTTGACTGGGTACGGATACGTTCGTAAGCAACCGCACAGTGCCGATCGTGTGCGTCGACATGCCGCCGGTCACGATCGGTTGTCGCCGCATCCGTTCGTATGCTTTCCGATCCGATCCCGATCCGGCCGATTGGTGGAAATAGTGCTAAAACCAATGGATGTTGTCCGCGACTTCGTCTGCGTAGAGCATGTTTATTGTTCCTCGGCAACTTTTAATTTTTCCGGGACAAACGGTATCCTTTTGCTTAAAAAAATAAGTACCGGTACATACTTATATATTTATTCACAAATATTCAATTACACACAGTGTTACAGGACATCACCTCAGGATCATATTTTTTTCCTTGGTTACGTTTAATTGATTCAATAAACTTTATCGATTTCATTTCATTTAATTTTGTTAATTATAATAATCGAAACAACGGACTAACGGTGTGCTGAATATTAATTTGAATTCACTTTACAGAAGCCTCTGAAGGTCCGAATCGTCCTTCAGTGTTCTGAGTAACCCTCGTTCGGAGTTCATGTATATAGTTTCGGGGCAAACTTTCCGAGAGTTGGAAGACTTCTTGTCGACGCTCCAAACTGTGTAAAGTAAGTAACGCAAACATAAACAGATCAAAATCAAATTAAGCGATGCATTCGACTGGCAAGTACTTAAATACCTGTATCAGTATCGTCGAGTTAGGTCGGTAGGTGCCTACGTTGTTAGGTTCATTGAACATGGTGAGAAAATCGTAACTAGATTGTTTACCAAGGGATGAAAGTGATCAATTGCATCCCGAGATATTTAGGCTGCACGACCGCCGCAGCGGTGCGCCATTAGTTCGAGGGTATGGACAATTAATACAAACAAATTTTACTCGAGTTAAACATTCATTTTATATTCGAGAGGAAAGTAAACAAATATTTTGTATGTAATTTTTACGAGCTTTCTTTAGTTATTAGGTGGTATTGGCTTACAAAAAGTATGAGTGTTTTGAAACAATTTCATAACGAGTAGATACTAATATAAAAAAAGTCCGAGTTATTTCGTAACGGCTATAAGATTCTAGGAGATAACAGTCAAAAAGTATTTGACCAATTCTTTTATCAAAATCACTTTCCGTCCTAGGGATGGAAATGCGATTTTCATCCCGCTAATGGGATATGGAAATCCTTATTTTCCAAACAAAACAGATGAAAAATGATTTAGAAAACAATATCGAGTGTGTACATGAGGAGTTTACATCGTCCTATAGCAAAACAAATCAAGCTTAAAAAAATATCCATAGAGCAAAGGTTTTGCAGCGCTCGGCTCCGCCAAAATTCAATAACATCTCTTTGTTTGAGCTCCACCACCGAGTGACATGATCGGGTTCTCAAATATCCACGAAACAGTTGAGCTAGGCAGTGTTAGCGAGTAGGGAGGGGCAGAGCAATGGTTGAGACCAAAATACATCACGGTGCCGGTGTGACACTCAATCTTGCACAAATAGGGAATATTCATGACTTCTTTTCAAAGCTTCAATAAAAACTGATTCATGGAACGATTTTTTTTTTAATAGCTATAAAAATATCCAAGATATAAGCCATGCCATAGAGTTTATATAGCCATTGGTTACATGAGGTCACAGTGCATTCGGATCTCTCTATCAAATCGCTGTCTATTTATCAGTTTAAAATGCTTATATCATTCGTATTTCTTGGCCAAATTTAGTTTAAATTTCACTTTTGGTAATCACTTTTACGGTATTTTCAGATTTTGTTGAGATATGCAATTTAAAAATCCACGCATATTCCCTATTGACTTGTCCCAAACTAAGTTTTAGTTTTGTAGAACGATATACAAACTCATATAGAGTAACATATACCTATAGGATTTAAATACATAGTTACTTAGAAAACATGTAAGATTTAGGAACAAATATTTTTCCTTACTGTCAATCAAACTGCAGCTTAGCAAATTACTGCAGCTGCAGAAGTAAGCCCGCGTGGTTGCCGGGTTAGAATAGTGCCACTCCATGTCCTCCCGTGGATGTCGTAAGAGACGACTAAGGGAATAAAGACTGTGTAGTACTGCTAGGCGATGGGCTTGCAACCTGTCACTAATACACTGAGAAACATCTTAGCCTACATACATACATACATAAACTCACGCCTTTATTCCCAGAGTGGGGTAGGCAGAGCTACAGAATTACCAACAACTCTAAAAACTTGTTGATAATTCTGTAACCACATTTTGCACACTTAAGCTAAGATGTTTACCAGTGTATTAGTGATCTTAGCCTAATTGTGCAAAAAGTGGTTACAGAATTATTAACAAGTTTTTAGAGTTATTAGTAATTCTGTAGCTCTGCCTACCCCACTCTGGGAATAAAGGCGTGAGCTTATATGTATGTGTGTGTAGAAGTAAGTTTAGCAAATTACTTATTCCGACTCGTCGCTCTCACTATCGATCGTCGGGGACTGTCGCTCTTCATTTTCCCATCTTGTCGGACTGCGCCAGCTATATCGAACTTTACCCTGGACTTATCAAGGTAGTCTTTGCTTGTTCAGTGAGATTCGAGCTCGGGGATAAGTTAATAATGTCAAGTGATTCCCTCTACTTTATTCAGTATTCAGTATTCAGTATTTATTTGCGATAAGTATGGTTTACATTGGTCTTGTTTTATAATAATATTTAGAGCACACACTTAGCTACTCGTATATCTAGCATGCAAATTCTACAATTTCTTTTGTCCTAAAGTTTTTAATGTTAACATTTAAATCTATTTATAATATGTGAAGTGTAAAATAATAAACAAAAATTAAATTTATTGAAGCAATTTAGTGTCTTGATTAAAAAATTCTTGCATTGAGTAAAAAAAACACTTTTCTCTTAACCATGCATTTAGCTTATGTCTAAATTTTCTATTGGGCGTAGTTTGTCTTAAGCAGTTAGGCAAATGATTATAAATCTTTACAGTCATCCCGTGACAATTCTTATGATAAAGTGCACTTTTGCACATCGATACATTTAACCTCGTAGGGTCCCTAGGCCTCAGCTTTGCGTTTAGCACTGGTTTTATGTACAAATCTGGATGGTTAGTGACAAAGACGCAGGCTTCCAAAATATACATGCTGGGCAGTGTAAGAACATTAAATTTTTTAAAAAGGGGTCGACATGGTTCTAGCGGTCCAACATCACAGAGAGCTCTTATACACTTTTTTTGGCTGATCAATGCTTGCCGGATATCGGTGCAGTTTCCCCAGAGGACTAGACCGTATCTAAGGATCGATGAAACGTATCCATGATAGGCTGTGAGTGCAATTTTTTCACCCGCTATCCGTCTAATTCGCCTTAATGCAAATGTAAACCTTTCTAGTCTTGAGCATACATTTTGAATGTGCGATTTCCAGTTACAGTGGCGATCAAGGATAAATCCTAGAAACTTAATCTCATCTACTTCTTCAATAGTTTGTCCTCTATATTTAATATTCAGCAATGGTCTTTGTGTTTTGTGATTACTGAACTGTATACATTTAGTTTTCATTACATTTACAGATAAATTATTACATTCCAGCCAATTATTAATAGCATTTATAGTCATATTTATTTTATTAATATAAGATTTATTTAATTCGTCATGAGTTATAATAATTGAGATGTCATCCGCAAATAATACAGTTTTATCAGAAGACTAGCGACCCGCCCTCGCTTCGCTTCGGTTTATTTGAGTTTTCTATAACACACGTACATAAAACAAAATTTATTATACATAAAAACTAGTGTCCGACCGAAATTTCGGTTTCGGTTTCGGTTTCAGCCAGTTTCGGCCAAAAAATCAAGTTTCGGCCCGAGTTTCGGTTTCGGCCAAAAACGGCCGAACCCTTCGGCCGCGCCGAAACTTACAACATCGTACCTTCGGGTCACGCTCGGCTAAAGTCGGGCGTCAAAAATCTCTAACTTTGTGTAACAAATAATGTATTTTTTTCACTTTATAGGGTAGTTTATGCAATAGTTGTATAAGAGAGGTCAAAATATATGAGTGGCGTGAGTTACGATGTGAGCCGAAGGCGAACATCGTAAAGGAAAGCGCCACGAGTGTTTTTTGACTTAGTTATACACCGTTGCATACAATACTTTTTCTACGACTAGGTTTCAAATGAAATGCAAAATTAAGCGAAAAAACTTACAAACGAACGAACGAAGTAAAGAACAACAAACGAGCGGGAAACAAGAAAATGACAAAATATGTGTCTATGGTTTACTTTGTTTTTAAATTGACGGAATGGAAAAAAGAATTATTTACAATTCCAAAACATTTTAATTTGACCAATCAGAATACTTCACTAAATTAAATCCACCAATCACAATACACATCGACTGTCAAACGGAACGATAGGTTCTTTTAGGTACGTGTTTCTCTTTAACTAATTTAAATCTTTTAAAAAAACTTTGTAATTCGTATCAACCAATCAGAATACAGCTATTTTAAAATCGACCAATCAGATAACTGAAATCATTTCTCAAAACATTAGGTGTTTTATATTCCCTATTTCACAATCGTTAAAATATGATTAACAGGCTACACTTAGTAATCTGTGGCGTATCGTTAGGGCGACTTTACGACACCGAGAGCTGTTATGGGGAATAGAGTTATAGACTTTTCTGAAGTCATATTATCTATGTTCTTATAATAGTGTTCGTGACTATGTAAAAGACTAATAAAAGTACAGGAGTAGAAAAATTTTCAAACAGAACCTCTGTAACTGTGCTGAAATTTCATTGTGATAAATCTTTGAAAGTAGAAACCTGTAATTATAGGTCGGCGAGATATTAATTTTAGAAAAAAACGGGCTTACTAACATTTTTTCGACTTTTTAAGGACTTTTTTTTTTTATAAAAGGTTCGGTTTCGGTTTCGGCCGAAACTACAATGAAACCGAACCTTCGGTTTCGGTTTCGGTTTCGGCAAAATAACATGTTTCGGTCGGTCACTAATAAAAACCTTCTTCTTAAATCACTCTATCTACTAAAAAAAACCGCATCAAAATCCGTTGCGTAGTTTTAAAGATCTAAGCATATATAGTGACAGACAGCGGGAAGCGACTTTGTTTTATACTATGTAGTGATGATACATTTGGTATTATCATTAATGTAAATTATAAACAGCAAAGGGCCTAATACACTGCCCTGGGGAACACCAGTTTTATGCATGGGAAGAAAGGTATCACTTATCTTCCATGTGTTCATCCAGTTTATTAATTTCTACACATTTTGTTCTGCCAGTAAGGTAACTCTCAAGCCACGCAAGAACATTGCCCCTTATACCGTATCTTTCACACTTATCGATTAATATTTCATGTCTAACAAAGTCAAAAGCCTTACCCATGTCAAAAAAGAAACCCGCCACTGGTAGTCTTTTATCAATGCTTTCAGTAATTGCCTTGATTAATGAATAACAAGCTAAGCTCGAGAATTGACGACGCGTATTTGGTAGTGACCCTGCCTACGAAGCTAACGGTCCCGGGTTCAAATCCAAACAGTGTAACGCCCCTCTCATTACTTTGATAAAATTGTAGCCTATGTCACTCCTACAACGAAGATGAATCTGAAGACACTTCTTATGTTATTCATCAAGGCGTGTAGGCTGGAGAGCGTGCCACAGAAATAGATATACATGTACCTATACATGCATGCATGTATGGTCCATTCCAGTAGACTTGTCTTATTAAGTAAACTATTTTATAACCAAAAAAATGCATAATTTTTGGCTTATACGGCCGTTTTCTGCTGAATAAAGCAACTAGAGACTAAGTACATTTTGCACACCATTTTCCTGATTTTACATCATGGATGTTTTTTTTTGTAACAAATTTGTTTTTGGCGAAACGTTTTGAGGTTATAAAAGTGTTTAGTAAATAAGACAAGTCTATTGGAATGGACTTTAGGTATACACTCGAAAAACATTACCCTCGTTCTGACGGAATCGGATAAAAGAACTCAATTAAATACAAGAAAAAGGTTTAAACTGTTCTCACTGCCTGGAATTTGGCACGAATTAGAATTTCACAAAAGATGTCTCCGTCCAGTTCAACACACACACAGCACAGCACAGTTTGGTAATAACTACACTCATGGCAGTGTTTATGTTTTGTTTTGATCTTTAAGCCACCACATTATGTGTCAGTGGGTGTTTTCCGTGTCATAATGTATAATGTGTCGTTACGAGATGATTTATCGAGGTATTATCCATATTGTGTTTTGAAATCTTCGTAAACATTTCTAACATCATCATTGATAGATTACCAGTATAATTTTTTGTTTTACTTTATGACTAATGTTGTCATATTCTACATGTAATATTTTATAATATTATCAATAAATGAATATGATGATGAGTCCCTTATGCTGTCTAGGTGTAAATTACTTTCTATATTTCTACTTTAATATTAACATAACTATAAGTACATATAACGATGTGAAAGAACCGAAAGAGATATTGTCAGCATCGTAGCAGGTGGAAATAAGTGGTCCCCTACCCCAATAGGAAACGGGAGTGATGTAAAGTATTTATATATGTATGGACCTAACTAAATAATAGTCACTGTTGCATTTGTCTTTATCATTTATGTTATTTGTATTTGTATCCTTAGAGCATGCCACCATGCTCTAAGAAATAAAAGATTTATTACAATTGACTATCATGTCCCAAACAACTCGTCGTGTCGTTTACATGGTTCTCTTTATATCGGGTTCCTATATTTAAACCACGGACAGATAAAATTTACTTCGGGTTAAAATTTTACAATTAACAATACAAAATGTGTCAAATATTAATCTGAAGTAAGCTTTACCTATGTTCACCCTCGTAGAACCTTCCTTAACATTATTTTGTTTCCGACTACCGAGACAAAAGGGCCCTACGTTCTTAGATAAGTACAATCGTAATCGTATCGTAACTCCTAAGATACAATCAAAGCAGAATCCGTTTAGCGATAATTACCGACATCTCCTAACATCTAAGTACATACTTAAACATCATAAGATTAAGCATTGCCATTCAACGTGGCAATACCGCGAGCTTTTTAGTAACAATGCCCACTGATAGCGGTTTGTCAGAATAATGTAGTTTTAAGTAAGTTTGTAAGTTCTTTCGTTTGTTTTTGTGTCTTTGTAAATTTTGTTATAGATTAAATCTTTATTACCTAATTTTCCTTTCTCAGTCATAATATTAGTATCATATATGTTTTCTATGTATTTAGGTATAGTATATTTCTCTATATAAGTATTTATATCGTTGTCTAGTACCCATAGTACAAGCCTAGAGCTTAGTTTGGGACTAGGTCAATTGGTGTGAGATTGTGTCCCCTTATATTTATTTATTTTATTATTTTATTATATAGTACTTATAGTATAAAATTTGCCAAGATCGTAGCAAGTGGAAAGAAGTGGTCTCTGCCTACCTCTCAGGGAAACAGGCGTGATTTAATGTATGTATGTATGTATAGTATAAAATTGAATCGTAAGAAAACAGTAATCGGGTAGGTACACTGCATTTGGCGAGTGTGCGTGTGCCAGTTGTATGCACTCAGCTGTTTTGACACGTGCGGCGCGGGCGCAGGCCGACTCGCAAAGACCAACATGGTCATTTAACAAGCATATACATAATATACATATTTACAATTTACAACATTCGTAACGTATTCGTAAAGGTAAGTCACCCAGCTCAGTGGCTAAGATTGTACTAGGTAAAGACTTATTGCTTGAGGTGTTTCCACTTTCCGTATTGTCAACATTTTGATAGCTCTTATTTGTTTGACAGTAATGGCGGCTGACTTAAAAACAATACCATAACAGGTTTTACACTGTGGAATAGAGGCCCAGGGAGGTTATTATGACATGGCTACGCAGTTCATTTTACTGTGAACGTAAAGGACAGAGCTATAGCAGTTATATTGCTCTGTCCTTTTCTCTCAGCGTAAATTGAACTGCATAGCTATGTCATAGTAACCCCTGACACCCAAGAAGTGGGCTCGGAAGCTCAATAGACATTTCTGCAATCACGAAATTATTTATTAAAATAAACCTTAACACTATTAATTTACTATTAAAAACTAAAAGTGCGGATTTAAGCATCTTCAGTGTCAATAGCTCTATTTCTATTATTTCGTACCTACACTACCTACTAGCTGTTGCGCGCGACTCCGTCCACGCAGAAAAATAAATTATAGCCTATGTCACTCAGGGTGAATGTAGCTTTCCAATGGTGAAAGAATTTTTGAAATCGACGCAGTAGTTTTTGAGTTTATTCATCACAAACATACACATACAAAAATACAAAAAAAAACAAATCTTTCCTCTTTATAATATTAGTGTAGATGTAGATAGTATAGAATATAGTAGTAGTATGGTTAATGTGTTGTTCATATTGCGCAACAATGTTGAATCTGTGCCAATCGGCAAATTAGTTTGCCTAATGAGTTTATGCCCATGGTGCGATTTCACGCACTCACACACCTGAAATCTTTGTCATGTGGGTCAGCAAATTAATTACTAAAGTCATAAAACAAAAATCTAACATCAAATAAACACTAAACGTTTGCGTGTGCGTCTCGCTGATTCGTATGGTCGTGAAAACCAGCAAAATGAGTTTTGGGCCACTAGGGAACTATGTCAACGTGACGTTATATATTCCATCACAAGCCCCAAGCGACTTATTGCGTGAAAAAATAATCCTAAAAACGTACATACCAATATTAATTAAAAATAATCGTTTGGACTTTTTTTTTCTTTTATAATAGAGGGAGGCAGACGAGCAGGCGGCTCACCTGATGGTAAGTGATCACCGTCGCCCATGGACACCTGAAACACCCGGGGGGTTAAAGGTGCGCTGCCGGCCTTTTAAGAATCCGGACTCCTGAAAGTATCGGTAAACCATTTATGTGGTTATATACCATAAGTACTTATCCAAATTTATAGGAATTCCATTACTATACAAACAACGCCTATTTAAAAACTCCGAGCAACACAATGCTTTGAGAATTGTATTTATGTAAGTATAAATGGACTCTTACTTTTAAGTTGAACCACCATAGAAACCTCGGCCTTCTTTTTGTTTCCTTTTTGTTGGGGATGTCCTGTTGGCGCTATGCACCGGTACCTACAGCTTCACAGGGCGGTGGGTGGGGGCACTCCTAACCTACCCGGTGGAACCTCGGCCCATATTCCGTTTTGTCTAAAACCATTCCCTCTATCATAGAGTCTATCATATCGTTTACCATCGGTATGGTAGCTGTCCGGTCGGTAACGGCAGCCGCGTCGTTAAGGTACGGTTTCGAAAGCAAGATGAGTTAAAACAAAATGAAATGGCCTCTATGTAGTTGTAGAACAGTTAATGTTAAAATGCTTGTCCTGCGAAGGCGTGTTTGTTTACTAGGGCCGTTTTAACGGTCAAACTGCTGAACAGGTTTATATTTAGCATTCATACACCTTATATCGACGATGATGATGACGATGCTACTCCACTAACGTCACTTTCTTGTACACACAACATCACACCTAACTAACCATTAAAGACAGAGCAGAGAGAAAAAGAAAGAGATGTATATATGTGTATTATGTCAACGACATACGCATTCTAGTGCGACTCTCATGCAATATTTCAGATTTCTGAAGTGTATAGCTAGATGTGTTGCTGTGTGTACCCCATTATACGTAAGGTGGCTGTTCAAACCGATAATAAGTGTCACTTTGTAGCCCAGCCGCTGCGCTGCCGCAGTCGCCGCCGCGCAATCTGAAATGTAGTATTTTAGATTGGCGGCGGCGGCGCAGCGGTGAGCGGCCGGCAGCAGCGGGTACAAATTCATTTAAATTTCCTCATCTGGCCACTCGCATACTTCATACTTCATACCTACGTATCGCATTCGCTGTCGCAAAACGTGCCGCTGTAATTCACTCTTAATCTCACACAAGTGCCGTGTCCCGTGTGCTGTCTTGTTGCTAGGAATCATTGACGCGGCTTCACCATTACAATACGCTCAAAGGCCGCAACCCCCGAGGCATCCTGTTATATCTTATTTGTACCGGAGCGTCAGAGTTGAAGGGTACTCATATTATCCGTGACACGCACGGGACGAGGCGTGACGTCGCCTCGCAACGGCCCAAGGCATCCCCTATCGCCCCTGTTGCTAAGCACCGAGGGAAACTGATCGCGCCATGTCAAAGAGATCTATTGTATGTCTTTGAAGACAGTTGACTGTACATGTATCAATAGGTGAGTATTTGATGGTAATGATACTTAATTGGGTAAGTCTTAGGCCCGTATTAATGAACTAATCTCAACTCTAATGCTCGTCTCGAGATGTGTCAAAAATTACAGTGTTCTATGGTTTGACGTTTACTTTGACGTATCTTGTGACGCGCATCTTATTTTGCAGAATCTTTATCAGCTTATCGAGACCAAACTATTGCGTTTTAACCATGTTTTAACACGGTGGGTCCATATTAAGAATAGCGGAGATCATGTCGCCACCTTCCGCCTCCATCATCGGATCACCTCTAAGATACCATAATATTGTAATGTCATCGAGTTTACATAATATGTGGTCCATATTTCAGCCCATTCTGTTAACGGGAAGTAGGTCAAATTTAATTTGCAAGATTTGACCCGTACCATACATACCTACTCTTACATACATTCATCATCATCATCATCTCAAGCCATTCTCAACCAGTTTGGTGTAGGCCTCCTTCAGCTTTCTCCATGATGTTCTGTTCTGGGCTGTTTGCATCCAGTTATTTCCCGCAACCTTTCTGATATCGTCCTTCCAACGCATCTGGGGTCTTCCAACCGGTCTTGTTTGCTCCCACGGTCTCTATTCCAATAGGGTCTTGCACCATGAGTCTGATTTTCGGGCAACGTGACCAGCCCATTGCCACTTCAGTTTGGCTATACGCTTTACTACATCCGCAACTTTGCTTTGTTTTCTCAACCAGTTGTTAGTCTTCCGATCCCGTAATGTTACTCCTACCAGGCTACGCTCCATTGCCCTTTGGGTGACTATTAACCTCTGGAGGATAGATTTGGTTGTCACCCAAGTTTCTCTTACATACATTGCAAGTTAAATGAAAGCTTGTAATAAGTTTCAGTCGAAAATTTCACTTTTAGGACAAGCTTTTGTTGCCGACTGTACTTTTTTTGCGCAGTCGTTATCCACTTGTCAAGACGATTCTAACAAGCCCTGACACGACGGGTGTATCCTGTATAATTTAGGAGTTCCCATGGCCACCCTGAGTCTCCATCATTAGATCAGCTCGATGGTACTTTATTATTGTATTGTCATCAGAACTTAAAGCGTATGCAAATTTTCAGCTTCATCGGAAACCGGGAAGTGGGTCAAATTTAACTTGCAAAATTTAACCCTTACATACATACCTACATACATTGCTAGTTAAGTAAAAGCTTGTTAAAATAATGGTGATGATTATAATGATTGTACTTAGTAAATTAATTAAATTGAATTTCGAGAAGCACAAGGAAGCTCGTAGTATTACCTAGAGGTAAAGTAATTAGTCCGTTGCGGATAATTATCAGGAACTATAAATCCGATTCTGGAAAAGGATGGACATACAACTACATGCATATTTTATTATTTTCCCGAGTGTAACAAGCTAGGTGCATTTACTACCAGAAAATTAAACCATGCGAAGTTTCATGCAACGTTGGCACTGTTCCTAAAATCTAGGACAATTTTTTATTACTTATCAAAACATGATACAATACCTAACGATCGTGTCATCATTTATAATAACACGATAGTTAAAACTTACCTATTGAGTATAGTAATCATTTAGAAATTTAAAGATTTTTTGCATTTAATTAATTAATAAAGCTATTAAGTGATGACGCAGGCGCCCGTAGGTGTGGCACATAACTGTGGTCAATTTCAAACTGCGCGAATACATGAATCATTTAATTCTACTAAATTCCTCTCTAAATGATTCGTAGAAACTTTGTTCGAAATGGTTATTTTCCGACGTATTTTCCTTAACGATTTAAATTGAATAAAAAATACAAAAAGTTCGCTGAGGACAGGATTCGAACCTGCGCGGGTATAACCCATTGGATTTCAAGTCCAACTCCTTAACCACTCGGACACCTCAGCTGCTGGCGGGGTGACGAAATTGCGGTTTATATGGTACGGCGTGTGACGTATGCGATAGACGTGGAGATAGAGCATGACGTTGATTTGTCGGCGTTAAGTGAGATTATTGTTGCTGCCATGAGCCGATAAAACGGCGCACGCGCTGATAATTTATGTATTCGAGTTGAAACGTACGTACGTAAACATACACGTAAACGTTCTCCTAATTATTTCATTGATAATTAAGTATCTACACTCAATGGCAACTTAAATGAGATGTCAAGTAATTTGTATCTTTAAGGAAAATCGACCTTATTGTTGTAAAATGTCAGATTGATTTTGGACCTAAGGTGGGTACCAAATTTAATCTCGTGACTGTACCTACCTATACGTTACACCCTTTCACATGCACCGTGACCCAATTAGGTAGGTGAGTAAGTATATTTCCTTGTGGACGTAGGTATTTTTTTGCATTTTTCGATATCAAAGCGGAAGCTTACTTTTATTACTTATAGCACAAGAACAGCTTGTACCTTACACAAAAAGTAATATCAGGCACAATGACCGTTCACATTGTTTTACATCCCACAGACTACAGCCAGACATCTACAGCCCACACAAATCACTACGCCGTACTCATAAAACGTAAATTTATTGTAAATTATGCTTATTAATAACTTCGAGTGCGTCAAGTTTAACGTGACAGCGCGCAGCTGATCCAACAAACCGCGTGACGGCATTCGCTGTTTGAGCAAACTTAAACAAACCCGCGGCAAATGTAGATATAAATAATGTAATGTACACGACAAAGACAATTGACAATCAATCTTAAAGCGTGGTTTAGACTAGCAATAAAAAATGCAGAAATTGACTGCTGTCTTACACTAACTTTAAAGTTAGGAAACTTGCTCTAGCACTAATAAAGTTAAAGCAAGACAGCAATCAACTTCCGCATCTTTTCTTGCTTTCAATTTCGTTCTTTACAACCACTCTGTGACGTGCGTGCGTTTTTTTTTTTTCCTTCTTGATCTTCCTAAGTGCATATATTAGTGAGTAAAGCTTCACCTTACCTTCTAACATTTGCATGATTTTTTTGCTACGGCAGTAATAGTCCATCCATGAGAGCGTCGGTGGCCTAGTGGCTTTGGCGGTCGACTCGTAATCGTAAGGTACCGAGTTCGAACCCCCGCGGTCACCATGTACCAATGGGCAATGAGTTTTCTAACTTAAGTGCATTACCCGATGCTCTTGCGGTGAAGGAAAAACCTCGTGAAACCTACACATTCGAACAACTGAGTGTGTAAGTGGGTAATTGCTAATTGCATAAAATATCCTAAAGGGTCGAAGTGTATCCGAAATCGTTATAGGGCCCATCCATCGTTTGCTTACCAGAAGAGTATATTTAGCCCAAAAGCACTTGTTGCAAATACATAAGTTAGTAAAGGAAAACACGAATTGCGTCACATTTTGAAGATATCGATAATATTTTTACTATTCTGAAGGCATCAAGACGTCGTCGCTGTGGAGTCTAGTGCGTCAATAAAGAATATTATGTACAAAGAGAAGTTTAATTGTCTTTCCTATAGTATATTGTTTACGTTATAGCTCAATAAAACTAGTTATAACTGCGCAGTACGAAAAGTAGCAAAACAGAATACTTATAGCCTGAGAGTGACATATTTTTAGGAGTAAAGCGCACTCTTAAATTAGTTGAAATTATGAGTGACTTCATTCCCAGAGTGGGGTAGGGAGAACTAAAGAATTACCAACAATTTGTTGAAAATTCTGTAACCACATTTTGCATATTTTCAGAACAATTCAAAAGTAATGTCTAATATACGTGTGTGACATCAACATCAATTACTACATAAATTTTAAGTAACTATAGCTTTAAGTGCTGTGAACCGTTTAAAGAAGGAAAAAGTTAAGAGCTCCAATAAATTTTGTGTAATTTATTTAAAAAGGGTACATTGAGCAGCAATGTATCACAATAAGTCTAAGTTAATTGCAAGTTAATTGAGGGATAATTGAGCTATTTTCGATACATTGCGCGTCGAATTAGTATAAAAAGAAAAGTACAACTTATGTTAACAATACACATGATTTTATGTTATAATTAAGATGCATATTAACTATTGTATATGAGGTTCGTATTGATATCACACACGTATACCTATTAAAACCCGTAAGTATTTTTACTGCGCGCCGCCTGGCAAAAATATCCGAGCAATAGGGCCAAGTGGAGCGAGTGCACGCGGCGCCAGGCACTCGAGCGGCGCATTTGGTCACAAAGGATCGCATTTTGCACTCGCCGCCCTACTGCTACTATGGAACAGAATGCCGAATATAAAAGTGAATACACAAACTAAATACATATAATTTCGCATTTATATGACGAGGGAAGCGGAGATGACATAATGAGCTTGCTTTCCAAAACTTTAATTTAGATAAAGGTAGATACGTAGTTCTTGTAGATGGCATTTGCGCAGAAGTGAAAGATTCACTTATGAGTAATAACAATAGAAAATGTCACTAGAAATAAAGCCCCATTAATTAGTAATGGTGGTGATAATGTACGTTAGTGCAAATGGGTAAGCCCCAGACCCCCCCAGACCACCTATGTCATGTCTCTCCAGCGGCCGCGAGGACTTCACTGGTTTTAACAGCTCTGTCCCATCCCATAGTCCTAAATGAAACAGAAAGCAAAACAAATGTGACAATACTCAATAGCAAGCTCTTGGCACGGTTGTAATACATCTAAACCGATAATTGGAAATGATCCCAAGTGTCTTATCTGCACATTTGGCAATGGGTTTGGCAAGGGTTCACATACCATAGTAGGTACCTACGAGTATTACTCTATAAGTAAACGTCAGAAAATCATTTCCTGCCACGCATCCTTTGTCGCGAAACTAGATACTAATAAATAGCTATTGTTTAGTACGACATCTTTTGCAATTTCGGTTACCCCTGTCTTTGCCAGGAATTGGAAAAAAGGCATAGAAAGGTTAACCTTTACAAACAAACGAATCGTTTACAAACGAGCACACAGGACTGTAAGCGAGGGAACTGAGGAGACCCATGGGATATTTCCACTCTCTATAATGCAAATAAGTTGCATCCCTGAGGCATAAGATGAAAGGTCTCTATGCCAGTAATTTCACCGACTGTCTTATTAACAGAAAAGTCGCATGGCTTCCACAAAATTGGAATATAAAAAAAAACTTAAAGGCGAACTAACTAAATAAGAAGACAAGAGGTAGGGCGCGCAGCTCTCCCGCCGCCCCGGCGCTTTTGAGTTTCGTTTTGAGGCTGAATGACGAATGCACTCGTATGAGCCCTATCACACACTAAATAGGTACTATGTATACTATACGTATTTTATGTGTGACTCGTGCCGCATCACTTTTACAATTATTATTTTTTACGTTTTTTACTTTTGATTTATACGAGAATTGTTTACTGATTATACTCTCACTCACTTGACATCGGTGATATAACTACAAAACCGCCATAAATAAATAAAAAGAAGATTATAAGTTACCTTGTGAAGTTGATCTAGTTGGACCCTTATACCGATAGTAATATAATAAAACAGACTGTCCGCGACTTCGTCCACAAGTGATCTTACACTGGGTTTATTTTTTATAACTTTCGTACACGGCCTCAAGAACAAGATCATGAAGGTGGTGGAGATAGACCCACCGGTTATTAAAATGTACTACTACTGTCCTGGTTACTGTCTCGACAGTTACTTATCTACTATTTGGCTCTGTGAGTGTTCACTCAGTAGCAGCAGTAGGTAACTACTGGATGGTTACGACATAATTTTGAATTTCCCTTTTTTTTTTTTTTTTTATGGCAGAGATGACAAACGAGCACACAGGCCACCTGATGGTAAGTGGAAACTGTGACCCATAGACATTCGCATTCACAAGACTGCAGAGCAATCCTAAGACTGCAAATGCGTTGCCAACCCTGAGGACTAAGATAGAATGCCTCTATGCTAGTCATTTCACCGGCTGTCTTATCCCCAAACCGGAACACAACAATGCGAACACTGCTGTTTGGCGGTAGGTTAATGGATAAGACGGTGGTAGCGATCCGGACGGACCCTGCACAAGGTCCTACCACCCGCAAAATCATGAAATTGTCATGCATGAGATTCTGGTAAACCCTTGGGTAGACCATAGAATTCGATTTTCACAGTAGGGGTGGGATATTTTATATAAAACTAGCGACCCGCCCTCGCTTCGCTTCGGTTTATATGAGTTTTCTGTAACACCAGTACATAAAATAAAAAAATATTATACATATAAACCTTCCTCTTGAATCACTCTATCTATTAAAAAAACCCGCATCAAAATCCGTTGCGTAGTTTTAAAGATCTAAGCATACATAGGGACAGACAGCGGAAAGCGACTTTGTTTTATACTATGTAGTGATATCATTGGATAGGACCTACTTTTTTAGGTAAAGTTGGGCTAGGGTGTAATGTCCTCCCCCCCGAATTTGCTGCCACCTTGCCGTGGTGGGGGGGCTTGCGTGGCTCAATGATCCCCGACGCTATACCGGATAGGGCTACCCATACCGGGAAGGGTCGGGGTGAGGGTCCAGACTAAGAGCGGCACACGGGGAGGTGACAGAGGGTCGTTAGAAGGGGTGGTTTCCACCCCCAGACAGCTTCCCAGCTGTCATCTGGGGAGGGTTTGGTGACGAGCGGATTTTCTCCGGAAAAACCGCTTCGTCACCAGTTGTGGGTCGCGGCAGAGGTCGTTGGAAGGGGTGGTCTCGTGTGCCTTCGAGGCCGTTTCCGCCCCAGACAGCTTCCTTCTGCCGCGTTGACGTTTTGTGTTGTGGCCTATCTGAAGGATACGTGGATCGACCAGGGAGGTCGTGAAACCTGTCCGGAAGAGAACCCACACCACGGAGGTGGGGGCACGAGGGGGAGTTTGAAGGGACGGAGGACGGGGGAAACCCTAGAATCCTAACCCGGAAAGCGAACCCGAGTCGCCCTGGACGTGGGTGTGGTGTGACTGCTGGATGGCCGTACCGGCGGCCGGAAAGCAACTCACACCACAGGCGGACGGAGGGAGGGAAGGCGAACTCAGCGTTCATTCGCTGCTCGCCCGAACTCCCGATAGAGCCACGCGGGTGAAGGCCCCGCATTGCACGGCTCTACCGTTTGGGGGGACTGCTGTGTGCGTACGCAGTGGTCTCCTCCTTGGCGTGGGGCTCCTAGGAGCGGGCTGGGAGGCACCCAGCGGATTAAGCTGACAAAGCGGGACCGCGGTGCCTCCGTTAAACCAGCCAACCAGGTTACGCCGGAGTGGGTTTTAAACGGTAGTTCGCCCTGGCGAGAGTCCGTTATACCCCCCATTGCACTGGTCATCCTTAGGCCAGGGGGGGTGCGTAAATGCATTTCCCACTCAGTCATCAAAAAAAAAAGGGTGTAATGTCCTCCCCCATCGCTCCGACCTTGAAAGAAATCGGCATTAACTTTTGAAAATACTGTTTAGAACCTAAAAGTATATAAAACCAAACATAATATTTTATTAATATGTTCTAGTCGTGTTTTGGTTCAATTATAATCTGGTAAATTTCACCGCAGCGAAAAAGATTACATCACCGTACACGGAACGCAACTTTACAACACGGCCCGTTCCACGCATCGTATTTAGCCAATAAAAACAAAGTACTTTACGTTTTCATCGACATGAAGTTGAACACATAACGAGTAACGGAACGCAAACTTCCATGATGGCAGCTGTTGTGTGAATGTTTGTTTTTTTTTAAATCATAATATCAAATGCTCGTTCAATTCACAAGGAAAACTACTACAGACTTGTCAGAAACGGCGGCAATGTATCAGTGTTACATATGAAACAATCGGTGGTGTGGTGCGAGCGATCGAGCATGTCAAATGTCAGTGCGAGGACGCGGGTGCAGTAAAATGCCGTGCGAGAGTTGTGCAGTGCAGTTCAGCGTGTTCCGTCGCAAGCGGGCGTGCACGGAATGCGAGCGCTACTACTGCGCCGGGTGCCTGCGGCGCGGCGGCGGCGCGATGTGCGCGCCGTGCCGCGCGCTGTCGACGCGCCCGCTGCAGCGCCCTGCCATCGCACACCTGAAGGTCCGGGACCTGCAGTGCTTCCTCCAGCGCCAGAACGTCTCCACCCGCGGCTGCGTTGGTGAGTGCCTTGCCGCTAGCGAGACTGCTACTTGCATGACTTTGCAAATTATTCAGCTTTCTAGAACAGTCACCACTAATAAACAATTTCCTTGTCATCTCCAGTAAAGTAACTTATCAGAGTTGAATTCGTTCACAATATTACTTTTCATATTATAGTGTTTGCACATTATACTTAATAAGTTAGTTTGCTCAAAGCAGGCTCATTAAATAAAGAGAAGGTAAGTATAGAGAAACCGTGCTCATAAGCGGATTTTGTAACTGTAACCGTAATTTTCTGTATTAACGCACCAAATATAAAGCGTGTTTCACTGAAATGATGAATTAAAATGTAGACAGAAGCCTTATGTTTTTGCTAGTAATTCTTTAGTGTCATGTGTAATGCAAGTTGGAGCAGCGACAACTAGATTTATTTATGTAACATTGCGTATGTGGCTACCTAGTTATGATAAGTCAAAAATGTTCATCAGTTGAAGAATTAATGTTGTATTTAAAGATAAATGTTTAATATTGATAGCTTTTTCTAATAGTTACAATACTTTCGTATTGTAACTACGGTTAGCTAGGTAGAAGGCTGCCAGGGGGCACACTTTGCAGATCCAAAGTCTGCAGGCCAATGAAGCGCAGACACATGAAATTTAAACACAATGGCCTGCCCACAGCACAAAATTCTAATATTGGGAGTCGTAATCATGAATTGCTGAATATCAAACTCCTTATCCAGATTTAATCTTGAGGTATCAATCAATGATTAAAAAATACTAACAGGTACTTTAAAATAAAGTTGCTTTTATTTAATCATAACAACTTGTAAACCGCCTCAGTGGGCCCGGACCTTATCTACCTATTAAAATGACTACATGTTGCTGTTGGTGTCTTATGGCACCCGATGGAATCGTCTACAGATGGATCCACAATATTATGCCACACTGTCCTGTCCCCGCAACTCTCTTAGCATCAGTCCAGCTTAGCCTGCCATCCGTAAGCTTGCTCTTGACAGATCAGCTCATACATGCACAACCAGATCTGCACTTGTATAAATTATTAATAAAGATATTTTTGAAATTTAATTAATTATGTTTATAGGTACACAGATGATTCGCAAATTTATAATTATTTAGATAAGTAGAGTGTGCTTGTGGGTATTGTATCCTCACTTTAGATTGAAGTGATAGTGATAATAAAATATATCTGTAAGATAATGGGGAGTCAAAGTCTCACAATGGTGAAATATGTACAGGTGTATGTGTATGACACCTAAATAAATCACAATTTGAACAGGATCTAGCCAAATCTCGTGTGTGTATAATATGAATGCAATAAATGGTGTGTACATGTTATTGTTATTGCTCTACATTAAAATGCAAAAATTTTATTTAGCCTAACAAATCGCTGCTTAAATGCAAAAGTGCCACAAAACAAAAAAATATATACTTTGATTTAAAACTTAAAGTATACATAGCATTCCGAATTTAAATGCAACACAAACACATTTTGATTTGTGGCCCTTTTGCATTTAAACAACGAAATATCTGCATAATTGATAAATGATAACTCACATAATATGAATGAGCATAATGGGACAGGCATCTCCTTAATTTGCATACTATGTTATAAACTCATAAGTACTCACTACTAACAATTATTAAAAAAAAATTATATATCCTTGTTTCCAATAAAATATCTTATATTTTTAATATCTGATGAAATGTTGACTTTTGAATTTATGAAAATAATATTCCCATAAGGCCCGCTATACAACAAACAGAGTTAGTTTTTTCTGAG
>OZ014444.1:280581-302111 GCA_963966035.1 Acleris laterana
CCCGATTCAATTTATTATATTTTTATAAGGGACTAACCATAGTAAGAACGCAGCGGATTCAATTTTGTATGAAATTGTTCGTAACGAAACTCGGCAAGCGCCCGATCCGCCGCCGCTCGGCGCTCGTGAGCAAGTTTTTACAGGATTCTATTTGACGAAATATAGTAAGCGAGCGGATCGGGTGCGCGTATCGAACGCGTAGTGTCTACTACTTTGAAACGCAGCGCCCGGAACGCGCACTTCGGACGTATGCTATGGTTAGTCCCTAATCTCGCTTTAAAGTGCGATCGAGTGCAGTATTTTTGGTGGCCCGTGATCCGTCAGTACGTGTCGTGTGCGCGTGTTGCAGCCTCTTTGGGCGCGGTGACGCTGGAGCGGCTGCGCGAGCTGTCGCAGCTGGAGGCGCTGGGCGTGCGGCAGCTGAAGGAGCTGCTGGTGCGCAACCGCGTGGAGTTCCGCGGCTGCGTCGAGCGCGAGGAGCTGCTCGTGCGCGCGCGCCAGCTGTGGCGCGAGCACGCGCGCTACCGCGACCGTGAGTCTTGCGGGCCCCATGTGCGGCACTACCCGGAACACGCGACAATCGAAAGCGATTTCTTCTAAAGATGACAATTTGACAGATCGATTTTTCACCCCCGCAAACCCCTATATTGAAAGTTTCATCGATATTGTTGGAGTCGTTTTCGAGTATAGAGAATCTTTGTGATATTGTGCTATTTGCTGATGATACATCATTGATTTTCAAGGTAGACCGAAAATCCGTTAATTACACTAGGATAAACGCCACGCTAGGTAAAGTACTTAATTGGTTTACTAGTAACAATTTGCTACTCAATGCTAGGAAAACTAAATGTGTTAGGTTCGCTTTGCCTAATGTCAGACCGGTAGAATCTAGTATATTTCTAAATGGCGAGTGTTTGGAAATGGTAGATAAGGCGCTTTACTTAGGGATAACTATAGACAAAAACTTGCAATGGAGTCCCCACATAGCAGTACTAGCAGGTAAATTAAGTTCTGCAGCTTATGCTGTTAGGAAAATTAGGCAACTTACGAATGTTGAGACAGCTCGCTTAGTTTATTATAGTTATTTTCATAGTGTTATGTCATACGGTATTCTGATTTGGGGAAAAGCTGCTGACATACAGACTATATTCGTGCTACAAAAAAGAGCCATCCGTTCTATATATAACCTAAACTCCCGTGATTCTTTAAGATTACTATTTAAAGAAATTAGTATTTTGACAGTAGCGTCACAATTTATTTATGACAATATTATTTATGTCATTAAAAATCAGGACTCTTTTATTAAGAATTGTGATATACACAATTTTAATACAAGAAATAAAAATAAAATAGCTATTAAAAAATTTCGTGTTCGTAAGGTTTTTAAATCATTTGTAGGTCAATGCATCCATTTCTATAATAAATTACCTGACGAAGTTTTAAAGTTACCATTTCCAGTACTTAAAAATTACTTGAAAAAGTCGCTGATGTCTAAAGCTTTCTATAGGGTCGAGGACTATCTATCAGATAAAAGTGCTTGGCCTAAACTAAACACCCAAATAATTTAATAATAACTTAATCGTAAGAAATATGTACTTAAACATTGTATATTGTCTAGGGGACACGGTTTCTGTAGGAGAATGTATCGAAACTTTTTATGTAAGTAGTTGTATTACACCATCATAATTAAGTATAATTTTCATAATTATTTTCTATTATTATTACTAATTAGTTCTGGAGAAAATTCAGAGTTTTGACACATTTTCCTGCTCAACTACGCGTGAATACATTTATTTCTTATCGTATGTTAGATTCATTGTTTTATATAATGCTAGGTTAAGTTTTAAAATTGTATATTTAAAAAACGACTAACTGTTGAGTTTCTTGCGGCGCTTCTTCTCAGCAGTGGTCTCTTGCGAAGCGCTGGTAGATTTTTGACGTGTAAAAGTTCCCGTGCGGCCTACTTACTGAATAAACATCTTTTATCTTTTTTATCTTTTAGTACGGGATTACAATTATATATAAATACAATTATACCTCGCTAAGATAACGAGGCGATCCGTTAGATTTCCGATCGGCTCGCCGATTCCTTGGTGATTCATTTGCGAATATACGATGGGGACAGTGAAATTTTACTAACAGTGAGCTAGAAATTTCATAAATTACTAATCCACTATGTACATGTGTAAACAGCAGTATATTAACCTCAGAGCCCGGCTCCGTCTCGGCGCCTCACCGACCCCGGTAGCGGTGACCGCTGCGAGACGGTTTTATTGCACTTATGGCGCCTTTGCGGAAGTTTCCTCCCTCTTAATGCCGCGCTTGTTGCAGAGCTGGAGTCCCTGCCGCTGGAGGAGTGCTGCAAGATCTGCATGGCCGCGCCGCTCGAGTGCGTGCTGCTGGAGTGCGGGCACATCGCCGCCTGCACGCGCTGCGCCAAGCAGCTGTCCGAGTGCCCCATCTGCCGCCAGTACGTCGTGCGCGCCGTGCGCTTCTTCCGCTCCTAGGCGCGAGCACCGCCGACCATGGTTGCGTTTATCGCGTGACAGAATGTGGATAAAGCGTCCGTCACTCTCGTACTTACAAACGCGTCAATAAGTGACGGATATTTTATCCACGTTTTGTCACGCGACAGACGCAGTCACATTAGGCCCTGGAGCGCCTCCCGCTCGACCCAGCTCGATGTGAGACGTCGGTGACTGAATTCGTCCCCCTTATGTTCGACCGTGTCTGCAGAAAATTATTACATCTAAACACGCGATCGTCGTAGAACACCTAAAACGCCGAATTACTTCTAGGGCTTTGAAAATTGTACATGAATATTTTGAGGTTATACCGGAGATTGACGCGATCTAAGAATTGTTATTTTGTTAAATCTCGTACATTCCCGTCCGGAGCCCTAGATTTATTCCTGCAGTCCCGGCTCTGCTGTTTCTTGCCATTAGGGAATGCGGTGCTCTGCAGCGTGTCTTCACTTAATGAAAACCATCGGCTTTCTTCGTGTTTCTGTAAAGGAGCGTCCCCACTGAGAGCATTCGCGTGTAATGAGCATCCGGTGCGAACATCGAATGGTGTGTAAGCTTTGTCACGCGAATGCTCTCGGTGGGGACGCTCCTTAACTCGAATGACAAAAACATATAATGTCATGCGAGAGCGACGGACATACGATGGTTATCAATACATGAGACGAGCGGCGCGCGCGGTCGCAGTCGCGCGTCGGGCTATGATAACTCCTTGCTTTCTTTTTTTAGTTTTATGCTAGTCTTCAGCTGACTGAAAACGAACCAATTTTAAAAGGTTAACAAATTGCTAGGTACTTTGTATAAAACTCAAAGCCGATACTGAAGTAGTTTTTAAATATTAAAAATAGAATATTATAAATCCATAAAAAGACAGTAAAGATATGCGATTATGTACATAAATTACCCTAAAAAAGGAAAAAATAAAATAATCATAAATAATCTGATATCTAAAATATCTTTCAAATTATATTCAATAGTTGATTATATATGTAGGCGGGTGTATGTAATACAGAATACTCGCGTAGAAACCGTTGCTAAACGTTTATGTACCAATGTTTATAAATCTAGCCAAACGTGTGGACGAACGTTATTAAGTAAGACTTAACGATGGTCTACACTGGTTTGTAGATAAACCTCGGCCTCATGCTTTTTTTTTAGTTATTCTTGTCTATTGACAATACCCAACGATTGGTACTTCATTATTAGGACCAAATCCAAAAGCCCTCTGACGGAAAAAAAGATGAACGCAACCCTTCCAACTACGTATTAGAATGAGGACCAAAAAGTTGAACCATAGTTAAGCGAAACAAATTCCGTTATGCGACGAAAAGTATCCTTACATTGTATGACTAATTTTTGTCGCACAACGGAAAAGTTTATACAATTTAACTGCGTGAATTATTAGCATGACCAATTTTTTGGACCTTACCCATCGACGATTGTTGGGTGTCAATAAAAGGTTAGTAGTTTTAAATCTGTCTTTTAATAAACAAGCGAACATGTCTCTGCCTCTTGAGGCCGTAGTGTCGTATCAATATACTGGCCCTGAGGGCAGTGTTGATAAATTGATGTTGGCTGTGATTTCTGACGTTTCGACACGTCAGTTTTCTATTGGTTGCCGTTTACTTTGACGTATCTTGAGTGGCATCTCCTCTCGGTTTACTAAAACAGTCGTAGACGTTGTGCTTGTACCGGATAGCCAGTGGGCACGTGGGTTCCAGCCCTAGTGGACACTGAGTTACTGCCACTTTAAATACTACTCGGGCGAGTGGTGAATAAAAACATCCTGTGACGGGTGCTTTTTCCACTTTTTGTAATATATTACATGGCAGTCGTTTAGGTAGTCAATAATTGATGTACTGACTGTTGTTTGAATTAATATATTTAAATTTGATAAGTGTTCCCTTATGTTATGCGATAGTGGACCATTATGTTATGTGACAACCAAATCTTAAGAACCAAAGGTGTTGAGCACCCATGCGTTTTTCATATAAAAGTCAAACTTTAAAAGGTGCGTTTAATATGCGGACGGGCCACACTTGTAGCTGTAACGCGACGCTTGGCGACGAGTTCCGCGCCCAGAGACAACGTGCCGTTTCGTACAAAACAACTGGACCAACCAACAGTCCGAATTTTAATAAGTTAGAAAATATATTATTTCCGAAATTTCACTTTTCCAGATTTTTATAAAACCAACCTTACCTAACCTACAGGTCCTGTAACACGTAGGGCTTAAAATGTTTTGAAATTTTCATAGGATCTGAAAAAGAAAAAAATCTAACTTGTAAATTTTCGAACAAATTATGTTTCATTTGTTGTTGGGAAACGACACTTTGAACTTGTTATAGGGCACCCCTTAGATGGCATATTATCCTAGCGAGACCTTCGCTAGCCTACGGCGCTGATCACACCGCGCGCTTTTACCTCGGTAGTCGCGCCATACAGCTCGACTAGCTCAGTGTGCCGCCTTCGAGGTGGCCTGGGCCATAGAGATCCTTGTATTAACCGTTCTAAAAACTTGTGAAAAGGAATACTCTACAATCAGTGGACTTCATGACAATTGGTTTGCTTTTCTTACCTTAAGTTTATAACTGCACTGTCTTTCATTTGTCTGTTTTTTTTACAAATTATGATGTTCGATTTGTAGGAAGGTTTTATTTATTTTTATATATGTTATATAATTACTCAATAAATGCAATATAAAAAGTGAATGGTATGTAAGTACTTTAAAAAGTAAAAAAAGATGTCACTTGTCAACGTATTCCTCGATGTTGGGTTATTGTATTTTATTTCTTGTTATAAATGGGTCGAGTCGCCGGCGCCGGCGCCTGTAGTCGATAGCATAAAAAATGTAAACAATGGTGTTACCGTAACGAAAAACATTTACAGTACTCAAAATATTTATACTTTCCACATTTATCTTTCGGCTTTCTATAAAAAAGCTATTATACGAGTATTGTAATTAAGATTACAGGATTTAATTTATTGATGGCACACTTTGTATCCATAATTTATTTATTGCATGGTATCATTGACTCGATACACCTGTGTCATCTAGTTGGGGCCGCTTGATTTATGTGAGACGTCACTTCACTCGCTTCGCTTCACAATTCGTGCTTCCGTCATAATCGGTTTCCAGTGACTCATTTGTGTTATTTTAATTTTAATTATTTCTCGTATTTCTTTTTATATCACGGTTCGAGCGTAATGATAACTTAATGTTATATTTCTCGCTGGCCCAAACGTTGAGATCCCCTAAAATGTCACTCTGACAGTGACGTAACTTTGTTTACATTTTTTCTGAGGGAATAAAAATCCGACCCTAGGCAGGTCTTTTTAGTTTAGCCTAAGCTAAACCGAAACAGATGCACTTTCGGCCAACATTTAGGTCGTACCATACGAACGTAACATGGTCAAACATTGATCAATACTTGAAAAATTGGCTCATGTATGCTACGATCTTTATTTCCATATGCTTTAAAAAGTAGCCATGGTTTTTACAGCAGATATAAAAGAGGGTCGAGAGGGACACACGCAACCATCCTATATAGCTCAAGCACACGCGTTGCCAGTAGGATGTAAATTGGTTGTTGTAATTTTTTTTAGTTCAAATCGTTTTATTGTATTTCATCTCGCATCGTGTCGTGTGCCTACTGTGTATTTTAGAATATACCTAATTAATGAAAATCGGTTAACCCTTGTTTCACCGACACTCATTTCATAGAACGTATCGCTTCCCAGAATTTTCGTTTCAGAGAAAGCTATTTTCTGCTGAACCTGTGTTGTTCTTGTGATGGTTACAAGTCTAACCTAACCTACGTGAATCATAATTAAGATAACCTGAAATCAACCCGGGTTCAGCGCAAAATAGCTTTCTATGAAACTAAAATTCTGCGAAGTGTTACGTTCTATGAGATGAGTGTCAGCGAAACAATGGGACACCATGAAATTCACACTAATTATGATAAATAGGTGACTATTCCATTTTAGATCATTGTAATGAGTTGCTAGGGCATGGAGGTGTAATTCCAAGAGAAAGCTCTGCCGGATAGCCGGGGTAAGCCTTATTACTGTATAGGATTGTAGTACTACGAGTCAAATAATAAACTTGCTTTACAATTGACTATACAATTGCAAAGAAATAATTTAGCGTAGTAGGTGAACGGTCAGGTTTGATGGAAAGTAAATGACGTTTCCCGTCAAAGTACACGTTTGAGGAAAAGGGGGGAGAGAGGATAAAAGTAGTACCTACCGGGTTCTTACTGGAATCTTGTATTCATTAAGTGATACTAAGTTACCCTCTTAAACCGTGGTTCTGTGAGAGGGTAACCGATTAAGCCGATCTTTATTACTGCCAGTTTTCGAAGCGCTTCTAGAGAAGCACCTTCCTCTTTGAATTATGTTTCCATGGCGACCGAGCACTTGGTATCGGTGGTGACTCCAGTATTGTCTACCTCCGCTAGTTAAGTAATGAATCTTATTGAATAATTGACTGCCATTTTCTGTGACAATACGATAGTATCCGGGAGCTTGCGACGGCTGGTTAGTCTTCCACCGGATTGTGTAGCCTCGTTAGCTTTAAGCAATAAGTCGTGTAGGAATTGAGCATTGTCGAGCCGCCGACCAATTAGGTATTTGTTTTCAATAGTTCCTCACGTATTTTTAATCCACAACATTTAACGCAGATTTTACTTTGTCTAATTTAGTTTAAAATTTAATTTTATGCAATTGTTTCATGTTTTTAATTCGATATCCCGAATAAAAAAGTAAACATACAATAACTGCGGCGACATACCATACTTCATCGCTATGTAGTAAGTTTTAATAATGATGCCGGTTGTATTTTTAACTGTTACAATGACGAGTTAGGTCGCGTCCCTTAACACTCGTAGTTCCGTTTTACTTGACGAATGTGTCGTCGAGTTCAGATGAAATCTAAACCGACGAGTTACATCTTGGTAGGAAATTAAATATTATTAAACAAAATAAAACCGCAAAAATGCAAGGTACAGTCACGAGATTTAATTTGGTACCCACCTTAGGTCTAAAGTCAATCTGACATTCTACAACAACAAGGTTGACTTTCCTAAAAGTTACAAATGACTTGACATCTCTAATGACATTGACGACTTCAAGCATAATTTTCTTGAAATGGGTCCCAATTTAACGCTCGTGACCGTACAAGTTTTTATAAATACTTACACTACATTCGTTTTTGTCCGTTTTATTTCTTCTTGTCGAAACATAATTTCCGACCTCAATTATTATTGCAATATGAGTGCAAAGTTTCATCTCATTTTATAATAAACCGTTTAGAAATTAAAACTAAACTACGTTTGTGGTGGAGTCGACGCGACCTCACCGCCGCCTGTAAGGTACTCGACGAAATTTTTATTAGCAGGGAAACGATCCGATCCACAACGCCATCAAATTTCGAAGAGAGACGAGCTATTGAAGTAATGTTAAGTTCGATATTCGATGAATGCCGCTTTGATCTCAGTGCTAACGCCACAAAACGATGTTGGTTGGATCGTTCCCGCGTGGCCCTGCGTCCTACGGTGCTGAATTCACCTCCAAAATTGTCAAGTCTTATTTCATATCCGCATGTGTTCCAATACAGGGTGCGAATTCGACATCGCCTAAACAATATTGCTTAAGCTTTGTTTTAATTTAGCAATTTTGTCTTGCCTTTGCATGTAAAGAAAAGGAATGAACAAAGTCTAACAAAAAGCAAGGTATATAAACCCGGCTACATGTGTGTTAATACTTTCGTGACAATATTGTTTATGCAATATCGAAAACTGGCCCTTAGAAGTTGTGCAGAATCGGACCTCGCTGAAATGTTTATTTAATTTAGTTAAGTATTATTTAGAACGCTAGCGACAACGGGGCTGTGCTTGTAAAGTAATTAATAGCGTAGCTGAGTGTTCCGCCGCAAGTGCGAGTGGTGGGCGGGGTAACTTCAACTCTCTTTTTATCTAAAATAGTATACGTACCTATATACCTTACCACATTTTGGTATAGTTTTTGATCGAGTGATCTCGCTTTAAACAATGTCTTCAGAGCAAAGTTAAGTTAAACATAGGTCCAGCTTAATCAGGCGTCAAAATTGTTTTCAAAATATTGTTGAATTTGTTTTAATTAAATTTTAAAATTTTCTATTTCTCTTAATGTATTATTTGTACATTTCAATTCTTCGTGTATAGTTATTAACGTTATCTTGAACTGTATATAAAAGTCATTGGTATTTTTGTATGTTTAAGGATTAAATATTTTTATCGGGTCGTTCGTCGCGAACGCTGCTGGCCCGCAGTTTTGTCTCCGCCCGCGCGGAGCCCGGTGATTCCTAGCATAAGTTAATATAGTGCGTCCGCAGTTGCACGGTGCAACTCCGATGTCGCTGCACGCTTTAGTACCTTGGCGCAGTAACGTACGAGAGTGAGAGTGGTGTGCCGGATTAACCACGAAGCAAGAATAGCAAATGCTACGGGCCCGGGACGCACGTGTCCCTGTTCGTTCTGTCATTTAGAACCTAAACATAAGAAATAAAATAACCTAAAACAAACCAAGGGGCTCTATGTACAATTTGCTACGGGCCCCGCGCTGGCTTAATCCGGTACTGGAGTGGTTTCAATTTAGTACATCGATACCTGCGACGAGGTACTAAAATGCACAGCTACTCCTGAGTTCGACCGTACGTATAATAACGGATGGTAAATTGTCGTGGTTTCATATTGAACGGTGTTATTTATCAAGCACCGCGAGGACTGAGCGACGTGTCCAGTGTCCCGGTATTTTGAACTCGTTCGAACCGGATTATTTTTAGTGTCTCAATCCAAACGCACTTACATACTTAATTGTCGATTCGCTTCGATGAAATAAATGGTGACTCATAGTATCTGGTTTTATTTTAGTTGTTGTATTTTGCCTTTACCCCACTTTTTTTAAGTACCTTCCGACCGGCACATTCGCTGTAACTACGTGCTCCAGGAAAACATTGCAAATGTGGTCTATATATCATTATTGAATGGCGTGAAGTTGTTAAACATATATGTTATCGTTAAATTGACATAAAATGTTCTGCTCGAGACTGCTTGAAAATCTATCTGTGGCTCTTATCTAAAGTGTATAGCCCAATAGTGTGTATGTTGCCGACAAGTGTCAATTGAATATATGCTACCCTAATGTCAACAATATGATAGCTTAAATATCCCAGCTGGACCCCGATATAAAATGCAATATTTGTCTAACAGATCTTTTATTAAAAATATAACAATGTAAAGTCTACAAGTAGGTCCCTATAATAAAATCAAAGTAGGCATTAACAGTACTCGGCGGTCTAATGCTTTCTCACTCTGACAACGAAAATACTGACAGATGCCAGAGAGTGGACAGCAAACACTTCATACTATTAATGTAAATTTTGAAAGCACCATAACATTGGCTGAAGCTGGAACAAGCAGCAGCCGGTAGTAGGACTAGTACGTGTGGTGCCACGGTATAAACCTGAGTTTTAAAGCATCGAGTTCTTCGAAGTTTTATATGTAATTGTCTAGAATCGTAACGTGTACCGCCTGGCTCCGTTTGTTACAAACCTCGCAGCCGCTCAGGATCCCATACAAAAAGAAATGGTCGTAACAATAAACAGAGTCGATGAGCGGAAAGGTCTAGTCCCGGGCCATGCCGTGCGTCTCCGCGGGCGGGTCGATGCGCAGGACGCTGCGCGCGGGCACGAAGTAGCCCTCGTACTCGGCCGCGTCCGGCGTCGTGTCGTAGTGGTAGTGCCCGCCGTCGCCGTGCGCGCCCCAGCCGTGGAAGTGCTGCACGCGCAGGTCCAGCCCCTGCCGAGAGAGCACGCTTGAGGACGGGGGGAAACTGGATAATAATCTGGTACGTCCGACTAGTACGGGTGACTAGGACAAAACACCCAATAATTATTAGCAACCACTGACTGTGTTAATTATTACTAACTAAAAATTATAGGTTTTAAATTTGTCATAATTTAGATTAAAAAAAAAATGATATTTGTGCTATTTTTTATTTTAACCCTTAATCAAACGGGACAATTTTAAAACTACTACTCTACTTTATAGTATCTATGTTTATAAGTACCTACATCTTTATTTTCATTTCAAGTGACTTTTTCCCCTGTTTCTACTAATATGTTCCAATCGCATACTATGTTTTTTTGGTAAAGAGTCTAGTTGAACAAATTCGTTTACGCACCAAGTCGCCGGTGACCAGCGTGCCCACGTGGCTGATGGGCGCGCTCATCTCGAAGTAGTGCAGCCAGCCGTCCACGTCGGAGTCCGAGCAGAGCGGCGTGCTGGAGAAGTCCGGCATCACGTGGTGCTTGACCTTGCCCGCGCGCAGCAGGAACGTGCCGCCCAGGCCTGGACACCACAAAGTGAAGTTCAAACAGTTGGTCAGGTGGTAGATGGTAGGATTTGGTGACAATAATATACTGTGAGGTGCAATGTTTTGCGTGATGGACCAACTACATATTTTTTTCAGTTTTCTTGCCTAATTTGAATGATTCATGCGTTAGATTAAATCTCACCAACGACTTTATCTCCGTAGTGCTGCTTCAGAGCCTCCCGGATGGCGGTGATGAAGTTCGACTGCCCGATGCGCTTCTTCACTACGACTTTAATGACCTGCAAATTGCAATATAAACTTATTAATTGTAGTAGAAATAGAAATCCTTCTTTATTCTGAACATTTCAAAGAGCAAACACTCGAGATGAAACAAAAAATACAACTAGCAAACACTTTTATAAATATACAGTAATTAAGTTATGCATGAAATTAAGGGACCACAAAATCAATTACGTGGCTTATCATTGAAAGTTATAGCCACTATACATTCTCTTACCAGTGTTACTTTAATATCTACACTAATATTATAAAGAGGAAACTTTTGTTTGTTTGTTTGAATTTATTAAGCTCTGAAACCCATGGACTGATTTGAAAAAAGCTTTCACCATTAGAATCCTAAAGAATCCCTGATGAACATAGGCTGTGGTTTACTTTTCAGCGCGGACGAAGTCGCGGGCAATAGCTAGTTTGAAATACAAATGAGAACCCCCCTGTACACACACAATCTACGTCAACAGGTCGGCCATATAAACTGCATGTTAAATTCTGTTTTGCTAGAAAGAGATAGGAACAAATCTTATATCTTGATTATTTTTATAACTATAAAAAAAAACCCCCTCCCATGATTCATCGCATGTCGCTGCCCACGCATCGGTGTCGACACTCGCGTCCCACTCGTCAGCGCTCGTTTTAGCGTGTAAGCTGCAGTGCCTACCTTCCCGGGCTTCCCGTCGCTGAGGAGGTAGTTCCCAAGCAGCGCCGTGCGCGTCTCGGTGTTGGGCAGGCGCTGCTGCTTGTAGCCGCTGCTGCCCTTGGCGGCGCCCGGCGGGTGCACCGACACGATGCGCGTGCCCTGATCCACTGTGCCGTTGCGCACTGACAAGTTTATTATACCCTGGAATACAGTTTATGGTTGAAGGTTTCGATGGATTGCAAAACAAAGATGATATTCATATTATGCCTATAAGTATTGGCTGTGTATAAGATCCATGTCATCTGTCAAGAAGAGCAGTATAGACAGAATATTAAAGAATATATGGAGAGTGTGCATATGACGGAGATACTGATGCAACGATGGATGCGTTACGTTAGTTACTAGAGTGGATAAGATGAGAAATGAGTAAATCAGAAATAGTTTAAAAGTTGCATCAAAAATAGTTAAATTTAGGATTTAACCTTTTAAAGACCACAGACGGCTACAGCCGACACAAGTCCAAGATTTAAAGAGACTTGGTTTCGTATGAATTAAGTTAATTTGCATAGTATAGCAAACATACACGGCGTGTGAATGGTGCATTTTGTAATCGACGTAAGGCGTTCAAAAGGTTCCTAAGATTGTCATAATAAGTAGTATGAACGTGTCATGAGGACGGCATTTGTCCTTTGGGACACAACTAGAAAAGTAATAACTGCTAGGTATGAATGTAGATATCACGGTAGAAATGGACAACCGCAATCGGCGTGGATGAATTGCGTGAAAACTGATGTGTGCGTGAAAGGTGTGAGTGATGTGCTCACTTAGTGTATGTAGGCACTATGCAGCACAGTTCCTTGGGAAATCCCACATCTCTTTGCTAGGCGGTGGCTTACCTCGCAGTTGACACCGAGGAAGGGCCAGGGCCCCGCGCCGGCGCCGGCCAGCAGCGCGGGGTCGCGGCGCAGGTGCTTCAGCAGCGCCGCCAGGTCGTACAGCTTGTCGCGCTGCACGGTCGGCACCAGGAACGGCGGCCCGCCGATCTCCACCAGCTTCGCGTCGCCCGTCAGACCTGACGCCACAAAACTTTAAAATAACCGGCTATCACAAGTACCGTAGCTATTCGGTCGCCGCTATTTATGTTGACCTGTAAGTATACTTAGTTGCGGCTCCAGGGAGTCAAGGGAAAAATCCAATAGGAGATCTAATAAGTACTACTTATTGTACAATAACCAACAAATATACTAATGGTTTGATGATTGTGTATTTGGAGTCAAACAAAACTTCAAAACTGTTACAGGCATGCCTGTAGAACAGTTTTGAGTTGCTCCACCTTTATGTGGCATTAATGATCCAACGAACGTTTTATCCTGAACACAAAGTAAGTAAGCGATCATTGGTTGCTGTTTTTTCCTCAATTTCAATGGAGATGTCAAAAATATGTAGTTCAGCACATCCATATTAAGATTCTTGACGTGTAAAAGTGCCCGTACGGCCTACTTACTGAATAAATGTCTTTTATCTTTTAATAAATTAGTCAAGTAGACGATACATACTTAGGTAAAAACCTTAAGACTGCGCCGAGCGTACGCCGTATGTACAGTGGCGCCCTCATTACTATTACTGTGTTTTCTAATAAACTAAAGTATTTTCTTGAAATTGGTCGGTAAGTTTTTGTACTACAAATGAAAACACAACTTATACTTACTTTATCACATAGTTTAATAACAATTCACCTTCGAGTTATCAACTCAACGGAAAAAAGTGGGCGCTGACTACTCAAAGGGTAATTGTTATTCAAGTTTGTTACGTATACCATAAATTGTTTTTACTTGTACTAAAACATATCGTCTAACTGCAAGGAAATTCTTTAGATAAGTAATTAGAAAACACAATAATAGTAATAAGGGCGCCACTGGACGCTCGACGTTTGCTCGGTGCAGTCTTAAGTAAAGGTCCTCTTGCATGTAGTTGAACGACATCTCTATAGGTACTTAGACCGTTCGAATTTCTATATTTGAAATTTGACGTACATTCCATATTAGTTTTCCATAGTAGTAGGTTTCGACATCTGTATGTAGATATTCATTGTAACACAAATTAATAACAAATAAAAACAGTTACATAAAATAGGTACACCACATACATGATTACTTGTTATGTAACTCAAACTATAGGAATATGTAAATATTTGTTAACTTCTCCATAACCCGAGCGAATCTTATCACACATGGTGCTAATTATTATGTAAACAGAGCAGCGGCGATACCGATAAATACTCTATTTGTATAAACTAGGAATTCATATTGGAATTTTAATTAAATAAATTATTAAAACGTACAAATTGTTTGAAGTAAAATGTCAACAATTTAAAGCCTTCAATCCGAGCGCTTCGGAATTACAGTAAGTAAAATGTTTTACTATCAGTACTTTTTCGATAAGTTGTTGATAAGTAGGTAGGCAGTGATTTGACTTTTGATCAATCAAGTGTCGCAGATCTTGTCTTGACATAAACAATAGGTATAGCTAGGTACTATAAGTAACGTGATGTGATAACTAATGTAGGGTATTTATAAATTTGAAAGACAAGTCCGGAAGTGATTCTTTTAGTTAAGTTTGTTGAAGATATCAGTTGAAAACTCATGTGGGTCTTAATTTATGCTTCCGTACCTTTGTAATGTTACACCGCAAGCGTGTGGAGCAAGCATTACATTTAACTTGTGACCACAGTCGTCCAGAGATCGTCGATGGCCTAGCTGGTGGCTCGGTGTCGCTCGTGAGCCATGGATTGAACCAGTGCCTTGTACCAGTGAGTTATTCTAACTTAGGAACATCACCTCACGTTATTAAAGTAGGTAAACATTCCTACCTAGGACCTAAACATTCGAACAGCCAAATGTTCTGCTTCTCAACGTATTAGGTGTGGGCTGACAAATATTCTGCCACGCGAACGGCCTTGCATAAAACAGCCAAGGAGTACACATGACATGAGATACAGGATTGAAGTGTACCCGAAGTGCCCGTTTATGATAATATAAGAAAGAGAAGTCCGCAGTGGTTACCTGCCGAGGTGAGCGAGTAGGGCTCCTGCCGCAGGTCGGGGCTCTCCACCGCCGACACGCTCACCGACTCGAACGTCGCCTTCAGCCCGCGGGACAGCACTGCACACACGATCTCAATATTAGGAGGATAGTCGAGTAGGTTGCGGGTCGATTACATATTTAGGACAAGCTTTTGGTGCTGACTGTACTTTTTTTTGTACACAGTCATAAGTATGCTTATCAAGACTAAACTAACGACTCCAATTCGGTTTACGTTAAGTATATAGGAGGTCCTGTTGCCACCTTTTTGTTTGTCTTGAGATCACTCAATACAAGAATAAATATTGCATTGTCATCAGGTTTACATTATTACCTATGTACCTCTACCAAATTTCAACCCATACCAATGAAGTACAGTAATCAGTTCGAATTGTTACATTTTTATTATTTTATTTAACGGAATATGTATTGCCAAATAAATAATTATCCTCGGTTAAAAACAATAAAAAGGATTTTTAAAAGTAGGGAAAAGTATGAACTTAAATAAAAGCTCGTAAAAAACTATATGGTTTCGAAAGCTATAAAGTTTCAGAAAAATTGGGATACAGAACCTGAACTGTATAACAGACGGACTTACCGTCTACAATCTCTTCTAGCGGCGGCGTGTGAAAAGCCTTCTCCGTGATCGAAACCTTCGTGTAATCTATACTCGCCATGCTGGAACAACAACACAACAAATATTACATCACAACGACAATTAATTACTTGTTGTTTAGTTTTACATCAACTTAATGCATCGATAAATATGTACACCACAGACTCACCTTGCGGATCGATTCAAGGCCGTCCCGTTCACGAGAGCGAAACTCGCACAAAATAAAACCCAACTTACTTGCATTGCAATTAGGTAAAACATATTTTAATTGACGGCCAAGGTCGAACTAAAGTGAGGTTAGAAGTCACTGACCTTTCAGATAAATATTGTCTACATATAAATACGTACGTTGCGTGGTTGCGTCGGGGACCGACTGGTGTTTTGGGCGTCTCTGGTTTCGAGGGTCCGAGTGGAGGTGCGCACGCGGCGGCGGCTGCGTGACCTGTGCGCGGGAGCGGGACGCGGCGCCCGCGTTGACAGCTATCGTGAGAATTATCTCCGGAGACTGTTATCAGTTAGCTTTAATATGCGCGCGCGCTGTACCCACTGTTTAGTTAAGTATTTATTTTGGTTTGAACTACGTTGATTACATATTGATTATAATTTAAAAATATAAATGTAAAATTATTTGATTGACTGAGTAAAATGAGTGCTTAAGAATCTCCTGTAAAACTACTTTGTGATATCTACAATGAGTAAATAGTAAACTAGATATAATTTACATTGTAAATTCTTACATTGTGTAAAAAAAACCTTCTATTACAATTCTCACAGCTGTAGTGGTAACTAATCCACGATGGTGCACCCTGCCAGTTAAACTGTTATTCCACAGTTGAGTCAATATATGAACAATTAAGTAGTAGGGTGGAACGTAGTAGAATGAAAGCACTATTATTTAACTTACCGGTTGTACAGAAACATGAGCAGATTTACATAAAAGTATTGCATATTCACATGTAAATATCAAACAGAAATATTTATTTTATGATAATATATATTTAAATAGCCTTGACAGCTAGATTATTGTTAGATAAACATTATGTCACAACTATAAAAAATTTTATCACCGCGAGAAATAGTTAAATCACTGCGAAGTTTAGTTACTGTTTGCGAACGGATGGTAAACGACCGCACTTACAGTCAGTTAATTTAATGATGATTAAATCGCTCCTTATGCGCTTACTACACCTTCCTAAATTAGTCACTAACAAGAGGGACGCAGCAATACGTTGGAACGAGATGGAGATATCTCCATACGTATCTAACGTATTGTGGCATCCCTCTTGTTAATGACTTAGGAAGGTGTAAAAAGCCCTCTACACAAGTTTGAAAAACGGACGAGTTAATTGTGTTTAAAATGTCAGTTAGTGCTAAGGCGGTGAGAACAATACCATAGAATTAATATCAGCTCCAATTAGTGTGGGTCTCGGTTACTGGCCGTAATTGTATGTACTATGAGTACAGTCAGCAATAAAAGTAGCTAATCAGAATAACATGCTCAAAATGACCTGGAAACGACGTATTTTCTTGACAATGGAGTCGAGTGAAGATCATTTTGACCTATTCGGTTGCGCAGCTGCTTCTGCTGCTGACTGTACTATCACACTATCAGCGATAAAGGTCAAGTGCGGGGCTCGTCAATAAAACTCGTGATCTTGTATACAATTTATTGCTGTTATCAACTTAGTTTACAACCCTCGCTCAATAAATAGACCGCCACACAGCTGCGGCAATAAATAGCGCTTAAAACAGGTTCAAAACCATACTTTGGCAACACTTTAAAATTAATAGTGTACTTACAAAATAACATCTGTAACTAATTCTACGTTAAAACAAGGCAACGAGCGGCTAAAATATGGAGAATGTCATTATAACAGCTGAGGGGTTATTATGACATAGCTATGCAGTTCAGTTTACTCTGAGAGAAAAGGACAGAGCTATATAACTGCCATAGCTCTGTCCCTTACTCTCACCGTAAAATGAACTACATAGTTATGTCATAATAACCCATTTCAGTTCTATCTTAAACAAGGCCAAATGTAAAAAAGTTATTTTGACATAATTTGTCAAATAAATGTATCATTATAGCCATAGTGCAATCTTTATCAAAAAGGTTAATTTAAAGAAGCCATATAATACTAACCGAACCAAACTTTTGTAAACACAAAACACATAATATATTTCGAAATATTATGTTTCAGAAGTAATTATAATTAAACATAATATCACGAATGAAGTTCTCCAAAATATACGAAATCTTGTTTGCGACTGGCGTAACACAGATCGGCAAAGCAAGGTGGCCAGCGTAGCATTTCTTTCCTTTAGATATGTTTATTTTTATGTCATCTTTCCTCATTACCAACACCATAAAACACAAACAATTAAATATTACTACAGTTTAGGGTGATGGCACCAATGTTGGACACTTAGCTGACCGACCAGTAATATACACTTAACTCATAATTCAAATTGTATACGGTCTTAAATTGATTGTTGCAAAACAAATGAATATCCCTTATCTTCTGTAAAATAAGAATCAAGTGTCCATCATTGGTCCTTGTCCATTACTGGTTCTGTCACCATAGTCCCTGTTACAAATACAAAAACTTAAAACAACTTCTGTCACTTTAAAACAACAGCGACATGAATTGTAAAGATTTTTACGACAGATGTACGTAAATATAAATAAATATGAGACAGTAACAGTGTTTAGTTCCCCGCGTCATTTGAACAAGCGGTCCCTAGAAGGTTTTTCGCGGCAAAACAAAAGACTGTCGCAATGTAGCCACTGTTAGAAATATTTTTTTATCGCTATCGAATATTATTATATTTACATTACTTTACAATCATTCGCGACAGTTGTTTTAAATGTGTTATTCCATCTAAATTTTAACTCCTACTTTTTCATATCAAGTAATAAAATAACCCGTCGGATGACTAAGTGGTAAAACTTTGAATGAAGTGACTATACTACTATCATGGAAAATAATAGACACTTCAGAAACTGTCTACTCCCAGAGAATGTTGAGAAATTAATGATTATCTACTCCTATCACTATTATAAACCAAATAAAATGTCACGTGCTGCTGTGTGTGGATTTCGAAGGAGGAATTGCTATATAATTTTATACAAAATTCACGTAAAATGTTTTATTTAATTATTATTTTTTCGTAGGCCTTCTATTACACAACTATCGATAAATCGATAAAAAAATATTTCTAAACCTAGCTAGACTGCAAGTTTTTTTGTTTTGCCGCGAATAATCCGGGCTCTGATAATTACACCCAACGCAAAATAGGCGCTAGACGTCGAGTTGCGGAAGCCGGCGCGCTTATAAAATACAAAAAATACACCCACATTAAGTACTCGACATCTCATTTCTGATACACATGGTGTCTCAAGCGCAAGGCTTTTTACCCCAAGGAGTGATACGTCAGGTTAATATTAACAAGATTGAAAAGTGGTTAATGAACTATTTCTGTTTCTTCGTCCGTCGAATGTCTGTCTGTTTGTCTGACCGGCTGTATATGGCATCGCAGTCTCGAAACGAATGGACGAATACTAACACCTTGCTGCAATGTTTTTAGAGGTGCTTATTGGCCACATTTATGCGAATGTCTATGGGTCACAGTTTCCACTTACCATCAGGTGTCCTGTGTGCTTGTTTGTCTTCTCTATGCCGTAAAAAAACTAAAATCAGCTGTTCTTTTTGAATACAAAAAAAATACGAGTCGAAAACCGTAATCCAACTTGAAATGTACTTCTTATGACATTTGAACTCTTTGCCAAAATCAAGAAATTAATTCGTTATAACCTACCACATCACCGCTCAGAGTGAAAAGCATTATATTTACAGTTGAAACATCTGCTCTCATAACCCAATAGGCAATAATTCAAATTCAATAGCCGCGGCAGATTCATCCCTCTCTTTAGTAACAGGGTTGGACTTGCTACACGAGTTTGGTATGAGATACCGCCATTTGCCTTAGTAGAGCAGTCTTGTATGTAAACCATGCGCTTGGTACAGTCGATGTCAATAAATAACACAATTAAAGATTCTCTTAAATTGAACAAAACTTCACGAAAGTAAAACAACATAACAAGCTTCCCTTAACACGAATTCCAACCTATACACAAGTACTCCAAGTACATTCAGAGCCACCGTCTATTGCATATCACAGCCTAAGGTATTTTGCTTTGTTCTCTTTCTCGCTCGCGTACACAAAATATAGCTTTCTTTATTCAAAATATACGCACAGAAGGACATGCTCGGGTCCAGGACCTCAACTTTTAACTAAGGCATGATACACGCACTCGAGAGTATGCACAAGAGGGCAAACGCACTTTTTAATAATACCTGGCAACATCGCACAGCACGGTTTGTTACAATAACGCGATGTTACAAAGTCAAGATTGCCTAGCAACATTTGTCCCCAGGTGAGTGCACTTTATTACATCTATGACAACGTTTACACGACAACCACAAATACAAAGTAACGCGACTATGCTACCACACACAGATCGTCAGTCGAATATAATACAAAGGTAGACAAACCCTAATGTCTAACACGAACCGTACTTAGAAGATAGGTAATGTTCGACGGGTGCTTAAAACAATATATCGTCGTTAGAAGTCGCAGCGTATGTAAAGCCAAGTAGTCACTAGCGAGCCATAACTGTAGAATGACTCTGACGCAAAATGACCGACTCATTTGCGTTACCACGTAGGTTCAGTTCGTTAGGTAACTTCAAATGCCCGAGGGCTAAACTTACCGAGAATAGGAGCCCCGCTTAGCGGAAGCCGGGCTCCGTCGACTTTTGCTAAGACAAGGATAAAGTGAAAATGTCAATGTGATCGTTTTACGACACAGAAATTTTGAGAGCCGGTAATTTTGCGACCTAGTCATTCTATTGCTAACCCAACAAATCATCGACGACATGTAGCAGATACATTTGATTGTTACTGTACTTTTATTATGTAATGATCAGAGCCCGGATTGTCATCTAATGTCTTATAGAGTAGTGAGTACTCACTACTCCATTGACTGAAGTGTTTATTATTTTCAATGAGGTGGTATAGATAATCACTTCGTTCAAACTTGTACCTTCCTCTTTGTTGCCTGAGTATGGCAAAGCTGAAAGGAAAGTTTATTTTAATATTGAATAAATAACTTTTATTAATAATACTCGATATAGATAAATTATGTTTCTATCACTAGCCAGATTACGATAGTGTTTTGTTTTGCCATGAAAAATTCGGGCTCTGGTAATGATGATGGTAACGTTCTGGTCCCGTCAGGCTCGTGGAAAATCGCTTTACGTATGCTACGACTTCTAGACCCATCGTTGTGAATGATGTGGACTTTTTCTTAGGTCAAATTTATCAGTTTAAAGTGATATTAAAATGTTGAGCGGGCAAATAAAAAATCTACAAAATGACAGTTGCCAGTTCAGCATTGTAATAACTATTGTATGTCCGATATCACCAAACACTATATCATTGGTTGATGGTAAAATTTAATATTAAAATTGAAGTTTTAACAACCGTCGTGAACACAAACCTATCTTATTGGGTTCCCTATAATTTAATATATAAATAACATCCGAAAACCTATTCTAAGTGTCACTAGAGTTAGGTGTGATGCGGGTTGCACTGTGATATTGGAAGTTCGACAATGCTTGAATATGTCGCGACATACAACACTCAGTCGGACCAATGAGCGCGCGTCTTTTACGTTCAGTCGTGAGGAATGACAATTCAGACTAGTTAGAATTATTATAATTCTAATATTTTCTTAATATAAATGATAGTCACTACTCTAGTTTGTTACGTTTTTTCAACTTTTTCTCTTTTTATAACGTTTGAATAGCTCCAACTTTATAACTAAGTCAGGGAATTCTCTGTTTAAGTACTTTTCAATATAAATAAAACAATATACACTAAATAATGTTCAGTAAGTCACTAAAATCTACAGTTTCAGCCATGAAATATAATCACCAAATCGATTTTATCGAAGTT
>OZ014444.1:302311-325829 GCA_963966035.1 Acleris laterana
TACAGGCCTAGAGCTTCGTTTCGAACTAAATCAATGTGTGTGGGATCGTACACTGTATTTTTTCAGTGTTTCAAAGTTTCGCAAATAACATTACGTGTGCCGCAGACTGCAGATTTTATCGGACGTTGTTATTTTAAATTACAAAGTTTGTGGCGACAAAACACTTTTGGCTTTTGGCTAGACAAGAATTATAAAATAGTATGCACCTGACGTAGGTGTCAGGTGCATACTATTTTATATTAAAGATCTACTTACACTTCTTGATATTATCACTTTCGAACGGAACCATTTGCCTGCTTAATAACTAGTAATTTGCTACATTAAATACAACCAATAGATTAACATAACATACATGCATTATGTTAATCCCATGGGAACGCTTGTTATCAGCACTTGTAATTTGTCTGCTTAATAACTGACATGGTGCAAAAATGCAGTTTGCACCGGCGCGGGCGCATTTAAATGAGACGGCGACAAATGGCGCGCCGCCGGCGGCCGTTCATTCACTACTATCATTTATTCACGACCTAGTATCATTTACATGATCCGCCCACATCGTTACACTACTTTGTTGTTAGTTTTTCGGAACGAAATAATGCCAAAGAATTTGTTTGTCATTGATCTCCTAGTTCCGCTAGGGGGTTGGTTTTCCAAAAGACATTTAAGTATACAGCACTAAACTTCGGTAGTTATGACAGTCAGTCACTGAGTAAAGATATAAATGTGTATGTATGAGACAAGATTTCATAGAAAAACCAAACATGAGCTAGCAATTCAGAAATACCAACTACGAAATATTGGATAGGTCCTATTCCTCTTATTATTAAACGTGAGAGAAACTAGAATGACTGTTTAATAGATAAAAAACCTCGTTATAATAGCGGCTCTTTGAGAGCAGATTTTCATGAAACATAGCTAAGAACCACCCCGTTTAAACTAGGCTTCTTTAAACAAAACCGCGTTTTAGATCCATCCGTTTAGGAGCTACATTGCCACAGGCAGATACACACGTACACATATATGTATACACACGTCCAATTTATAACACCCCTCTTTTTTGTCTAGTATTAAAAACAGACGAGGCTAAGAGAACTTAAATACGCATATCGGCAGATGAAATGGCCGCGATATGCGCAGGACTATGCACAGTCGCTTGTTACTCTTTTTACCGCGCGCTATAACTAGGTAACATATCAGATAATTGCGCAAAAAAGCAGCACGTCTTCGCATTAAATCCAGCTTGAAATAGACATGTCTCGCGCACGCGCAGCGCGCCGATGTAGACCTGTTTGGGGTGTTATTCCCTTTGTTGCGATGGTCGAAACAAGCCTTACTTGACCCGTGAGTGCGTTAGGATTACTTGGTGATAGGTGCCTACAGCATTCCCAGCGTTTTAATAGCTTTCGGCTGAGTATTGCTATCACGCTTGTTCTCACCACTGACAGTATATTTGTCACTCGTGTGGCATAGGAAAACGAAGATTGCTGATAGCTGTGAAGAAAATGGTAGCACTGTACCTACGGTGTTGAATGATACAATGTAACATGAGTTTTGCATGAACCAAGGAAGATAGAGCGTCTTTCCTGAGTTATTCTTGCGTGGTCGCGGCTCACGTTAGACTCGACGATAGAGTTCGCTGTCTGTGTTAGGTACTTAACAGAATAAATACTTCAGGCGGCGCCGGCGCAATACCGTCGATCCGCTGATTGTGGGACCGACCACGAGCGTCGCGTATAATCTTTTGTTGGATGTGGTATTTGGGAGTAGAGGTGAACCCAGCTCAATGATTACGAAGAATAATTGTAGTTGTTGTAAGATTGAATATCAGTTACAATGGTTAGAGGCCCGTACAGTCACGGGGTTAAATTTGGTAGCCACTTTAGATCCAAAGTCACTCTGACATTCAACAACAATAACGTTGAGTTTCGTGAAAGTTACAAATGACTTGACATCTCTAATGACATTGACGACTTCAAGCCTATTTTTCTTGAAATGGGTCCCAAATTAACGCTCAACTTTTAAGTTTGCAAATGCTAGTTGAAGTGATATCGCGGTGTTTATAAGCTCTTACGCAACTGGAATGGGACAAAGGGATGTAGCATGAAGATCAGCATGGCTACTTCGGAATGCGAATTTCGAAACGTTGAATCCCCCGTCTCTTTAATTAGCTGTTCATGACTAGTGTAAGCGAGGAAGCTAACGTAAGTTCGCGATAAAAAAAATATTGTAGGGCCCGTGTTGCGGCCCAATGTGGTTTAGTGTGTGTGTAATCTGCCGTGGTTTCCATGGGTGGTTGCAACGGCAGACCAGCGCTGGCTTCAACGCCAACATAACGCTGAATTGGAACCATTTCGTGACACCAAGTCTTTTGTCTACGTCAGTATTTTGTTGCGTTTTGTTTGTCGGTTTGTCATGAATAACTGTTATTTTTTTTACTTTCTTTCTCTCCTATTAATATGACTGCAATGACCTTTTCATCTACAAAGTGATATACTATGGTAAAGCTTAATTCAAGGCCTAGGATTTGAACCTGAAGCTCCTCTGGCTAGGCATGCGCCAATCAGGCGGCGCCGGCACGATAGCATCGGAGCTGATTGTGGGATCGACCTCGAGCCACATTTAACGTACTCGCTAGCGAATCGAAGCTCTCTCCCTCCCAGACTTCGCATGTTTTCTTATAGAGTGCAAGGGACAGCATTCGACTCGCTAGCGACTACGGTAATTGTAACTCATGGTGAGCGTACCGATCGCAGATTAACTCCCCGCAGGACCATGTCGGTGGCGTGTTTATAATATGCCATGAAAATGCCCACCTATTATAATGATACTGTAGCAGAGTTTAAAAATAAAACAAATGAGTACTTTTTGGTTCTCAAAATATTGTTTAAAGTTATACTTATGCTAATTCGGCGCCAGAAGCGCTCCACCAGCGCTCAATTATTCCTTGCTGCGTCTATGCATATGCAAAGCGTCCAGTAGACGACGAGGCCGGCGTCACCAAAGTAACGCGTTGCCGCTATCAATCCGTGCAAGGATAGTATAATATGTTTACGTACCTGTCTCCGACGCGCAGCGCGGCGTTGTCGCGCGTCCAGTCGACGACGAGCCCGGCGGCGTGCGGCGCGGCACCCCACGCCCCATCGCGCGCCTCCGCCGACACCAGCGTCGCGCTGCCGCCGCACTCGCGCACCGTGCTACAACAAAACAAATGATAACATATAACTCAGGAGTCAGGGTCATTCCTTATAATCTGCACAGGAAATAACCGTTGGCGTCACTCATTTTGCACTTCGGTTTGTTTCGGTCCGGAAACGGGCGATATAGTGCGCTCCAAATAGCGCCTAATCCACCCATAAACACAGGCAGTGACATAACTTTTAAAAAGTCCTACGGATTTGTACTTGTCTCTCGCTCGCCCTCAAACGCTCTTGTGCGCGTCTAACCGACTTTAGCCAAGCCAGAAAGACTTTTTAAGACCTTTCATTAGCTTTAGATGATGTAAAAAAATCCATGTAGGCTTTTTGCTTTGTTTAGGGTTTACCTTTGATTTGTATCATAACTACATTTTAAGCCACTTCGATCATCTCCATCACATACATTCGTAGCTCTATGACTGCATAAGACAAGACAACTACAACTTCAACATGGTCTTTACAGGACCACAGGGTAAAAACATTTGAATAAAACATACACCCTACAACCATAAGCACGCATTCACACGGAGCGCGTGAAGCAACGTGGCTCGGAATGCCAGTCGATATGCAAAAAGACAGGCGAATAATCCGCATCGGGCACGGCTGAGCGCGCGGCTGGTGCCCGCAGTGCCTACCTACAGTGTATACTGCTGCAGGTAGGTAGAAGGGCGGAGTCACGGTCGAGGGCACGCGGGGCAGGCCACTGACCGCAGGGGGCCCATCATTCGGGTAAATATCAAGGATAATCGTGCAAGACGGACGGTTTTGGCAAAGAGCAGGCGTGTTGTAATGCCTTTATATATAGGGCAAAGTATAAGTAAGTAAGTAAAGTCTTAATCGCACGAAAATAAATTGTTTTTTAATGCATTAATATGAAGTTGATGTATGTACAAAACCGAACTTATCCCTTTTAGGTATCTTTAAAGTAGGTTTGCGAGTTTATATAAGAAATATCTTACGTTAAAGAGCTAGGACAATAAAATGTGTTTACCGCATGTTACCTGCTTAAGATGTTAGAAAGCTTATTCTCACAGGCCAAATTGTCTTCGGAAATGATTAACAAGCCGTCCCAGCCTCAGGGCGTTGTTAATGTCTAAATAATAACCGTTCTAACACTCTTGATCTCTGTCACTCGTGGCCCCCGTGGGCACAATTTGGTTCATTATTAAAGTACCAAATTATAAATTTATCTCGCACCTTAGCAACACACAGCAGTCTATTACTACGTTCTTAGTCTACTACGATGGTCATAGAGTACTTTTCATTCCGGGACATTAGATAATTATATTTTTATTTTATTTTATTAATAGGTCTACAACTGGATGATACAACCGGACATTAATAAATAAAGTGCACAGGATTTGTAACATATTGCGTACATGCTTAAAAAGTAAACACAGCGTGCTTTACAAGTAAACAGTTATAATCTTCTTTCAGTTATAATCTAAATTAAAATAAGCTACAAGAAACATTTTATAAAACAGGAATTAATGAACCCAAAAGTTACGTTATCTATTGATTAAATATGATATACTTAGGTGAAAAAATTAAGGGCGTACCCCGTCTCGATGACCTCGAGCATTTCAACTTCTTCCCTCCCCACTTCCTTTCCTCACCTCTGCAAGTTTACGTACATGCGCCATCGCTTTTTCGTAACGCCATCTAGTATAAAGTAAATGTACTACAATGGCCAACTTTTTAGGCCGCTAACGACATCTTACGGATTGTTGGCGTACTACTATAACTTGCAGTTGGTATTGAGACTTTTTATTGATCATTAATAGGAGATTTCCGAGATATTGATCATTAATAGGATTTTTTGTAATTTTTCCTTATGTCCGTGATACGAAAAACCCCTTAATTCAAGTATTAATTTAAATAAAAAACAGTGTTTTCTTGCATGACTTGAAACACTATGAAATAAGGAAGCTACATGCCATTTTTTTTCCTTACAACTTTTTGAGTAACCTTACAAAATTGGTTTTTCCATACTTGGTGAAACACAAACGCGGGGTTCTCTTAGTATGGAGAAAGTAACTTAGGCGCGTTTACTCAAAAAGTTGCAAGGAAAAAAAAATGGCATGTAGCTTTAAAACTTCCTTATTTCATAGTGATTCAAGTCATGCAAGAAAACACTGGTATTTTTTTTAATTAATACTTGAATTAAGGGGTTTTTTGTATGACGGACATAAGGAAAAATTACAAAAAATCCTATTAAAATGATCAATATCTCGGAAACCGTGAAACTTAGCATAATAGTAAATGTGGTCAAAAATGTTCAGAATGACCCTTACAACCCCTTAAAACCCCTACACCCGACTGTCAAACACCCTGTATAATATTTACCAGAAATATAACAAACTCGTCAGTGGAGTTCAACAGTGAGTCGTGTACCTGCTCGTAAAGTACTCGTAGTTTTGAGTGAGAGTAGTGTTTGCACACTGTAGACACCAGGCATAAGAGATATGACAGAATGCTAGTGGTGCACAGTGCGGGTAAGTCGGCTTGCTGTGAGACTGCGTCATTTGCTTGGAAGGTCGTCAGGTTGCGTAATTGTCCATTGTCGAGGGTCACCAATGTAGTTAGAGAGGGCAATAGAGAAATCTCTCTCCAGGCGGGTGTTATGCCTGGGGACCAAAGTCCATTGGGATGAAGTTGGAAGTGCTACATATATCAACTGACTGTTGAAATTTCGCTTGCGCGTTGTAGAACAGTTTAGTTCCGCTGTCTGACGTTGTGACGCTGTTGGCGCTGGCGAGTTGGTGGTACATGGTTTGCCGTTAGATGTCGCCACGTCGCGCGTGGCTCCGAGCGGCACGGGTTCCCCGTTCGACGGCCAAGCGGCGTATGCCGCCCGTCGCCCCCGCACAGACCCGGGAGTGGGGATTAGCGCGCAAACATTAATATTTTCTTTTTCTCAAAAACTACAGAATCAATTAAAAAAACATCCGGCCAAATTAAAGTTCACATTATTTTCCAATTATAAGTTAAGTCTCATGTGTAAATATCGCATAATTAGGCAGTTATAATGGATTATAGATCGAGAAAAGGGTTCACGGGAAATTATTATACTCTTAAAATATAAACATTTGCGAAATATTTTTCCGTGAAAAATAAAGAACAAATGCCAAGCTTAAATATATGTTTTTTACAGATTTTTGTACTACATTTTGGCTTATTTGAATCGACTTGAAAATCGCTAAAATACGCCGGGTAGCCCCTTAAGTAAACGACCTCTTGCATGTAGTTGTGTATATAACTAATATGGAATTTACGTAAAAAATTTAATATATAATATCAAACGGTCTATGTATAAAGATGTGTTGCAACTACCTACATAAACAGGTAATTTTACTTAAGTTTTTCACCTGTAACAACCAAATATGGGACGGAATAAGGGATCTAACACTTTTCCTAATCTTAATTTTAGCCGACTTCGTGAGAGAACCGCCATGAACAAATTCTACGCGAGATGAGTCGCAGGCAAAAGTTATACAGTTGGTAAGCTAGTTGAAGGTTCCGTCAGATAGTCTGGTTCTCCGCATCCCTAAAGGGCAGTCTCCCTAGAGGTCCCGCCATGCGCCCGCGCGCCCTTTGTTCCGCGGTCACACCTCCAGCTAACAGGTTTCGCCACTCCGACCATCACCATGAATCATGAATACAAAACGCTATTTTGCCATATTAAGAAGAAATGTTTGTAATAAGTAAAAAAAAAGTGGAAATTAGAGAATGATCAAATATTCGTTAGAAATCCATGCATTAGCACAGTAGGGTATAGTAAAGGAATACATACATACATACATTAAATCACGCCTGTTTCACAGAGGGGTAGGCAGAGATAGGTAACTTCTTTCCACCTGCTACGATCATGACAGATCTCTTTCGCTACTTCCACATTCATACATCGAGTCATGCACGCACGTCGGTTTCGGGTAGGTACTTACAATTCGGCCCTTTTCCAGTATTTCTCCGATTTGATTCGAAAAAGTTATAATAACGTGTTTGGGATATAATAACGATACAAATAACATTCCTTCATAAAGGTCTAACATTACACATACACATCGATTTTACGAATACACTACGGGCCCTTACACACTAGCGACCGAGTGCGATCTCGCGGCGTGCCCGTGGCTAAGAAAATCGTTGAGAAATCGCCGGACAAATTGCTAGTGTGTAAGGGCTCTACAAAATAAGTTATTCATCCCGTATAGTCAAGTCTTTAGATTGCACGGTATTTGAACTGATACATACATTAATTTACTCTGTCTTTAATTTACCATCGTTATATTTTATCACCTGGCCTATTGATTGATTTAAAACCTCGTCTTTGTTCAAAACGTCTTCCCCTAATACGAAAAAGGCCACAAGAGCATGCCCTTCTTGATCTTTCGCTGCTCCGGCAATATTTGGGTGTAGGTACATGACGAAATTTTACGTTAATTTCTACAACAATCTACAAATAAGAATCTCAACTCGTATCCATGGAAAATCTACAAAAGGAAATGAGTTTGTACGATCAACGAAAATTCAAACAAGTTAACGTATTTCCCACATTTCCATGAGTGTTTTGTGTGGCTGCGCGGTCGGTTCCCACGCATGCGCGCCGGTGCGGAGAGGGCAGTGAAATTGATGCGCATTGCGCACCGGGACCGGCGGGGAAATAGCTAACGTTACGTATTAAATAGGCATTGTTAGAAGGTTCGTTTGTTTTAGATGGATTTAGAAGATTTTTCAATTGAAACTTTAGTTTCAATAGTATGCGAAATAGTGTTTCAATAGTGTTTCAATAGTAACGTATTTAACGCATTTGCAGTCTTGGGATTCCAATTCAATATTGTAGTCTAAAAAAGTTCAAATGTAAAGGCAATAGAAATACACACTGAACATTTCAACTGCTTAGGTACTTTACGGTTCATGAAAAACATAGAGACTATCATGAACTATGGACGGACAGCGGAGATTTTGTAATAGGGGTCCCGTTGGCACCCTTTGGGTACGGAATCCTAATAACGTTTCGAGCCTTTTTCGAGAATTTACAAGTAAGTACCTTTACTTTAGTAAATTTGTTTATAGTCTGTGAGCACTTAGAAGGCGCTTCAGGTTTGTATTCCTCTCTCAATCACTCTTAATAAGAGCGTATGAGAGCGATTGAGAGATAAGTACAAACCGGAAGCACCTAAGAGCTATCATTGTACATGTATGGAAACTGCTTTTTATACAGAACTGTAATCAGTTTTACTATGACTATATTTTTCAAACAACGTTAATTAACGAGCGAAACCCTAACAAGCACGTAGCCCGTAGATATATGTTTTATCGCGATTTGCAAAAAAAAATTGTAAACTGTGTGAATCCCGCGGTTTGGCGTGCGGTGCGTGATTAGTGTGCGAAGGGACCGCGCAAGAAACAATCGGCCAAAGGCCGGGCACACCGCGGGCGGCGCGACTGTGACGCGACGCGATTTACCTAACCGTGGATAAGTGTGCTTTATTAAATAAGAACGAAATTTTAAGTCTGTCATTCTAAAACTGCGAATGCGTTGCCAACCGTGAGGACTAAGAAAAATTATATGAATAAATCTAAATATATAAAACAAGAAACTGACAGACTGACTGACATATAAATGCACAGCCCATACCGCTGGACCTACGGACTTGAAATTAGGAGGTAATATTCCTTGGGTGCACTAAGAAGGGATTTTTGGTAATTACCTACCTACTTCCCAAAGGGGCTGAATTGGGGGGAGTAGCAGGAAACGTAATTCTACGCGTACAATGTCAGTGTTTTTTTTTATTTTACCAATATAAACACCCAATTGCATTTATGGTAGTGATTTCATAGGTTGCCTTGTCCCCACACCGGAGCACAACCATGTGAACACTGCTTCTTGGCGGTAGCAATTAAACTTTAGTGGCATAATACCATATGCATATGTGGCACAGAATACGCTACAGGATATTTATGTGTAGGTGTCTTAATAATGGCAAACGCCATATCCACGGATTATTCATATCATACCAAACTCTTTGTTTTTTTTTAAATAAGGCATCTTGATGTTGAAGATTGTATTCAAAGGGGTCATGACCATTTGTCATTTGTTTCCGAAGCGTCTTGCGTTCTAGTCGTTCGCATCGCTTGCTATGTGTACCGGCCTTAAGGAACTAGTGTTTATAACGGTTTCTAATTATCGAGGGACTCGCTCGATAATAAAACGGTTTTCTTTTAAAATCGTTAGTTCCCAGTGAGTTCCTTTTACTTTGCCGCCCCGGTAATAATTAATTTATAAGATACAAGAAAAAACGTAATTGTCTAACGGTTAGTGAGTGAAGGCCACTTTCGCTCGTACTGTCCAGACAGAGGGGAAGCTAAGGATTTCCCAAAGAGTACTTAGATATACATCTCCATTTTTGTTTATTCTGTATTCAATATGCGAGAAAAAAAACATTAATTTTCTCCGATTATGAAATGATCACACACATTGCACTGTAACACAATTCGCGGTATCTACATTTTAACTACAACGTCCATACTAGACAAAGGTTAAAAAAAAAATAAAAAAAAAATTAGTCGGTTAATTTCTTACTTAAGAAGATTCAGGGCAACAGCTAGTTATAAATGTTATAATGTATTAATTAATTATAATCTAGCTAGCACGAACTGTCTCTCTAACGACAAATTTATAAAAACAAGGTTCCAAATGGAATTGCGATGTTTTTCTAGAACAGCACAGTAGCTCACTGTAAACACGTAACTATCTATATTTATTGCATATTATTATATCATTTGTTTTCGTCTTCCTGCACTTAGAGACGCCCAATTTGATCCACCACTCGTAAAAATAAAGTTAGTTCTAAGTGTTTAAAAGTGGCATTATGTAAAGACACAAACTCGTATGTAATTCGTCCGCTTCCACGTACCACGCTCGGTGCGTGATCACACCGCGTGCCGAGCTGCGCCCGAGTTGATGGCAGCCCATTTTACGCTAATGTCGGGTGTCAGTGCAAGTAGTTAGCTGCTGCGGATAAGTATGCACTTTGCTTGAAGGCCGTTGCGACCATAGACATTATTACATACATACATACACACAGCAACACATCTAGCTATACACTTCAGAAATCTGAAATATTGCATGAAAGAGAGCCGCACTAGAATCGTATGTTGTTGACATAATACACATATATACATCTCTTTCTTTTTCTCTCTGCTCTGTCTTTAATGGTTAGTTAGGTGTGATGTTGTGTGTACATACATTAAATCACGCTTGTTTCCCAGAGGGGTAGGCAGAGACCACTTCTTTCCATTTGCTACGATCTTGACAAATTTCCTTCCACATTCATACATCGAGTCATGCTCGCACGTCGGTTTCGGGTACTTAAGATTCGGCCGATTCGCCGTAATGTCTGTCGATCTATTCAATTTAAAATAATTCTTTAAGGAAAGACATAAATACTGAATTACGCTGCCGCCAGTGTGACGCTGTATGACTCTACGAGCTCTCAAAATGGTTTCAACGAATTTTTCTTTTGCTATCTATTTCGCACTCGTATTTGTGTCGTGCACTGCACAGTCACTGTGTCTATTACGCTAGTACATTTATGTCTATGGTTGCGACGCTTTCACGGTTTTTACACACGATTCTGCATGACATACCTAAGTCACTTCCTAATAAAACTTTTCGTATGTTCCAAATACAATCATGGTCTACCACCCTAAGGTGGAATTCTGATTGCACTTCATAAAAGAATAAGGTCGATATGATGCGTCTTAAGAGACATTTCCATATTTGGGCGAATGTACGGTCGGCCACGAAAGTGGTCTACCAATTTTGACAAAAGTTTCTGTGATATCTGATAATCGCTAAGGTTGACACTTGTACTTGCATTATATTATTGCAAGGGTAAATCGAACTTATATCATGACGTCCAAATAAACTTCGTAGACCACATTTTTGAATGACTACTGCCTTCATCATCAAACTTAAGATCTTCAGTGTATTATATGTCTGTTTGTTCGCCGCGCACTCTTCCCCCTTGCGCCGGCGGCGGCGACGTGCGCAGACGCTCTCGCGGATAAACAGACGCTAATTCTCCGACGAGATCTAAGTGCGCCCGCGCAGTTACCCGCTCAGCATGCATTACGCCGCGCCGGAAGTTACTGCCATTTTAAAACTTATACACTGTTTAGGACTGTTTTTTGTGGATGTTAATCCTGTTACTTTAAAGACTAATTTGTCCAAGACACTGTACCGGGACGGTTACATTTCGGGGTAGTTTTTGCTACGCTGCCACGAAATGGTGGGACATCCTGCCACCTCAATTAAGAAACTTGGCTTGAATCTTTCAAAAACAAATTAAAACTTTAATTATTTTATTTATTGAGATTTAAAACTTGAACCGCTTGTACAGTGTTATAATCCGTTTTCACTTATCTGTCAGTTCAGTATGTATGAATGCTGCGTTTTACTTAACAACCCACTTTACTACTTCCTTGTCTATTTTCAAGTAAAAGAAAGAGAAAGGGCTTTTATCTGTCAAATATGCTTTACTTGTCAATTGTGAAACAGGCGGTAAGTTTCATTTTATGTCCTGTACGTTATGAACTGATGATTTATGTAAATGGAGGTGTGTAGGTATGTATTTAACCCAGGATGCACTGTCGAGACGACTCTTCCTCTAAAAGTAATTTAAAGTAATTGGTCCAAAATGTGCAAAATGTGGTTACAGAATTATTAACAAGTTTTTAGAGTTGTTAGTAATTCTGTAGCTCTGCCTACCCCACTCTGGGAATAAAGGCGTGAGCTTATGTATGTATGTAGTAAATTGTCCACTAAACTTAACAATAAATGAGCAAGCACATACCTACAGTTATAGTGTGATACTTTTCTTCCCGCCATTTTTCTCTTTATAATCATCTCGTTATTTACGCATCACTATTATGGCAACATCTGACTCCAGCTGATTGTGTCTAACGGCTCTAGTTAAAAATCAACATTATGGGTCGTAAAGTGCGCTGGTGTTTATGTCCGGATTGCGGCCTTATGGCATGGGTAGACTATACTTATGGTTATGGCCTCTCGGCCGTAGATTATTTTATTACTCTCCACTCCGGCCAAAATCAACTGATATTAACTATTACTAGTTTATATTATACACACACAACAAACGCATGTTTGTTTGTTTTCTGATTAATTATCCTTACTTTAATTTTACAATATATTTTGCATCTTCTTAAAAAAAAAAAAAAAAAACGCATGATTTACATTATTATTCGCACAGTCGAACTTAGATGTAGTTGTACATTTTTGTAGCTTGTCGCAGTGTAAGTGTGTAAATTTCATACGGGCATATATTTTAATAGAAGATAGATTATTTCTACGATTAAATAGTACAACAATAACACTAGTTTGAATATCGATGAACGGGTACCCGTTCGCCTTCTAGGGCAACGGTGACTAGTCGAGATTCTTTGTACTTCGGGATATAGCCTAGATCATCATGCTATAGATCATAATACCAGATCGCTTTACGACTACATCTCTAAAAATCTGAATCACAAAATGACCACTTCATTTGCGTTACTAGGTACCTAGTGTAGGTTCGTTAGGTAACTTCAAATGCCCGAAGGGCAATTGTTGCCCAGGAATAGGAGCCCCGCCATGTGGGGCTCCGTCCGTCGACATTGCTAAGGCACATAAAATGAACAATGTGGTCATTTAGCGACTCAGACTTATTGAGATTTAGTCGTAACTCGTAATGCAATCTGGACGTATAGCGACCTAGGCATAAAGCGATGTAGTCATATCTAGATGTGGACGGAAGGCTACTATCCCGTGCGAGGGAATAATAAATAATAACAGCAAGCAATATAATGTGTATACGGAGTTGTTAATGTTCATGCAATAATTTATTATGAATATAGTTTAATAATGATAGTAATAAATGAACTGTAACCCTTTACCCTTTGTATTTAAGTTGTTTTTGTTGCAGTAAGTATAGATAAGGTAATTAATGCATTAAATTGGCTTGCGCCCGCGCCGGTAAGAGATTAAGCTTAACGGCTCTTTTACGACATTGGCTAGTATTACGGCATTAACGGGGCTATACGTTAATTAACTTAATCTTAAGAAATAAGTAAACATTGTAAATAAGTTTTCCAATAAAAAAATGTCGATTGCAGTTCAAGTTAGTCACAAAAAGCTCTCCCCACTTCTATCGACGCGAAACCGAGTAATCGATGAGAAAGATCTTTACGTCCATGAAAATGACGTCGTTTGTCGTCGCTCTGCGTCTTATAGATGACGAGCGACCCGCCCCCGCTGCGCTTCGGTTTATGTGAGTTTTCTGTGACACCCGCACATAAACCAGAATCTCTTATACATATACCTATAAACCTTCCTCTTGAATCATTCTATCTATAAAAAAACCAAATCAAAATCCGTTGCGTAGTTTTAAAGATCTAAGCATACATAGGGACAGACAGCGGGAAGCGTGCTATTCTCGTGGGTCTTCGAAAACGGTGCAATTTCTGTGGGGATATTCACGAGAATTCGTGAGAAACCTGAAGAACATACCATCTTTACGTACATCTTAATATAAAATATAATTGATTTGCCATTCCATTTTACGTTACATGCGTGTCCGTGACCCTGCGTTACTGGTTTCAAAGTTCTGGGATCGTATTAGTATTCATGTGGTCTAAAAACTTTGCTTTGCTTCTAAAGTTCACTCGATATTAAAATAAGTACGTATAGCAACAGTTATAAAGCGCGGCAGCAACACTGCTCCCGCGCAGGACCGCCGGCGAAATCTATTTGCAGTAACTTAGAGCAATAGCAATTACAATACCGGCACCCGGCCACGTCCAGCGTTTCATCCTTTATAACCTGATATGTTCCCCGTGTCTCCACAAAAACTAGATAGTTTTTGTCCCAATAAATCAAATAAAATAAAACTATCTGCGCGGATAAACGTTTGATGGCATAGATTCATGCGCATACATTTGCGCGGGCCTAACTCGGCGCTGCTGCATTATACATTGCGCGGGCGCTGCTGGTATTCTCTTACGCTGCTAAGGTGAGTGACGGACTGGAACAACTTGATCCCTTTACGCGTTAGGATTACCTGACGTCTACAGAGATGCTGGTTTAGTGTAGCTTCTGGAGAATTCAACTTTAACCTTTTTTTTTAAGAGGAAATCTTAGAACATACCTAACTTCGCAGACGGGAAGCAGCCGCATTATTATAAAGGATAAGCCCGCGAACCCCTCAGTGGTCAGCCTCGGCGCGGCGTGCAACGTGATTCTCGCTCGAAAAAGGATCGGCCACAGCTACGCATAACATACGGTAGCGTTGCGTAAACAAAAGAATTTAGTAATTGCATAGCGTCAATTTTGACTGACCGTAATTTACGCACCGATAAGCTCTGAGGCCCTACTTTAAAAAACCGAAGTTCGAAGTTACGTTAGCTCCATCCCTTTCTCTCGATATAGTCTCGAGGACAGGGATGGAGCTAACGGATCTGGTGTGGTCGCTCCCTAACTCGTCGTCATCGCCTGCACTGACTCAGTAAATGACGAAGAATTAGTTTCTTATTTAGTTACGATTTTTCATAGAAAAGTTTGAGAAAGGAACGAAATAATTGTCCCTAAAATATCCTTTAATCAGTGGAAGAGCGAGACCTAGTTTTAGAAAATCGTTAAATTTCTGCGTTGTGCATCCTACCTAGGTCTCACGCAACAGTGGCCAAGCGAACTCGCGTGTGCTCAAGGGAACTACACCCGTGGATTGAACGCTTCGACAACTGAATTGATTTATCCCGCATAACCCGATATGGCACGATAGCACTGATCATATTTTCCACTTGCTGCCTGCTTTATTTTAGATTGCGTCGTAAATTCTATTTATTGTATTCGATTTAACGCTTTGGGAACGCTTTCTAGTATGGGAACGCGCCGGCTCCGCTAGTATGGGAGCGGTGCTTCGTCCGTCCGTCTGAAATAGCGGGATATTTCAGCAATGCAGTTGGTATGAAATTAGGATTAGTGTTAAGTATTATTTACTCAATTTTGTTGCGAATTCATTTTGACTGGCGTAAATTAAATCAATACGACACCCTCGGAGTGTAGTCGGGCGGCTGGTTTGAACTTACACAGATATTTTAAAATATCTTAGGCAGGTAGCTAACTATATGATACAGTAGGTATAACATATAGCTATTGGTTTTGATATTATAAATGTTTATGATAGCTATGTTCATAGTTTAGCATAACCAATAAATTGAGGAAATTTGGCTATAGTAGGTATCTTTTATGAATTAACAGAAATAGATCTTGAAATATTTGATAACTAGTTTGACTACGGAACCCTAAAAAACAACTTACACTAGATTAACTTGTACCTACAAGTTAAGCAAATTCAAATGGTAATTGGATGATAAGTATTGGTAGTTGGTTGATATAAGTAGTTATGCGAAAGTTTAACAAACAAAATTTAGGGCGGATTCGACCAAACTGGAATGAAACTTAGTCCGAGATTAGTCTATACAAATTCGACGTTTAATTTAGGTATAAGACCCTATTCTCGTTTGGTCGAATCCACCCTAAGTAATCTAACTACAAAATGAGTAAAACTTAGTTATTTGGAATAATATTTGAACAAAGGCACAAGAGGAGTCTGCGGCCGGCGCACTCGCATCGACACGGCAGGATTGCTCTCGCGCAGCGTGTCGATGGTTATTGGCTCTCTATCTCTCACAAATGCCGTCGCACGCCGACCAAAGATACAGTAGGCTGACATCTACCTTCCATAGATTCTATAGGTTAGTTTCTTTGTTCATTTCTTTTTAGTTTAGAGCAAAATGACATGACATCTAACGGCAGATAGCGAAAACGTTTTCCAGAAACAGATTGCGAAGTACACCTCTGTACTGTACCTTAAATATTGAATGAAGTATTTAAGAATTAATGATGTGATTCTCCATGTCGGTAGGTTTATTTCAACAGCGCAATTCAACATAGTTTAGGGATGTTAGTTTCCAGTATTTTCTAATTTATTCAGTTTTCATGTACTTTCCGTGTAACTTATAAATCCAAGGACTGCTCGTCCAACGGTTTGAATAAATCTTTGCGAAGTACAGCTGTTGACCGGAAATGGGCGAGGTTGTTAAAATGCGGACCCAAAGGAAGCTGCGAGCCTTCATGAATTATTTACGCGCTTTTTACAAAACAAAGAATTACCTGAGATAAAAATACTTTACGTGATATTTTTTTTGCTAAACGCTTTGCGAAGGATAACGAGGTGCTTGCAGATCAGCAGCGAGGTGTGATTATTTCAGCATAGTTGAACGACGGGATGGGACGGAGTCGCTGGCAAAATCTAGTATATCTATACTTAGTTACCTATATTTAACCCTAGGCTAAGCAATCGTAAAAAAACATTAAACGGAGCACCATGATGACCAAGCAGCACTCCTTGTTACTTCGGAGACCATTATTTTTTAATGTAAGGATTTAATTCAGTCCGGGGTCAAGTTACGCTGGCACGCCATATCGCTGCTCCGCGATGAACTCAATTTTGTTACATAGATCGCATCCTAACCACAATGGTATTCTTCGCCGTCTGTTTTGACCCTTAATCCTCACAACATATAAAATCTTGTAACAATAAAAGCTACACTTAATAATACGCAACACTTACGAAAGCGTCACGTCTTCTGCGGCCTGTCTGCTACTGTACCCTTACTATGAGTTACATTTAACGTACTCGCTAGCGAGTCGAATGCTCTGTCCCTCGCAGACCTCGCAGTGTTCTTATAAAGTGTGAGGACAGAGCATTCGACTCGACAGCGAGTACGATAATTGTAACTCATGGTACGGGTACTATTACTGTTACCACGGCAGTAAGTTATTGTCCGCGACCACACTTTCACTAGCGACGCCGTGTAAAGCAAATTCTTTTTATTTGTCCCATTCATCTCCAGCTGATTTGGGAACTGTGAAATTGCGTCAAGTTATGTCAGATAGGCTCGGTTGTTTTGAAAACATGGCATTGTCACAATAATTTCGAAATTGTGTAGTTTTATTATTTTCGCTAGCGGAACAAAATGCTCTCATCACATCGTAAAAATAGGCATAATTGTCTTGATTGTATATTTTAGCTGTATGTGTCATTACTACTATAAAAGATAAAAAAAAGATAAAAAGATAAAAGATGTTTATTCAGTAAGTAGGCCGCACGGGCACTTTTACACGTCAAAAATCTACCAGCGCTTCGCAAGAGACCACTGCTGAGAAGAAGCGCCGCAAGAAACTCAACAGTTAGTCGTTTTTTAAATATACAATTTTAAAACTTAACCTAGCATTATATAAAACAATGAATATAACATACGATAAGAAATAAATGTATTCACGCGTAGTTGAGCAGGAAAATGTGTCAAAACTCTGAATTTTCTCCAGAACTAATTAGTAGTAAGTAATAGAAAATAATTATGAAAATTATACTTAATTATGATGGTGTAATACAACTACATAAAAAGTTTCGATATATTCTCCTACAGAAACCGTGTCCCCTAGACAATATACAATGTTTAAGTACATATTTCTTACGATTAAGTTATTATTAAGTTATTTGGGTGTTTAGTTTAGGCCAAGCACTTTTATCTGATAGATAGTCCTCGACCCTATAGTAAGCTTTAGACATCAGCGACTTTTTCAAGTAAGTTTTAAGTACTGGAAATGGTAACTTTAAAACTTCGTCAGGTAATTTATTATAGAAATGGATGCATTGACCTGACCTGACCTACAAATGATTTAAAAACCTTACGAACACGAAATTTTTTAATAGCTATTTTATTTTTATTTCTTGTATTAAAATTATGTATATCACAATTCTTAATAAAAGAGTCCTGATTTTTAATGACATAAATAATATTCTCATAAATAAATTGTGACGCTACTGTCAAAATACTAATTTCTTTAAATAGTAATCTTAAAGAATCACGGGAGTTTAGGTTATATATAGAACGGATGGCTCTTTTTTGTAACACGAATATAGTCTGTATGTCAGCAGCTTTCCTTTATATATTAAGGTGGTCTCCGTTTGTATGGAAAAAAATAAAAGGGCAGTTAAAAGTCACAGCACCCGCTTATTTAGTTACTCGTGTTTTAAAACGAATCTATGTGAACTTTCAGTTCTCTATGTCAAGGATAAAACGGTGCTCAACGACCTCAACGTTCGCACATCCGGATTGCGAATATCCAAAAACGATGTACTTATCAGAAAATTTGTTTAATATAACTTCGAAGTACTAGTTTTTTTCATGTAAGAAACTTACTTCTTTTAGCACTTCGGCACTCACTAGAACTTAAACTCTTAATCCTAGCCGAATGTTAAAAATGCTTTAACCACTTTTGATTCAATAGTCCAGTTTACTTTAGAACAAAAAAATTAACTCTAACAAAAAACATTTTTGATCATTTTGTATGAAAATCAAATTTTTTATGTCTTTTGAGCACCGTTTTGTACTTAAACTTGAAAGCTATATTTTGGGCATAGTAATAAGGTAATAGGAAGTAATAAGTTACCGAGGTGCCCTAAAACAACAAAAAATATTTTTGGACCATCCTACACCCTACTATATGAACGCAACAGTCTTGACGCTTTAGGTGAAGGGTAGTGGTTGAGTGGGGTGCACCAGCTAGCCTAATATGGCTGCTTCTATATCCGTCCGTGTCAAATGTGGACAAAGCAGCCGTCACTTTCGTACTTATTTACGTGTCAGAAGGTGACGGATGCCTTATGCAAAACTTTGTCACGCGATAAACCCAGCCATATTAGGACCCAGGATTATTATCTCTATGTTACCTGATAGCCTGTCGCCAAGCCGTTGCGTTCACGTTGCGATCCGGTGTGAGGTAAGACAGCTGCCTAGCTGGTGAATGTACTAGCATAAAGAGATCCATTGTAGCCCACACTATTCTCAATGAATATGCATTCTTATTGCTTATGGCCATGGCCCTCTGAACCCATCATTAGATGGCCTGTGTGCTAGAGTTGTGCCCGCTCGGTTAAGGGGAGCGCTCCGATCTCGGTCCATCGGTGAAAGGAACTTATTCGGTCTTTTAGTTCCTTTAGGTCCGTTCCGGAAAACATTTTGAAATCTGAGCAGGACACTCGTTCGCTCTGTTTCGCTCATACGTACAACAATTGTACTGACCTAAATTATTCTAGTTATGGCTTTTGACGTAGAGACCTCGTCGTGTTGTTCTCATAGTTTTTTAATCAAGTTTAAGGTTGATTGACCTTACATTTGTAAAAAAAAAAAATTTTATAGTTTTAAGAATTTCTTATTTATTACTTTATTACCTAATGTAACTTACTTTACTTAATGTAACTTATGATTGTTTGTTTTATGATTGGAAAAAATGACCTTCTGCTGGAGTTTCTTGCGGCGCTTCTTCTCCGCAATGATGGTCTTGTCCGAAGCGCTGGTAGACTCACCCTATATTACCGACGCGACGTGTAAAAGAGCCCTCATGTGGCCTATTTACTGAATAAATATTTTGAATTTTGAATTTGAATTTTTGAAGACCGATAATATCGTTTATGAACAACTAGTTCGTTTCGGTCCGTGACGGGGATTCATTCCCTTTAGTTTTTAGTTCCTGACCGACACAAGCCTACTGTGTGCTCTTTTGCGTTTCTCCCAGTCATAAAAACCAATCACGAACAATTGCGTGAAATGTTAAGTTACGATCTTACGATACGCTACCTACTTTAAGTACACCACTAGCAATAAAGCGACGCGGGCAGCGACCCTTGGGGTCTATTCAAGACAATAGCCTACTCCGGCTGTTCCGAAGTACACGCTAAACTTTTAACGACTCTTTAACGATTTAGCTAAGCTTAAGATTAGCCAATTAACCATTTCGCTACTCGCTTATGTGGATAGCTAAAGTGTTATTGCTTTTACAACGTCGTTGAGAGGTCTCTCGTGAGATTATAAAATCCGTTTAAACGTAAATTTAGCAGATGTTTCTATTCACGGCACGAAGGTTTTCGTGTTCTTAAACGCTCAATAAAGTTTAACTTGAACGAATGTTTAGAGCAAATAAGTGCGTTTCCATGTTAATTGGCTCAACAGAACCGCAGCAGTACTGTCAGCAGAACAAATATAAAGAAATTTGCAGACAAATATATCTCCGCGCTATTACGAAAACTTAGATAGGCGTTGAACACGTGTATAGAATACACTTTCAATCATTTTTGGGTCATTTAAGTAAATATTATTAGTTAGAGGATCTACAAATGCTTTCAACGGTAATTTGTCATGTTTTGCACATATAATCTAACAAACCAAAGAATAAACCTTTATGACCAAAATAAATCGAATTCCCATAATCATAATATTGATGAGTAAAACCATATTGATTTTGACATTAGGTAATTACCTATCGTAATCTCAATTACGTTCGGATAGCTCTTATTTACTTGACAGTAATGGCACCCGAGTTAAAAACAGTACGATAACATATCAAGGCTAGCGCTAGCTAACGTCAATCCTATACATAGTGTCGATTTTCGAAAATCGCTAACTTACCTACTTGAGGCCAAGACGCATTACGCTAACTCCTATCACGTGATACGAAAAGTCATGTGATCTACCAGTGACGCAATTGATTTGAATCCGAAACGAATATAAACTCTAGTTAGCATGATGCGTCTTGGCAAGGTCCTCTGAACACTAGCCCCCTTACTAATAAACGTTGAGTAACGGTGGTATAGCTATACAATGTTTTGTCCTTATCTGTCAAATTCAAATGTCACAACGACAGATAAGGACAAAACATTGTATAGCTATACTACCGTTACTCAACGTTTATTAGTAAAGGGGTTAAACTTTAAACTTTTTCGGTGACTGTACACCGTGAATGCTGTTTGCTTTCATGCCGAGCACAATAACCGGCGCTCACGCATCCACTCAAACAAACACGGATTTGTCGTGTTCTCGTGAACCGAGGACTGAACCCACGAATCGAATCGCGGGCTAAAGCTAATTAGAAATGGCTCGAAGATTTATTAGTCACCTTCAAGTAATACGGACAACTTAAATGTAATTAAGTACATTGTTTTTATTTGTCGTAATCACTGTTTACATTTCTTTTGAAACATCTTACCTTGTTATAAATTTTGTTATTATTAGTAAATAAAAACTACACTGGTAAATCTCCTCAGATCGAAATTACGTACCAATAGATTTTCCTCGAATATGCTCCGTCGCCCAGGGTTCAGAGTTGGGCCCTGCTCTTCAAATGCCACACATAACTTCTCTCTCTGTAGTTCAAACCCACATGTCATGTCATCGCAATCATGCGCATGTCTCGGGTTATACTTAGAGCGTAAGATCTAGATTACTAACGGTACGTCGACGAGACGCTAATTTCCTAGAAACTCCACGACAATGGATACGTGAACTACAATGAGAGATCAGCGGAGATGCCCTTAGATTGTGATAAGTAAATTAGACATTGACACGACTGGGAGCGATGTTGTTCATGACACGGGTCTTATCGATGTTATCTGTAACCTGTTTCTTGTTTACACGAACATTATTTCACACGCCACTGGCGTGTATCAACATGGCAAATGATCGACTGAGAAACTAATTTTAGACATACGAGGCTAGACTTGAATCTTCGTCTATTTTTCAACCATCAGATTTATTAAAAGTATCTCCGTCTGGCGTGTCATTCATGAAAATTTATAACACACCCAAGTTTTATTTTTATATTTCTATGTAACGTTTCGTTTATACCTTAGCGAGGAAAGTTTCAGCGACTGGGAGTTTTATGCTGCGGTATTTATACAAAATGTCGCTTTATTGTATGCATGTATGTATGTATGTAAACACTTTATTGTACAAAAAACAGAAAATCAATTACAATATTTACAGAATTAGAATGTTCAAAGGCGAACTTATCCCTTTAAGGCATCTCTTCCAGCTAACCTATGGGCGATTGAGGAAAAAATATATAATGTGGTAGACATTAGTACCTACAACTGTAGTTTACAGAAACTGCGTGAACTATTATATTTTATATTATTGATATAGAGTATGTAATTATTTGACAGCTGCCTAAGCTATATGATAGCGGGTGTACAATCCAAATGGGTCAGTATGGTGAAGTCGGAAACTATGAGAGATAGCGAGATCTGTTCTTAGGAACCATGACGTCGATTTTAGATTTAATAATAATTACATTCAAACTTTTTTATTAACTCTCATACATAACCGGGAATCGAACCTGGTCAATATTTTTGTAACCGCGTTACGTAAAAAGGACCAAATTTGGCTATGAAATCTTGTGTAAACACAACTGACAGTAAATTAGACTAAAATGCCCACAGTTTTAATAATTTGCAAAAAGTCGTGAATAATATGAATCGATCATCAATTATCTGAAGAGATCACTTATGCATATCTTATCTGCATCGGTATTATGCATTACAAATAGCGTTTATTTAAAATTAGAACGCATTTGTTCAGCGGGCGTATCTTGCGATCGTTACCCAAAATAATTAATCTTTGCATTCAACAGAATGGCTACCATTTTGAACATTTACTGAAATAAAATAATTATCTTATTGGTGGGTTTTTCTTTCAATTATTTAAACAAGATTCCATTTGTGTTGTGCTTCTTGCGACTTGCAGAATTTATACACTTTGATTTTGACCAGGTTCGATTCCCGGTTATGTATGAGAGTTAATAAAAAAGTTTGAATGTAATTATTATTAAATCTAAAATCTACGTCATGGTTCCTAAGAACAGATCTCGCTATCTCTCATAGTTTCCGACTTCTCCATACTGCCCCATTTGGTGTACACCCTGTATAGGTAGGTACAACAAGTGTACGAGTATGAGCGATTATAAACTGGGCTGGGGCTGGGCTGGGCTTATAGAAGTGTTGCCGTATTGTCAATGTTTTGATAGCCCTTATTTACTTGCTTACAGTAATGGCGGCGAAGTCAAAAATACCCTAATGGTTTTATGGAGTTGAACAGAGCCCCTCCATTTATCAGAAGAACTCAGGGAAATAACAAGATACAGCGTTTTTATAATATGTCCGGGATCTTGTGGAATATTCCCTCGGAGTGTGAACTGCGCAGGCTCAACGAAGCCGCAAACCGCAGCCACGTCCGTGAGAAACCAATACGCGCGATAAATCAAACAATCACGCGATATATAGCTCTATCGCGTAATTGCCGCGACCGGCGCGCACGCCGATTTACATTTTTATACGCCTTACTTGGCGACTCGGCCGATT
>OZ014444.1:326029-429907 GCA_963966035.1 Acleris laterana
CGCCGGGCGAGCCGGGCGCCAGCCGCGCCGCGGCCAGCGATGCGCTCAATTGTTTCTTTAAGCTGTTTTACAGACATATTAAGTTAGCCCCCGATAAAATAATATTTAAATATGCGCAATGAACTATGTATCTGTCTTCCATCTTCAATAATGTACGTGATGTTTTAGCAAAATAAATGAATTTGTATTTGTATTTGTATTTGAAAAATTTACACGTAAAATCTACATAGATAATCTACATCTACACCAATATTATAAAGAGGAAAGATTTGTAGTTTTGTATTTTTGTGTGTGTGTATGTATGTAATGAATAAACTCAAAAACTACTGAGCCAATTTCAAAAATTCTTTCACCATTGGAAAGCTACATTCACCCTGAGTGACATAGACTATGTTTTATTTTTCTTCGTGGACGGAGTCGCGCGCAACAGCTATTGCTATTATAAATATGGATAAACATCCATTGTAATATATTTACACACCACTGCGACGGTATAATATATGAGACTGTACCCTAGGTTATAAACCTATAAACATGTACCACGGTCTGTATACTCGTAATTAATATGTAGGTATTATCCATTTATGCACTCCCACGGTATTGGTACAGTCAACCAATTAAGTTATTGAGCTACAACAGAACGCGTTATACATATATCAAAACGAACATGAATAGCATTGTTTAAACCACTGTAATTTTCGAACTGAATCTATCTTTGTTTTAACTGACTTACTTGTGTATAAGCGCGTCCTTGTCAGTGAGCGCGGCGCGCAGCGCGTCGAGCTCCCTCGCCGCGCCCGCGCCGCTCGCGCTGCGCCGGCGCCCCGCCAGCGACACCTCGATGCTCGCCATCTGCAACAAACGCCAATAAACCATTCATTATTACATTCATAATCATCAGCCAGGAGTTCAGGAGTGGCGAAACCTGGTTATCAAAAATGACAAGGATTTTGACCAGGATTGGAAGTCGAAAGGGACGACCTCAAGACCATCAACGGCCATACCCTATAATTATAGCAACGGTGTCCTGACGTGTTCAGTGTGGGCGTACGTGTGCATCAAGAATTGGCTTCGCATACCACTGGAGCTCTAAAGCATTAGAGAGTTCGTGAAGTGTCGCTGTTGCTGAAAATGGCATGATGGCATCATCATCAGCAGAAAGACATTCACGGTCGGATATGGCAAGGATTGTGGCCTGCCAATAAGGACGTCACAATGACCTGTTCGGGCTGTAGGTAGACAAGCTATATTCTGCAAACATAAGCTACTGCAGAAAAAAAAACGATTGACCTAGCTGTCCTTCGCCAATGTCATATCCAAACCTTTCGACACATATCCATGGTAGGTATCTTTAACTCGTAGAGTTGTCCTTGTATTATTTATAAATAATAAATAAATATCAGGGGACAATGTCACACCAATTGACCTAGTCCCAAACTAAGCTCAACGCTTGTATTATGGGTACTAGACAACGATATAAATACTTATATAGAGAAATATTTACTTAAATATATAGAAAACATCCATTACTCAGGAACAAATATTCGCGATCATCACACAAATATCTGCCCTTACCGGGATTTGAACCCAGGACCGCTAGCTTCGTAGGCAGGGTCACTACCAACTAGGCCAGCGCGTCGTCAATATTTGAATTTGGAACTCAGACTACTCAGTGGTTCGGACTAAGATTAATATTGTGATACATAATGTATGTGACATATATGACATGCCACGGGTTAAGACCGATCCTGTGGGGTCATAATTAATAGGTAAATACCTTCTAGGTAAGCACGTTTCATTGTCGACCATGTATGTCCTAAGTTTTTGGTGTCGACTAGCGTCAAAAGCAAAGAAAACCAATTAAAAAAAAATTGGCAAACTTAAAAACGTGTTCAAGCATTATGTTAATAAATGTCAATTAAAATAAACCATTCACTCTAAACATCACAATAATTTTAAATCATGAACGCCAAACCACGATAAAATGCACTCGACTTAGGGCTATAAACTTCTGCATGACCAATGTCATTACTTGATCGTTTTAGAATCGCCCACGCGCACGCGCACAATGCTTTATTAACTCTGCTCCGCTGCGGCTTCAATCTCTGTCATTCAGGACATCTATTCTAATCTGTCTTAACCATATCGCATTCACTTTATTTAATAGTTAAGAAGTTTTTTTCAGGCATGGAGAAGGCGAGAGTACACAGGCCACCTGTTGGTAAGTGTGATCTGTGACTCATTCTCAATATTACAATCTTGAGACTGCAATCCTAAGATCAGAAATTCGTTGCCAACCCTGAGGGTAAAGCCATCGATACACAATTACACATAGTGATGAGCCGTTGCCAATTTCCCAAATTCCCAGAATACTGCAACATGCAATATTGCCAGCAACACAGGAAAGTTTCGGACAATATTGCCAAGACCTTTTTAACGACTCCCACTACAAGCAAAATTGGCGGCAACATTTACGGCAATACTCTATTCTAATATTCCCGGGCACGGCATATCACTGGGTCTGGGTATAACTCAAATATCCTAAACTACAACTATTTTTAGACTACATCAACCAATGTAAGACATATATTATTATATTAATATATGAAATGTAGCTACAAGTTAACAAATTGTCTGCAGTCCGCCGTGAAAGCGGTTTGTGCCAACATAATGGTGCTGTTACCGGTAATGGAGCGCGTACCTGCACCAGCCTACCGGGCCGTAATAAGCTTATTAAATTCATTACTAACTCAGTAAATAATTTCCTAGTTATCGGCTAATTTACTATCCGTAACTACAAGCCCGAAGAAGCATAACGACACAATTATAGCTTGGAGACAGCGTAATTCCATCTTTATATCCTGATGCGTAAAGTTGTAAGTGATGCATCTGAGTTAAAGACTCATGCTTGTCAAATAATAGCCATAAACGTTGTTAGAATCTTACGTCGTAATCGATTTAATTGCAGGGAGCTTAACTGTATGATGAGAGTTTAATATTTATGTATGACTAAAATAAATAATTATCTTAATGTATCAGAAACATGGTAGTAAGAAATATTAAAAAATCCGCTACGTGCTACACTAACCGATTGTATTAGAAAAATGTAATACCTAGTTTTTATTCCCCCAGTAATAATCTATTATAGTCTAAATACCATTAATAAAACTCCAAAATCTAACAAAACAACAAAATCAAACTAGAACAAACAAAACACAAAAAATATGGCTGACCTAATGCCAATGCCGTTCCACTCGGTAAAACCATGTTGCTTTGTCACAGCTATGATAACTTTTATTTACTTGACAGTAATGGTATGGCTAAGTGAAAAAAAATACGTTACCAATATATCAAAATCAATATTGTTTTCCCAAGTAGAATATACCCACGGTCTCAGCTCGATGACATATACCAAGATTCTCAATATGAGCACTCAATATGTCGTGTATGCTCTGAGACTATCAGTACCCTTACCATGAGTTACAATTACCGTACTCTCCAGCGAGTCGAATGCTCTGTCCCTCGCACTCTGTAAGAATACTGCGAGGTTTGCAAGGGATAGAGCTTTCGACTCGCTAGCGAGTACGTTAATTGTAACTCATGGTAAGGGTACAGCGCTGTGATTACAGATATTAAACTTTCGACAGCGAACAACTCAATACACTGAAAGGCTTAATAAATCTTTCCGCCAAACCCAAAAGGTGTATCTGCAAATCAGTAGGTAACGCAAAATGGACCTTTTAATGTTAGTGCTGAGGTCTCACTTACAATGAGAAGTTCGGTAACATACGGTTCTTTAAGGGATCAAATTATTTATACTCGTAATCTGAGCTATATTTCAATGCTGTCAATTAACGGTAATATGCTGTAGTCATTTAGGCGGTATCACACGGGCGGCGTCGCTGACAAAGTGACGGTACTCGCTTTAGAATTATATTATCTTTGTGTTCGGTCTACTTCCTGGTGAACGATCAGATGTATCTCTAATAATTTTAATTTATTTAATAAATGCGATGGTCAGTTTATCTGCTCGTCTTATTATATACCGTCTTCTTCTTATGGTGCATCTTCATTTACTGAACGTTAGCAGTCAGCTCCTTTATGCCCGGTTCCTATATTCAAGAAACGAATCGTTTTCCTTACGTCTCATTAAAATTTGACACATTTTGTACGTAGCAAATGTCAAATTTTAACGAGACGTAAGAAAAACGATTCGTTTCTTGAATATAGGAACCGGGCATAAATCTGGTAAATACATTATAATTATACCGCTGAAAAATTAAGCTCAGATTTACGTTTAGGAAAAGATTTTCACCGACACTTGGGTACTTAAGGAAAATCAATAAAATTAAGAGACAATAAATGAAGCCATGCAAAGGATTATGATTTATTAAGCGATCAAGCCCCTTAGAACATAAACATTGAATTGAATATTGGTAAACTAAGCGTAAATTACATTAGGTAGGTATCACAAGTGTTGCATGAGCCATCGCCGCCCACGGCCTGTTGGAGCTGCAACTTACATTGCTAATTCAAATTATAAATTTCGAGATAAACGCAAAACCATGTTCAACTCATGGTTTGTCAGAGGGCCTTATACATACATACATACATACATAAACTCACGCCTCCATTCCCAGAGCGGGGTAGGCAGAGCTACAGAATTACCAACAACTCTAAAAACCTGTTAATAATTCTGTAACCACATTTTGCACTTTTAGGCTAAGATGTTTACCAGTGTATTAGTGACAGGTTGCAAGCCCATCGCCTAACAGTACTATACGCCTTTATTCCCTTAGCCGTCTCTTACGACATCCACGGGAAGATATGGAGTGGCACTATATAAATAGGATAAATCATCCGTTACTTTTTGACACGTACCTACTCGTATGTACGAGAGTGATGGATGCTTTGTCCACATTTTGTCACGCTTTAAATGCAGCTATACTAGGTCCGCAGAGCAGTGAAATGGTTTAATTTTTGCTTCAATAGTTAAATAGGTATACTAACGTAATATGCGTGACATACTTTGCATAAACCCTCATCGCCTATGTCATATGCCATTGGCCTGTTGGAGGTAAGCAAGCTAACATTATTACACCAGCTTCTGCCCTCGACTGCATCCGCGTACATTTCAAATATCGACATTACCTCGGGAATTTTTAAATTTTCCAGAGTGAAAAGTAGCCTATGTGTTAATCTAGGGTATGTGCTATTTTTATTTCTAATTACAGCTTCATCCGTCCAGCCGTTGAAGCTTGAAGGAGTAACAAACAAACAGCAACTTTTGCATTTATAACATCAGGGGTGTTATTCTCTCAAAAACAACGGACGGTTGGACGAACGAGCGAAATCGCATCGCATTTAAGTGAGTGAAATCGCATTTAAGTAGTCCCGTCAGAGTGATCAAAACCCATTTTAGCACGTTCATTCACAATTAGGCAGCGTTATACGTTCGATCTTATCGACAGAAGCCATGCTGCCAAATTGAAAATGCACGCGATAATAGTATTTTTCGTAATCGTGTTATAATAGAGAGCTTTTTAGTCGAGTACCGTGTTTAGGCCACGAAGCTTGCTGAGTGGCCTAAGTAAGGTACGAGATTAAAAAGCTTAATTATGACACTATTGTGAACAATACTTTTTGTACGAGTTCATTAAAATTAATAATGTAAGTCATTAATACGAGTATATAAGAAAACTAAAAGTAGATTTTTGACAGATGATGCGACGCTGCTACGTTCCGAAACGACACAGATTGGCAATTTTGTATCGGATCGAGGCTCCTTAAACAAGGACACATATATGGAAATCCGACGTTCTATTTTCAAATTTTTTTCGGTTGTCTAGAGCGTATCGAAATAGTTATTTCGGTTGTCTAGAGCGTATCGAAATAGTTATTTCGGTTGTCTAGAGCGTATCGAAATAGTTATTTCGGTTGTTTCGGAAGTAACATCTAGACTATTCAACGATGAAAAGAGTGACGTTACAGTATTCTCTATGAAATCGTAATACACACATTTTAATCGACGAGTACAAAAAATTAGTTGTGTTCGCTCTGACGGAACTACTAAAACTCGCCGCTGCGATTTCGCTCGTTCGTCCGATCGTCCTTTGTTTTTGAGAGAATAACACCCAAGCAGGAAAATTAGGTTGGTCAATCTTAGCAGTGGATTGTTTTTTTTCCATTCCCGTGAAAACACTGACGATAGATCTACACAAGCGTAGTTCAAGTGAATATTTATAATGTATGTATAGTGAGAATCCATAAACCAGCCCTTGCACAGGCCGGTGAAGTAGCTAGTGAGTGAATCGTCCAGCCCGGCCGATAACCGGGCGCGACATTGTAATTAATTTAGTCGGATGGCATAACTAGATCTATAAAGAAGCTCGTCTACTGGGGTTTAATAACGTACTGAATTAATATTACCTGGGCCTCTATTCCCGGCGGTAAAAATCATATCGTACTTGACCCGTGCGCCTATCGCCTAACGCACTCGCAATATTTTGAAAATCGAAGGCTTGTCTGCATTCAAAATGAAAACAATTGTTCCGCTTTGAAGTCGATTGGTCGATTGGTCGATTGTCGATTTTGGTGTTACGGTATTGTTTTGACGTCAGCCGCCATTACTGTCGAGTAAATAAGTGCTATCAAAACGTTGACAGTAGGGTCGAAAACAGGGACGATATGTTTTTTAGCGCGTAGAATACCGGCCCTGGGTACTGGGTAGTGATTCTGTAAACAACGCCGGTCGTGCGGACTGTCGAATGATATCCAAGCGGCGAGATTAAGTAGTCCCGTCAGTACGAACAAAACACATTGTAGCGCGTGCATTTTCAATTAAGCAGCCTTATACTTTCGACCCATCGCATCGTGCTGCTAAATTGAAAATGCACGCGCTACAATGCAGGACTCAACCAAATTTGAATTGTGTATATTGTGTAGATTATGGAAATGTCTTTGTTTTCGTTTCAAGCCGAATAAGAACAACATTAGCGTTAGTTTTTTTTTTTAGTTATAATCACCATTTTTCACACCCAGAACCGGCATAAATACGTGCATCATTCAAATAGAGTTTTTCCAGGAATTAAAAACTCAATCTTTCAATAAATAAATATTAAATTTTTGAGCGATCATAAAAGGCTAAGGATCTATTCTACTTGGTAAATCCATATTACTTTTGACATGATATTGTAAATAAGAGCTATCATAGCGTCAGGTATGTTCGCGGATGCAAGAGTGGACTGCTGTTACGCCACCATGCTCCACATCCCTGGTGCGCAGGGTGCGGGCCAGCTCCAACAGCATCCTGGCGATGTTCGCCCAGAGGTTCGATTGTCAGTATATGAATCATTATTGTCTGATTCACGTACTGGCACATCAATCTATGTAGGTTAGCTTAAGTATGTGTATAGTTAGAACGTTACTAACATTAGGTTTAATTTTTAGTTTAATTTACCTACTAACACATTGTTATGATGGTCCAAAGATGGCTGAAATAAATGATTTTGATTGATTGATTGATAACGTAAAAATACTTAATTAAAGGGGTTGGCTGTACCTAAGAAACTATGTAATATTTAAATCCTTATTATTGCTTAACATAGCAATTACAATTATATGTAAATAACTTTCGCGCGACTGAAGTAACACCGTGCGGCGGTTTGATTTATTTGTCGCCGCTACCGTGTACTTCTTCTTACAGCAACTACAGTATCTCTCTTTAACAAGCACTGAGTGAAACGTACAGCTATACAAACATGACATTTCTCAGCGTTAAAAAGATTTGTGGACACAGACAATTATTTCACGTACTTTATACGCACTTGTACTATCTCGCTTGTCGCTTGGTTTCTCTTTCGTTAACGACGAGTAAGATAAGGACGTACAGAGTGACACACAAACAGGTTGTGGTAATGATAACCCCCTGCTGCGGTAATTGCCGATGGCCGGATATTGAACAAATTATACAATTTGTCAACGATATCTTGTTTTAAAAAATAAATCAAAGTTTTACACACATGATTAATTTGCACTTACATTTGCAACTAATTGTAAGCCAGGTTAATTTTTTTTGTGTATGCATGAGAAATGCGAGGTCATCATGACTTATGGGCTATGGTGAATTAATTTAATTTCAAATGGAACTTCTAATCTGGTTTATAGGAGAAAGTTAACGGATGATATAACTCTTACCTTAACCCATCACCTGCTACCGAATCGCTCTTCAACACCTAACCGGTCTCATGATATTTATCTCATACTCGGCCCTAATCAACTTGACTTAAGAGCAGTCTCAAGTGTTTTCCTTTCGATCATCGTACTTGAACAAGCACTGTGACTTGAGACGTTACTGCATTTAGAATAGAGTCAACTAATAGCTACTTTTGCTTTGTTTTTTTGTAAATATAAATAACATACGTGTTGTACTCATAGTTATATAATTAACAATATAATGAGTGAATCTAATACTTAGGTATATACTATACGAGTATATATAGTATAATTGGATGGATAAAAAAGACCGACCACATCAAATAACCAATAACAAACTCTAAGGCCCGAGTTATCCAATCCCCAGATATAAAATGTACTCATAGTTATATAATTAACAATATAATGAGTGAATCTAATACTTAGGTATATACTATACGAGTATATCACTATCATCATCACTACATATTATAAAACAAAGTCGCTTCCCGCCGTCTGTCCCTATGTATGCTTAGATCTTTAAAACTACGCAACGGATTTTGATGCGGTTTGTTTTAATAGATAGGATAATTCAAGAGGAAGGTTTTCATGTATAATAAACTTTGTTTTACGTACGGGTATTACAGAAAACTCACATAAACCGAAGCGAAGCGAGGGCGGGTCGCTAGTATAGTATAATTGGATGGATAAAAAAGACCGACCACATCAAATAACCAATAACAAACTCTAAGGCTCGAGTTATCCAATCCCCAGATATAAAATTTCCGTCAAGTTAATGTTATCACTCTCCTACAAAAAAAAACATAAATTTATAATGTAATTAAGTATCAAATATTTCTTTCAGTGTTTTTCTGACTCGCCTCATTTTCAAAGGCCCGATTTGACAGCTGTCACTCAGTATAAATAATGTGTTTGACTTCACTGGTTTACTAATGTTTGGTCAAAAATCTTTTCCCAAAGTATCACTTTCCAAACTATTTTACTTAAATTTTCATTTCCCAAAAAATCATAAGGCAAAACAACTTTTAGCAAATTAACAGTTAGCAATTTTTTTTTTGGCTTATTATTGTTTAACAAATAATTACTTGGTCATGTTTCATTTTACCAAATTTCATGTAGTCAAATACGTATCGTTTCGCATAACATACTTCTCCGATATTTTTTTTTGGCAATCGATTTATATCCTGTGGTGCATTGGATAAAATTTAGGGTATGATTTTGACGGTCGCAGTTCTAACCTAACCTAACCTACTTTTTTGGTAGCAGTTAATTTCTGTGGGGGTCGCAGTTCTAACCTAACCTAACCTAATTTTTGGTAGCAGTTCGTTTCTGTGGGGGTCGCAGTTCTAAGTTAACCTAACCTACTTTTACTGTGGTATAAATTGAGTGTGCGAGGTAACAATTTGAACTAACATTTTTTTGGAATATAATATTTGGCACAGGAAAACATTTGCTTAATTAACGTGTGTCCTAATAAAACTTGACAAAGTAAAATAATGCCAAGTGATAATTTGACGAAATAAATAAAATGCGAAATATAAATGTGCCAAACATTCGTTTCGGAAATGAAACTACTGCGATAAGTTTTTTGGGAAATGAAATTTGGCGAAAAATATTTTGCCCAAACGGCAGTACACCGACTTCACTCCTTGTTTTAAACAAGGTGTGTTTCGCCAGATGTCGATCTTTAGACAATCACCATGAACTTATTAGAGAAATAAGTCGATGGATATCACACGCGAGGAAAATGGTTCGGTTAGCGAAGTCCGAGGGCAACGGTGGTCAGCGTTCTACCATCCACACAAAAGTATCCATAAACAAACGAATATCGGCCTAAAAGACTTGTCAAGTGACAGCTGTCACTTCGTTTCGGGATCGGTTAGCAAACTGTTTTATAAGAGCACTCTCATTAAAATATCGAAAGTAAAAGTGTTTCGTTGTACAGTTAATACCGTGGTAAACGGAACACATCCATTTAATAGCCACATTCAAAGCTTTGAAACTTAAATTACAGACGAGCCTCGCATTGTATTATATCGCTGATCAGCAAATTGTAGCCTCAGCACCATTATTACACGGCTATTTATACATAATATATGCGGTAGTTGTTTGGAGTATAGTGTCATATATTACAAAGCCCGTGCAAATTCCAAGCGCGCGTTGATGTCTTTTATTTGAACTTTAAACTGAGCCACTGTTGAACTTTAGATTGAGAAAGGTTTATTAAAAAAGTATTAAGTCCTCGACTTTATCAGTCTATGATCACTAATTTAACATAATAACATGATACAATCGAAACAATTAGCCCGTGTTTTATGTCAGAGGAAAACCGCAATATAGGTGATACAGAACATGAGTCAGTGTTCACCACTTATTAATAAGCAAGCCATTATAATTTAGAAGGTCGTTGCCATATGACAATTTTGCCATAAAATGAAAATTATCTTAATGCGACCTCTTTGTGCATTGGTAACGTCAACACAGTAATGATTCAGAACATAATTTACACACACACACTTCACTGCTTATTTACAGTAGATACTAGAGGACGCCCGTCACTTTATAGGTAAGTATGCGTAGATAAAAAAAAACCCGCTACTCCCCCTATTAACCCCATAGGTTTCCAAAAAAAACTTCTTAGTGCACCTGCACCGCTAGGATATCCAAGAAATAATATTCTATAAATTTTAAGTCTATAAATCCTGCGGTTTTGGCTGGGCATCATCTGTGCAATGATTGATAATTTTATTATTTTTATAGACAATAGCTATTAAAAAGCTCTAGCTCGGGCTGTTCGGGTCGGTTAGAGTCGGTTAGAATAGACTGTATAAAACCGAAGGATGTTTAGAAGCTACTGCCTAGGTAAGATAACAAGCCAGTTGCGATTGTCATCTGTTTGTACGTGTTCACGCACTCTTATGTCAACACAAAGTTCAAGTAATTCAGCTGTAAAGCGCAAAATGCCTAAAATTCCAGGTATTCTTACAAAACAGACTCCATATCGAGTTCGTGGCACGGAACGTGAGCCAGGCCCGGGTTGGTACAGTTGGTACTGAGATAAGTGATACGCGCGCACGTGGAGCATAATACAGCTAGCTTCTTAAATAATCGGGCAGGATAAGTACGGTCACGAGCGTTCATTTGGGACCTATTTCAAGAAATATATACTTGAAGTCGTCAATGTCATTACAGATGTCAAGTCATTTTTACCTTTTAGGAAACTCAACCTTATTGTTGTAGAATGTCGGATTGACTTTGGACCTAAGGTGGGTACCAAATTAAATCTCGTGATGTACGAATTTCGTATTCTCATATTGCCTTTTGTTTTTGGAGGGTAGTACTGACCTTGGCCTCCAAGCTCTCCAGGTTGACGACCCCGCCCGCCTCCAGGGTTTGCTGCAACAAATTCGTATATTACAAGTTTGCTATAAAGAAAACTAAACATGTTAAGGATCTTAAACAGGACTTAGGTTCAAGTCCTGTTTGAGATTCACTGGCTATCTGCCACACTCAGATACGTCAATTAAATTTAATGCTTGATTAAAGTTGCTGCTGTCACTTTCTTTGCTATAGCAATAGAATAAGACAACACGTCACAAAACAAGCATTAAATTTGATTGACGTCTCTGAGTGTGGCAGTATAATAACAACGCATATAAACACTAATATACACTAACATAGCTTTGTATATTTTTTAAATCCTTAATGGTTAAAACTGAAAAAAATTAGGTACAGTCAAGGACTTTAATTGTTAAGACACTATGGAACCCTGTCGCATAACGTTGATCATTAATTTTAGCGTAATTTCTTTCATATGGTTTGACGCTGTCATTATGACAGGGTTCCATAGTGGCTTAACAATTAAAGTCCTTGACTGTACTTATTTGTCATTATGGATATTATTTTTGTGGGAAGAGTTTAGTTTTTTTACGTAACACCTGGCCATAATGTGAGTTTTATCGCACGCTGCGCGCACGGTAAAACTCGCATTGTGGCCAGGTGAAGACGTAAAATTGTGTACTCATCACGGGCAGTAAAAAAGAAAGCCCTCTATCGCATATTTACAACCCTCGCCTACGGCTCGGGTCTCAAATACCTGCGATTTCGGGCTTTCTTTCTTTTACAGCCCTTGTTAAGTAATGTACTATTTCACACAATAATTTTGATTAATCAACTAGAACTCTTTAAGTTTAACAGAACACAAAAGTAAGAATATACATGTATTAAAAGATTGGGGCTCTTTGACCCTTCACTTTTTACCAACAAGACACCAAAGGGCGTCTAAAATATGTAAGTATTGATATTAACATTATTAACCTATTATAGATACGAAATCACTTTTATAACTTAAGCAAAACACGCATGAACTTAAAAAAAAAACTTGTCAATATTTTCTTTAAAACATTGGGGCTCTTTAAATAAATAAATAAATAAATAAATATCAGGGGACAATGTCACACCAATTGACCTAGTCCCAAACTAAGCTCAAGGCTTGTATTATGGGTACTAGACAACGATATAAATACTTATATAGAGAAATATAAACTTAAATATATAGAAAACATCCATGACGAAGGAACAAATATTCGCGCTCATCACACTAATATCTGCCCTTACCGGGATTTGAACCCAGGACCGCTAGCTTCGTAGGCAGGGTCACTACCAACTAGGCCAGCGCGTCGTCTTTGCTCTTACTTATATTCTTTCTCTATTTTTGATGGCCTTTGCCCAGCAGTGAGACACTCATATAGGCTAGAGAAAAAAAAAGTTATGTAATTATCGCGTTCACTACCTACTAATTCTAGTTTACAACTAAGTAGTGGACAGACAAGCAAGCACAACCAGAATGTCACGGAAGAAATGGCCGATATAGAAAAACTACAGAAATAACTCACTAACGAACGCTCCTAATACGTTGACTAAAGGTCCTTTATTACTTAGCTTGTGCACAAATGGTTTTTCTGCAGTTTAGTTTCTACTGCGAGAAAGAAACTCGGGAAGTGACGAATTAACTTGCTACTTCGTAATGCTGTTTAAGACGACTAAATACTCCAAGAGGAACGAAGAAACTACGACATATTCTAGATACAAGAAGAAAGTTTATACTTACATAGCCTTAATAAAAAATATACATGAAAAATCAGCTTAAAGCGTCTCAAGCACGTAATGATCTAAATAGTATACCGTCCCAGACACAATGTGGAAAAACATTTTTTGTACCATTTCCACCTAACTTAGACTTGGCATTTCTAGAGATCTAGAGATTGCGTGAAATCAGAGACCAACATAAATGCTTTAGCTTAATTTTAAAACAAATCTAATAATATCTCGTTTGTCGAAATCGAACAGTAAACCTAAATGTTTTCGACATGTTATTGCATTGTCAACGTTATGATGATGTCTCGCATTTAATCGACAATACTATTCAGAGATCAATTAAATCAAATTGCACTTTTATTGAGATCAAAAAACAAAGAAAACATTACAAAATCATAAATACAATAAACTATAACGAAGATTTTTATTAACAGAATGTTGAAAAAACGAATCAAAACTTTAATTAGTTTGGTGAGCACTCAGTTGAAATCTATATGAATGATGAATATCTAATATGTCGTCTGCCAAACTGTCCCACAAGTCCCGCGGATCCCGCGCTCGTAATCCCGCAACCAGCGGGACTGGAGAAATTGCAGGATCCCGGAATACCGGGATTGGAAGCTCTAACTGAGATTAAGCTTTGTCACGAGTGTCAGGTGTTTCCCTTTCTTCAGCAAAATGAAGACATTATATATTGTAACTATTCGAAGACTGAAGTGGTAACCATTACCAGTACAAGACAATAGCACCGCGTCGACACCAACAATGAGTGTTTACGGCTCGAGCACAAAGTTTACTGCTTCCTGCGAGTCGAATTCGTATCCACGCGTCGACAATCGACAATGACCCATTCGGAGTGCGCTTGCGCATGTGATGCATGTACTTAAGTTATTTCTTCTGTTTGGTACTTAAGTTTAACCTATGGTTTAGGTCCTTAAATTATGTAAGTGGGGTTATTTTGAACCTATCTACGAAACGGTTCTGGGTTTGATACCTGGTAAGGCTTATCTAAAGTGTATTATATGTAGGGTTGAGGACTATCTAACAGACAAAAATCCATGGTCTAAACCCGAAGCATAGTCAATAATAATTTGATCAATTGTAAAAGCTTTATCTTGTCTAGGGGACACCTTTGATGTAGGAAAACGTATCGTAACTTTTATGTGGTCATCTTGCACCGTGTTATAAGTTATAAACAAATATAAGTAGGTGGGCTTTAGTTTTTTTTTCTCCCTTTTCTTCCTTTATCTCTCACGTAAGATTTTTGGCATGTATTCCTGCTGATCTACGCATGTTATTTGATATTATATTGAATTTAATATCTATTGCTTTACATAATGCTAGATTAAGTAGTAAGTATCATTGTAATATGTTTAAAAATGACTGACTGCTGAGTTTCTTGCGGCGTTTCTTCTCAGCAGTGTCTCCTCTCGGGAAGCGCTGGTAGATTCTTGACGCGTAAAAGTGCCCGTACGGCCTACTTACTGAATAAATGTCTTTTATCTTTTAGCATTTAGCCTTACCAGTATTGTATCTGAGTCCTGCACGTTTTCTATGTGTCAAACTATATTTTTATCTATATATGTATCACTGTCTAGTACACATAGTACAAACCTAGAGCTTACTTTGGGATCAGATTGTTTTTTTATTCCTACATGGCGATGATGACACCCGGCACTCGACATCGAGACAGGATTGTATTTATAAACTTAGCTCCAGCATGTATTTTTCTTTTATCAGTCGTCATCTCAAAAATTCCATCCATTTCTTCTCACCCCCCTCCACTATAACCCTCCCCATTCATACCAAAAACTTCTCGTTAAGGCTTCCATTCCTCCTTATGACATGAGCATACCATGGCAATATTACCTTCTCTTAGCCACACCATTTTATTGATAATAGTGAGATTTAAGTTAAGTATTACTTGCAACGTAGGTACCTAACACTAGAATCTATAAAATCTAGGCCAAGAGGATAATTACAATGCTACAACAACAATACGCAACAATCGACCCAATCACCTAGGGAATAGCATCGTATTCCCCAGCGTCACTCGCGTTAGCCAATCATTTCGATGGTGTGATTATGTGTATTTAAGCTGCTCTAGTTCGGGCCGACACGCACTACTCTGTCAGCTGATGCAGAACGTGCGTGTGCGCACGTGAACCCTTTTAAGCGCCGCCACTAGCAATTAAAACAACGCAGTATGTACCCTAACCCGCTAATAATACAGTTGCTAACGCTGCACCCTTTAGCCTAAAGGAAGCTTAGTTGGGAGTATGGTATTATCCACCTACAGGCAATTGCGTAGGATTGAATTTCACAACTTGGTCCATTGTATCGCAAATTAAACTATAGGTAACATTTCGTTGCTTAAAGACAAAAGCGCCACAAATCAAAAACAAATAAATGTAGTTTGATTTAAAACTTAAAGTAAATAGCATTCCGATTATAAATGCAACACAAACACATTTTGGTTTGTGTCGCTTTTGTATTTAAGCAACGATTTAATATCCAGGTTTCGCTTCTTTCTGATTCTGACTGACACAATATCTAATTTATCGTCGGTTTCTCTCTTTCTCTTCGTATCAAGCAGCGACCACACCAATGCTTAAAAAACGGTGACAGTACGAAATCGCAGTGACGCGTCGTATTAGCACCGTTTTTGACGCATGCTCTCCACACCGTCGCTGGTTTACGTCGATATTACGTTGGGTCCTATGAATACAAACCAGTGTCATATCTATCCATACAGATTAGGTCGCTTTCGTTAAACCCAGCAGAAACAAATGATATCCAGACAAACGATATTTTTTTCGACGGAGAAATCTTCTCAAGCCGCGTCAAGAGCCGCGTTATCTGAAATTAGTCACTAATGGTTGATTAGGTAGGTACCCATTAAAATCTACTCGTTGGACTGTGCCTAAGCCTATCAGGTAGCTTTGAGTACATAGGGTGACGGAACCAGTAATGGACAAGGACCGATGATGGACACTTGATACTTATTTTACAGAGGATAAGGGTTATTCATGCGCAACAATAAGTTTAGGACCGTATGAAATTTGAATTAATAGTGAAGTGTCCATTACTGGTGCCTGTCAGCTAAAAGTGTCCATCATTGGTGCCGTCACCCTACTAAATCATCAATCTCCAATTTAGTTTGACGCGTGTCCCCAAAGACAAATTGTAATGTTTATTTTGTTTAATAAATTGGATATAAAAGTGCATACGCTTATTTATGGTGACAATATAATCTACAATGAAATCCAAGCACAAAGGACACGGAACTTGTTAACTTTGACTGAACCTGACGCGCGCGGGGCATCTGACCTCGCGGGGACGTCAATTACGGAGATGTGCAGGGAGTGGACACGCGGTGGACGTATGGGTAGAGAAGTCGCGGAGGGCATTAATTATAAAATCCTTACTAAGTGATTTTATTTAAAACAAGAGAGGGTTGGAACTGCAATGGCTGTAATGGTGCAAATAGGCCTTTTTGAGTGAAATTGTACAGTCACGTCTAATAATATGGATACAGTTAAACTTTCAAAAATATGGAAACACGACTCTACTGCAAGGGAATAAAGTTGTATACAGGGTGTTAACGGGGTCGTGATACAAGTGATCACCTCTGTGTTCTGCCCGCGAATATGAGCAACTTTCCCTATGGAACCAGCTTGGAAATCGGGAAAAAAAAATCAGCTGCTTCATACATTTTGGTCGAGTACCTACCCCTGTTCTTGTTCTATGAAACAGCTGATTTTTTTTCCCGATTTCCAAGCTGGTTCCATAGGGAAAGTTGCTCATATTCGCTGGCAGAACACAGAGGTGATCACTTGTATCACGACCCCGTTAACACCCTGTATATATATTTCTGATACGTTGTTAATGTATACATATTTATGATGCTGACTGTATAAAACTAAGGGGAGGGGGTCGGCAGCGGCGCCTACGCAAACCACAGTATTGAGGTTGGTTGGGTTGCGTGGTTATATGCTTATGCGAAACGTGGAGTTATGGTAGTACAGTCCCGAACCGGGATTGTCGAGCCACTTACCCATGTTTCTAATTTGGCCATGTAATGCAAATCGAATAGTAGTCAGCCAGTCGGTGACATCGGTTATTGAATACGCGACTAAATTTCGAACAATGCCAAGTGACTCAACAATTCCTGGTTCGTGACTGTACTATTTTGTTACTAAATTGTATTTATTTGTTGTCAATATTTGATACCCTTTATTAGACTATGTGTACATACCAGAACATTAACTTTTATATTATTTTTGTTATTTTTACCAAGAAAAGGGCTAAACTGATGAAGTAATCTGCCAAAATATATTGATGCTACGTACTCGTATATTCTTTATTAACTGTCGGTCGGCGAAATGCTGTGTATGTATGTAAACACTTTATTGTGTAAAATAAAAACGAAACAACGAAGATAAAAATAATGAACAAAGGCCCATTTCAGAATTGCCATTCTCTATGTTTAGAGCCAATAGAATAACAAGTCATAAGTGCATAAGAAGTGCATAGATTAGCAAGATGTTGTTCATCAACCTCCGAGTTTTGCTCGGTTGTAAGGGACGCAAGACGCAATGGACAGGGTAGTGATTCTCTCTACAACGACGGTCAGAAGTACGAACGATTGAATGTCCAAGCGGCGAGTTTAAGTGGTCCCGTCAGTGCGAACAAAACATATTTTATCGCGTGCATTTTCCATTTAGCAGCTTGGTTTCTGCCGATGGATCGAACGTATAAACGGACGGTCGGACGAACGAGCGAAATCGCAGCGGTGAGTTTAATTAGTCCCGTCAGAGCGAACAAAACACATTTTAGCACGTGCATTTTCAATTAAGCAGTCTTATACCTTTGATCCATCGGCAGAAACCATGCTGCTAAATTGAAAATGCACGCGCTAACATATATTTTGTTCGCACTGACGGGATTACTTAAACTCGCCGCTTGGACATTCACTTGTTCGTCCGTCCGACCGTCGTTGTTGAGAGAACAACTACCCTGGCATTCTTTCTGTTTAAACACAACAGTGACCGCCTATGGGAGTGTTATAATTCCGACCGAGCCTTCACCAGCAACATACCATGGCAAGTGGCTCTACCAACCATTAGTTTATCTTATGCCATATGCTTCCTCACAACACGGAAGCAACTACGTCGCTGTACATGTGACATAACTATTGCAACTATTCACACTCTGGTACACAAGTGGGGCTTCGAATAAACCTGTTTGCCGGAAGACCGGATCATTTATTAATTTATAATCAACCGGTAGTAAATCAACCCAGAGTTGTATAAAACCTGAGCGGCCGGCTCGCTGTGCCGAGGGTTAAGGTGGGTCCACATTTGTGACATTTTATCGTGACATGGTTCCATGATCGTGTCAGTATTTTGTCATGTTACGGCATCCTGTCGCGATGTAACCCATCTCCAGCGCCTGATTTACAATGTCCATATTAAGAGTAACAAGACGAGATTTGACACGCAGTTCGATTCGATGCAATCCTATGGTGTGAACCCACCTTTAACAAAGTACCAGCTTTTATGAAACACTAGCATTTGCGCTTTGTCTGTGTAGAGGTCGTTTATTGGTATTCCCTCGGGAACAATCCAATTCTCTGGGTTAAAAATTAGCCTATGTGCTATTCCAGACTATAATCTATCTCTGTGCCAAATTTCATCCAGATCTGTTCAACACGCTATGTATGACTGACTGATGGGTTTTTCTTAGTTGTGTCCTGTTAGAATACTTTAGTACAAAAAAGATTTGTTATGTATGTACTAAATCAGTTCGTAGGTACTTACTTTATTAAAGTTCTTAGATTCTCATTGTTTTGATATTTATGTGCCTAAAGTTAACTTTCTGATTGCTATACACATATATTTGACACTGACCGTACAAATGTAAATTCAACGTTTGTAAGAATTGTCAAATGGAGTTTATGCATAGGCTAAGAGTACTAGACTATACGTGTATCTTTATAATTGATCAAGAGACGCCTACACGTCGGTAAGACACTGTGATTAAGACAAGGAAACTAAACTAGATTCCGAGTCAATTAATAAATGAATAGGACGAAGGCGCAGCAGTTAGCATAGCTCCACGACGGGCGGGTATCGCCGCGGCATGCTTAAGAGCAAGCGCAGCGATCATAGCATTTAGTTTATGATCTTACGTACGTGATGTCCATGTAAAGTTGTTTTGTTTTTGTGCGGATAAAGTTGTTTTGATCAGATTCTCAGTGGGTACGCGGCAAACGCGTATAGCGAGATTTCTGATGTGTGTAAGCATTTGTAATTCATATATGCGGTTAAGGGCGGTATTAATATATAAAGGAGAAGTTAATGTCATAGATAGAAGTGTCCTTAGTTCCTCACTACCCTAAAGTACTCTGAGGAAAAGTCTGCCAGAAAGTGACAGTTCCCAATGTCCCCATAGAGTCAAGCGAGCCATCTCTCACTGAGGTATGCATTAGGGAATGTAAATAACCGGTTATAACCGGTTTTAACCGGTTATTTTCATATGAAAACTTTTAATAACCGGTTAAATTGCATTCTCTACTATGCATACTTCTCTAAGACTGGCATAGGATGTAGAATTCTCTCTAGCTACCGCTGTCGTGCCAAGTCGTGACTGACCGCTCTACAAACCGTAATGACTGCTCCTAGCTTGTAAAAACAATATCTCTCTCACCATCATATAGGTGAAAAACTTAAGTGACCTCTTGCATGTAGTGGTGTACAAATCGAATATGGAACATCAAATTTCAAATAATGATATATAATGAATGTCGAACAGTCTATATGTGTTACAACTACAAGCAACAGGGTAGTGATTCTGTAAACAACGCCGGTCGTGCGGACTGTCGAGTGAAACCAAGCGGCGAGATTAAGTAGTCCCGTCAGTGCGAACAAAACACATTGTAGCGCGTGCATTTTCAATTAAGCAGTCTTATACGTTCGACCCATCGTGCTGCTAAATTGAAAATGCACGCGCTACAATGTGTTTTGTTCGCACTGACGGGACTACTTAATCTCGCCGCTTGGTTTCACTCGACAGTCCGCACGACCGGCGTTGTTTACAGAATCACTACCCTGGTCATTTATTTAAGTTTTTACCTATACTTAATGTAATAAATGTGAAAATTTGTGTGATAGTTTGTTACTCCTTCGCGCTGTAGCGGCTAGCGGCTGGAGGGAGTTGAATAGACATAGCTTATAGCCTGGATTAACACATAGACTTCGTTTCATCCCGGAAAATTTAAAACTTATCGAGGGAATAAAGATAATCGAAATATACACGTATGAAGTCGGAGGCAAAAGCTGGTATATCATCTAGGGGTCGGAATAGGTAGTGATTATTAACCTAAACTTGACGCATTCATTCATGCGTGAGTGAGATGGGAATACGTTATTGAATGAAGATGCATCGTTTAGGTTAATAAGCACTACCTATTCCGCCCCTTCATCATATGTTGAAGGTTAGGTCCTTCTCTCGAAGATAAGGGTCAGTACTCACCAGCGAGGCGGAGCGCTGCTGCGGCGAGAGGTCGTGGTCGCGGCGCGCGCGCCGGTCCTCGCCCGCGTCCGACAGCTGCCCCGACTTGCGCCCGCTGCACACAACAACATTGGTTAACTATAACAGTAACTAAGAAGATTTGTCTCGAAAGGCGTCATGTCATTGTATAGGCGGCTAGTCGCTGTACTCGTATGAATAAGTTCGTCACTTTTCGACTCTATTTCAATGCTGTTAAACCTTTTTCATATCGCGACTATGACATGTATAGTCTGTACATTAAGTACAAATCACTGGGACACTTAGTTATACTTCAAGTGTTGGTAAGTAATGTATAATAATGTAAATAAATAAATATCAGGCAACTATCTTACACAAATTCACCCGGCACCAAAAATAAAAAAAAATGAAAATACCACGTTTAAAATATATGTATTTGGTCTGTGTCTATACAAACAACGTCTCAAACCTCTCAAAAATATGTATGCCTTATTACTATGGCGATAAGGTCTGTGTTCATATTTTTGCAGCTATATGCGGATATTTATTATTACCATTGACTGTTGCAACTTCCAAGCTTAGTGTATCCAATAAAACCAATTTCTAGCGTACAAAGGCTTGAGGATAAGTTACTGCATTTATATATACAGGGTTATTGGTAATTCGACGTATTCCCGTTAGGAAGTGATAGGGGTGACTATTTGCGGTAATTTTAACCCCCATATGCATTATGCAAAAGTGAACCATTTTTGAGTTATCATGTTTTTTAGCTTTTTTCAAAATAAGTCAAAAATGCAGCATCAAAAATTTATTTAAAAAAAAGTATCAATTTAAATCAATTTTTTTCTTCTGATTTATAAAAACGATAAAATTCTGGTTATTTATCAATATTAAAACAACAATTATCGGTCCAAATTTAAAAATGCGAGACTAAAAACGATATTATTTCTAGATTTTTTAGATATCTTTTGCCACTAAAATGCCTTAAAAACAAAAAAATCGTTATGCAACTTGGCTTGCAGATTAATTTAAAAACATAACCGTTTTCTTAGCTCTCCAAAAATGCATAACAAATAGGAACTTATTTCAAAGAAACTGAAAAAAAAATGATCACAAAAGAAGCAGGCGGAAATTTGGATTCGAACTAAACACAAGGTAGTTCTTTAAAAAATCCCATAAAATTAATTAAAAACAATACCCAATGTCAATAAAACAAAAAAACTATTTTAAAATAATAACCAGTAACAGTTTAATAGTAATAACAATTAACAATTAATAATAGTAACAATTAACACATTTTTTTATTTAAAGTTCTTGCTCGAAGTGACTTCCCCTATTGCGTACGCAAAGTCGCATTCTTTTTCTTAGTTGTGACTTAACTACCGAAGTAGTCAAATTATTACGCATTGCATTTGCTGCATTTATAATTCTCGTCTTGAGTTCTTCCGCGGATGACACAGGCGAGAGGTCGTAAACTATGGATTTCATGTGACCCCAGACATAGAAATCAACCGGCGTTAAATCCGGACTTCTCGCGGGCCACGGGAATGGGTCCTCCTCGCCCTATCCAACGATTAGGAAAATGGCTATCGAGCCATCGCCTAACATTGACACCAAAATGTGCAGGATATCCGTCTTGCTGGTATATCATGTTTTGCCTTGTAGCCAAAGGCACGTCTTCGAGGAGGGCAAACATTTCATTTCTCAAAAAATGTTCGTAAGCTGCAGCATTTAGATTGCTCGGTAAAAAATGTGGTCCGATTAAATTGTCGTCAACTATTCCCATCCACACATTGACCGAAAAACGGCGTTGCGACCCTTTTGGCCTCTTTTTATTAGGATTCTTGTGCACTTTCTCACTCCAATAATGTTCATTATGGTAGTTAGTAATCCCATCTTGATCGAATCTGGATTCGTCGGTCCATAGGATTTTATTCAAAAAAGACGCGTCTTCTAAATCCGCATTTAACATGAATCTACAGAAAGCAACTCTCCTTTCAGGGTCCTCTTCGTGAATAACTTGCACAGGAGTATAATGGTAAGGATAGAATCCTGCATTATGCACTGTAGACCACGCTTTCCATTGTGTTACAGAGAGTCGTGTGGCGACGGTGTTTGTCGAAATTGTTGGTTCATCGATATATTCTTGTTGAATATCCTCTTCGTAATTAACAACATGGACTGGGGGTCTTCCGGCATTAATTTGTCTTCTCTGAACACAACCAGTTTCTCGGATTCGCCTATACACTCCATTAAAAACGGATACATGGGGTAACCGGCGATTGGGAAACCGACGCGAATAATCATGACGAGCAGCTTCACTGTTACCGTTGCAAAAGCCGTAACAAAACATTACATCGGCGTATTCTTCATTTGTGTAATTATGAAACATCCGTTGTTCATTTTGATCAAGCTCTTCCATATTTTAATTCAAATTAAAAATTAAACTACAGTCGTGAGTGTATTTACTCCAAAAAACACGGCCCCAATTTGTGTAACAAAACCAATGCACGTGTGAAAAGTTTTTGAAAAAAGAACTCTTTGAAAACTTTGTTATTTTTTTTCTTAACCTGCCAGTTTGCTACCGGCATTAGCTTAGGTACGCATAAAAACTATTTGCAAGATATTTAAACAGTGATTTTAAGTTTAGTTCGGATACAAATTTCCGCCTGCTTCCTTTGTGATCATTTTTTTTTCAGTTTATTTGAAATATGTTCCTAGTTATTATGCATTTTTGGAGAGCTAAGAAAACGGTTATGTTTTTAAATTAATCTGCAAGCCTAGTATCATAACAATTTTTTTGTTTTTAAGGCCTTTTAGTGGAAAAAGATATCTAAAAAATCTAGAAATAATATCGTTTTTAGTCTCGCATTTTTAAATTTGGACCGATAATTGTTGTTTTAATATTGATAAATAACCAGAGTTTTATCGTTTTTATAAATCAGAAGAAAAAAATTGATTTAAATTGATACATTTTTTTTAATAAATTTTTGATGCTGCATCTTTGACATATTTTGAAAAAAGCTAAAAACCATGATAACTCAAAAATGGATAACTTTTGCATAATGCATATGGGGGTTAAAATTATCGCAAATAGTCACCCCTATCACCTCCTAACGGGAATACGTCGAATTACCAATAACCCTGTATATTTAATTAAAGAAAGAAAGAAAGATAAGTTCATTTATTTTGCACTCGCTATTAACATTGTACTTGTAGGTAACAACAACATTGTGAGCGGCCAAGATGTAGATTAAGCGCTACTACACTATAACTACAAAACTGTTTCGTAAATATGACTAAATTAGATACTTGACGAGATATCCGATGCCAATAGTAACCGAGCAGTTATTTACACAATAGAGTCAACCTTGGGGTCTAACTCGGGTTTCTCGCCACTGAGTAAGTTTTACGTTACACCAACCTTCGGGTTTTGACAGACAAACACAAGGTTAAACTTTTGTAATTAATGATAAGTAATTAAAATTAAAATTCATCACAATTCAATTGAAATTCAGACATAAAAGATGCATGAATATTTGGTGTACGTAGTAAAACGGGGAGAAATAAGTCATAACTTGTTACAAATAAGACCAATTATTAAATGGACAATAAAGTTACGTCCATTGGAAATAATTTCAGTCTTATAATTAGCTACATACGCTTCATTTTAGGTTGTGTCCCTACTCACCCCTTAATCCCTACTACCCCCGTTTTACGGTACTCGTACAAGAAGTTTATGAAAACATCGTAATCAGGGACAGTTTCATGAAGCGCTTTTGGCAGAGGCTCTAGTGTATTTATAGCGCGTTTACGTTTCTCGTATGAATAACATAGTCACTTTCACGTTCGAGGTAAGGGTGTATACAAAAAATTCAAAATTCAAAATATTTTTTCAGTAAATAGGCCACATAAGGGCTTTTTTATACGTCGGTAATATAAGGTGAGTCTACCAGCGCTTCGGACAAGACCATCATTGCGGAGAAGAAGCGCCGCAAGAAACTCCAGCAGAATGTCATTTTTTCAATCATAAAAACATAATAGTACTTAAAACTAAGTTACATTAAGTAAAGTAAGTTACATTAGGTAATAAAGTAATAAATAATAAATTTTAAGACTACCAAAAATAAATTCATAAACCTTAAACTTAAAAAAAAACTATGAGAACAACACGACGAGGTCTCTACGTCAAAAGCCGTAACTCGAATAGTTTATTTAACAACAAGACCTTGCAAGAAACGTGAACCGACCGGACCCCACAATGTATGATTTTGATTTCGACTCGCTAACATTTGTGAAATGCAACTTGCCCAGACTGCCTACAGACCAGATATATACAGACAGGTCTAACAAAAAAAAGTGATAATATGAAACCAAATCACAGTATAGAGTGTATTTATCTTAAATACATAACACATTAAACACTCAGAAACAAATCCCTGCGCTCATCACATAAATATTTGCCCTTACTGGCAATCAAACCCGAGACCGCTAGCGTCGTAGGACAACCTACCAACTAGACTAACGCTCCTTCGTATTGTTAATATTAAGCAATAACAGAAGCATGCTACCTTGGATAGAGAATCTACATATGACAGAGTAGCACTCGTGCGCAAGGCTAGATCCCGATACCGCGCGAATGTGTTAACAGATGTATCGATACCATTCACGAACAATACAGCCATAAAGCTCGCTACAAAATGGCGCCGAGTAAACTTCACTCGTGTGGGAATCACTCTTATCAGTGTCGTAAACATATAACTGATTGTTTCGTTTAATGAAGCTTTGTTGCCACGTTGTTGAAAAGTAGGTTTACGGCTACTGAAATTATATTTAACTCAGGGGTCTAGGTTTTACGAGTGGGATAAGATAGATAGTAGAATATGGTAGGATAGACAAATGATTTAATAAATATCAGGGAATACATAAATTTATACATAAATTGACTTAGTATAAGCTTGTACGGTAAGCCAAGAAAGTGGTCAACCAGCTTTGACAAGAGTTTATGTGAGATCTAATTATCGCTAAGGTTGACACTTGTGACTGTCGTAATATTATTGCACGGGAAAATTGAACTTGTTGTACGGTGGTAGACCACATGTTTAGCCGACTGTACTATAAGGTAACGATGAACATACTAGAGAAATAAATACTTGTACAGTCACGAGATTTAATTTGGACCCACCATAGGTCCAAAGTAAATCTGACATTTTACAAAAATAAGGTTGAACTTCCTAAAAGTTACAAATGACTTGACATCTCTAATGACATTGAAGACTTCAAGCATATTTTTCTTGAAATGGGTTCCAAATTAACGCTCGTGACCGTACGGTCAGCCAAGAAAGTGGTCTACCAGCTTTGACAAGAGTTTCTGTGAGATCTAATTATCGCTCAGGTTGACACATGTCACTGTCAGAATATTATTGTAAATATAAATCGCACTTATTGTAGGGTGGTAAACTACATTTTGGCCGACTGTGCTAAGGGTAACGATAAACATAATAGAAATATAAATACTTTTACTACGTAAGTACAAAGAAAACCGGAACAAATACTTGCGCTCATCACACAAACATTTGCCCTTACCGGGAATCAAACCTGGGAAACATCATAGGCAGGGTCACTAGTTCACTACCAACTAGACTAACCGGCGTGCTAATCGGGTCGTCTAATCTTACAGAAATGGGTGGCTTAATTGTTGCAGACTTTTTAGTTACTGCGTGACAAACAAATGATATTTCTACCCGAAAGAATTTTAATGCTACTAGGATGCTAGCTGTCTACCTTCCAAGAGGTCTGCCAACATTGGCAGCAGTTTCTTGTACCTGGTCACTCCAATTACCCATTCCACGGGTAAATAATTCAATTTGAAAAACATCAAAGGTACGCGGCAACTTCTTAGCTTTGATAATCTTGCCGGATAACTAAATAAGGTATATACCCATGTTAGTTACTAAATAAAAACAGCCTCCTCGCATGTTTTCTATACAGTCCAGGCATAAATTCAATTAGGCTCATGACCGGTGAAACTGGTGCTCATTAGCTACCCTCCCCACAGACCCAGGCATTAACGTGCCTTATTTACATGAAGGAGGCTCGCGAAGGCGTCGAACACCACTCCCACGCTTATGGTAATGCTAGTAATACTCTAACTCCGCCACCCATGCCGATTGCCGACTCGAAAATAACTTGGTCATAGAACTAGTTTATTTTATTACGTTAATCATAATTTTCCAATTATCGTAGTTTATGATTATTTCGATACGCCATGCTGATGGGTTCGTATGTGATTAACACAGCGAGACACTTAATATACGATATTTTGATGAGTTAAATTTAAAATTTATAGCCTAATTATTTCATTAAAATAGTTTCTAAGTTACGTAGAAAAGTCGACGCTTAGATAAAATAGTTTGGTTACCGTAAAACGGGGTGAGTGAAGAAGTTGAGAATGAAGCATATGCTTCTTATTATAAGACTTAAGTTATTTCCATTAGACGTAACTTTATTGTCCATTTAATACTTGTTCTTATTTGTATCGAGTTATGACTTATTTTATGTTGTGTCCCTACTCACCCCGTTTTACCGTTCTTTCATTTTTGAGATTATCTTTCCGGCCCAATTTTCGACGTGCAATCCCTAATGAGTCAAGATTGTCAGTTCATGTCCTCAAATTGAGGTAAATTTTAGTAAAATGGTCCTTAGGCATCTTTTAAAAGGGTGTACGTAATCATATCTTGACCAGGGGGGTTTTTATTATATGGCTATGCAGTTCATTTTACAGCGAGCGTAAGGGACAGAGCTATAGCAGTCGTATAGCTCTGTCCTATTCTCTCAGATTCTGCATAGCTATGTCATAATAACCCCCCTCAGTTTTTTCACACCATCCTTCCCGAACGTAAATTTTTGATCGACGTTAAGGTTGTAGTTACCTGGAGCTGGCGAGCTTGCGGTGTGCGCGGCGGCCGCCGCTGATCATGGACAGCGTGGACATCACCGCCGACATGGTGGCGGCGCTCGCGCATGCGACCTGCGGACAGACAAACACGCTCGTTAATAAACCAGGCAGATGGTAATAAACCTAGGTTGCTCATCAAGCTATAAAGGACGTTCTCGGGGTATTAGTGATCGATTTCGGTCCGGGATAGAACCAAAATGACAGCTCTTTGAACTATTAAGCTGAAGTGGTGGGGGTGTGTCGGTCGTTTCGTAGACGAAACCCCTGCGGAAGACGAGGGTTAGGCCCTGTTGTTTGATCAGTAGTTAAACTAAGTAATTGTTAAAATTCGAAAAAGGAATTTGACATATTTCCTTGAAACTCCTTCAAATTTTCGATTCCTTTTTCAAATTTTAACAATTAGTTAGTTTAACTACTGATCCAACAACAGGCCCTTAGAACTCTTGAACTCTATTTTTATACGGTGAAGTTAGTTTGAGTAAGAACAGACTCTCAATACAAACATCTCTTAAAATTATACACACATTAATCCTATACAATAACCTTAATTAAAAATGGTAATAGAACTATCTTGAGTATAATGTAAGTGGTTGGAGTATTCAAATTATTATATCAGATTATAAATGTATGCAATGTTTGCCGTAAAACCTTAAGAATTTATAGTTATACGGAAGTTCATAAATACTCATAATCATTGGTCATTCTGATTCCAACGATACGTTTAAAATCACATCTTGGGCCATTATGCTTACTCCTGCGCAGCTTTAGAAATTTCTTTAATTGGTTTTGGTCTATGTCCGCTTTCTCTAAGAAATGGAGAAGAAATTGAATCTGAATGTTGCCGTGGGTCTAGTTTAATTACTGATTTCTAAAACAGAATTAGACAAATGGTGCCGTCTTAGTTTATACAGGAGAGTGAAGTCGCTAGATGATGTTTTCAATTTTCATTCACATACCATGCAGAACTTATTACTTAATTAGTAATTACTTATACGCTCGCACAAATGTAGGTAAATCAGTGTGGTTTTTGATCCATAATTTACCTATACTTAAGCGTGTATATCGATGTATATGTATATTGACGACTCGGTTACATACATACATACATTAAATCACGCCTGTTTCCCAGAGGGGTAGGCAGAGACCACTTCTTTCCACTTGCTATGATCTTGACTAATTTCTTTCGCTTCTTCCACATTCATTCATCGAGTCATGCACGCGCGTCGGTTTCGAGTACTTAAGATTCGGGCCTTTTCTAGTATTTCTCCGACTTGATTAGCCGACTTCACTATCCTGCATAAACTAAGACAGAACCATTTGTCTAATTCTGATTTAGAAATCAGTAACGACTCTGTTAGCCTTGTTATAGTGAATGACTGTCTAACTACACATATCGCTCATTGAATACAAAACGGACCAATTCCAAAGTAATTTGCTCTTGAATTGAAAATCTTATACGATCAGCTTGTAATTTTAAAACGCTACACTGACTCATTTTGGAATGTGTCCGTTTTGTATTCAATGAACGATATTTTATGTAACAAGAGTGATAAGCGTCAGTTTTTTTTTATTTCCTGGGCGTTTGCTACAGTACATAGTTTACTATGTAACTTTTATCGTCACCCATACTACAAGCGTAGAGCTTTAGTTTGGGACTGTATTTTTTCAGATTGTGCCTTATTATGTATTTATGATATGAACATATAGGTCAAGTAAGTCCTGACATAACAACCACTAGCTCCATTGTCCTTCCTAGCGAGCTAACCGCAAAGGTCGTCTGCGGCGAGGCGGCGATAGCGAGCCGGTGCGGTGGCCGTCGTGTTGTGATACGACATTGGCTATGACTATGACTTTATATTTTATAACCATTGTTCTGCGGTGGGCTAACGATTATCGTTACGGACCATGAGCTTGGATTAGTTTGTTATTGAAGTGGTATACACACCGATGTCTTTGTTTCGTCATAAGTTTGCTTAGTATACAATATTTCGTAGCGATTTTATTGGTAACATTCGGCAAAAGAAAAATATACCTGCCGACGTGATTACAAAGTTGGAGGTTCGGACGCATACTCTGTGTACGGCTCTTAACTGTGTTTTCTCAAAATTTTCAGGTTGGTTAGTACCTAAACACTTTATTTCAAATGTTTGAGGATACTTAAAATCTATTATTTTAGATTAAGGTGTTGTATAACTACGCGTTATAGCGTTCAAGTAAAATATCAAAGAATGTCTAGTTAGTAAGATTAGTCGAATAGATTCCTTGACGCCACTTATAAGGTTTAAGTTAAGATAATTTAAAGATGAGCCTAAGAACTAAGAAGCCTAAGAAGACAAATGTGGAATAACAGAAGATGTAGTGACTAAGATTGAAAAGGGCATGCTTCGATGGTTCGGTCATTTGGAAAGGATGGATGAAAGAAGATTGACGAAAGAGATATACAGATTGAAAGTGAGTGGACGGGTCGGAAGGGGCCGCCCTAGGCGTACTTTTTCGAGTCAAATCGGAGAAATACTGAAAAAGGGCCGAATCTTAAGTTTCCGACGTGCGTGCATGACTCGATGTATGTATGTGGAAGAAGCGAAAGAAATTTGGGGAAAGAAGTGGTCTCTGCCTACCCCTCTGGGAAACAGGCGTGATTTGATGTATGTATGTATGTATATTTTTATTTATACATGTATTTTGATTATCAGTAAGTTCAGATCTTGTCAGTCATTCTTGAAGGGCTTAATAACCCCTAAGTTAAATTAACCATATAACAAATACAAGTAGATGTTGACGGTGCAAATTAAAAAATCTTGACGTAAAAATAAAATGAAATGTTTACGGAAACAAGTGAGTTTCTTGGTACATATAGTTATTAATTATTAAGATAACACGTCGTTCGAATAATGTTTCACAAGCCCAAACTATCCCATCAGTGGGCTAGTTGAGAAATGCTCGTGTTTACGAGACAGCCGTGTGAAGTGCGAAGGCGTTTATTGCACAATTCCCAAAAGAATTTTAATTACTTTTAACCAATTACTGTTTTACAACCTTTTCCGAGTTTCGAAATTACATTTCACTTTCTCGCTCCCACGCGCCGCTTCGATTTGAATTGAATCATCTAATTTAAAACTTATTTTATAACACGTTAAATTAATAGCCCGTATACATTAAGAACAATGCACTCTTACTTTAAGTAATAAGTTACGCTGTCTTAAATACTACAGAAGCTCAATTTAACATCGTCATAATAAAGTGATGGTTGAATACATCTCAAAGTTGAGTGCGAAGTCACCAGACTTGGACCCGTGTGGGAACCCAAATTACAACCACGTGAGGAAGCATATTGCCAATGGGACATAAACTAGTAAAGGCAGATTATGTTATGTAATGTAACCTAATGATCCATCTTCTCAAGGTGGCGCTCCACTAATGAAGGTTGGCGGTTAATGCTACAAACTGGTCTCTGTTCTCGCCAAGCGAAACAACTGCTCTGCTAGCAATCCCTGACTTTCCTCAACCATGGTTTTTTCCGCCATCGGACGCGTCTCTTGCCTTCAACCTTGCCTATAATAATCAATTAAAGCAGTAGGTATCATCATGCCAAAGCACGTGCCCCAGGTATCCAACTTTTCGCTTTTAGAGGGTTTTTTATCAGTTCCCTCGATATGTTTACGCGCCGAAGTACGATCTCGTTGTTTACTTTTTGAGTCCAGGGCGCCCAATATGGCTGCGTTTATCGCGTGATTTATTTTGGATAAGACATCCGTCACCTTCTGACAGGTAAATAAGTACACATGTCAAAAAGTGACGGATGCTTTATCCACAGTTGACACGCGATATAGACGCAGCCATACTTGCGCCGCAGCTGAAACGAAGCATGCGACGATAGCACCATATCCAAATGTACCGTCTAGACTCTTTCTTAATGACCATGACTTACTCGTATTTCTATACTAATATTATAAAGAGGATAGTTTTGTATTTTTGTGTGTGTATGTTTGTGATGAAAAAACTCAAAAACTACTGAGCCGATTTCAAAAATTCTTTCACCATTGGAAAGCTACATTCACCTTGAGTGACTTAGGTTATGTTTTATTTATCTGCGTGGACGGAATCGCGCGCAACAGCTAGTTGACCAATAAGTGATGGAAATACTAAACCATAGCATTTCTTCCACATTTGCTCTTCTTTGAATGTTATATTATTATTTCAATTTTTGTGTATGAGATTTAGAATACATACACTTCTCGTTATTGGCAAGTTGCAGAACCTATTACGTTTCATTTACGTACACTTACGTGTTACTGCATTCCGCTGTGATTCGTGCGCGTGCGCTGCGCAGTTGTCATTACACCGCCATTACCGCTCGCGCTCGTTACCGCTATATATCACCAGGGCAGCAGCTGAGGCCTAGGTCGGCGCAGTGGCCGGAATGCTGCTCAGAGGTCATACCTTCTTCACCGTCCATACTAGTTGTTGTTATGCAGATGCCGTTAGCTTAATATTATGATCGTGAACCCAATGCGTGTTTGTTTTGGGAAACTGTCCGGAATACGCCAATCTTATCTTAATCTGATCAATATTGAATCAATCAAGCCAGAATGCATGAACGGATCTGGATGAAAGACACATAGATAGATCATAGTCTGGAATAGCACATAGAATACTTTTCTACCTGGAAAATTTCGCGAAACGCGACTAAGTCATCCCGCCATCTCCTTTTTGGTCTGCCTCTGCTCCGGTGACCATCTTGCGGGGTCCATTCGGTGGCAACCTTGGCCCATCGTTCCGGATGCATTCGGCAGAGGTGTCCAGCCAAGTCACACTTAAGCTTAGCGGTCTTGGCACCCACATCCGCAATACCAGTTTTGGAGTGCAGTTCGGTGTTTGATCTTGTCAGTTCTGCGAACACCGAGTATGCTGCGCTCCATTGCTCGCTGGCAAATTTTGAGTCGGGATTTTTGGGCTTCAGTCAATGACCAAGTTTGGGCACCGTAGGTTAGGATGGGAAGAATACAAACGTCGACGAGTTTGCGCTTAAGTGAAAGTGGAAGGTTGCCCTTCATTAGCGCGTTCATGGACCAGAAGCTCTTCCAGGCGTTTTGGATCCGTCGATCAACTTCCTTAAACTGCTTGTTGTCAAAGGATACTATCTGGCCCAAGTTGTTTTAATATCGAGTATTTTTATTTCAATGTATTGTATTGTATAATTGACAAGGTTCAAACATGCTCATCATTTTTATTCACCGACTGTACGGTCGGCCAAGAAAGTGGGCTACCAGTTTTCAGTCACTGTCATAATATTATTGCAAGGGAAAATCGAACTTGTTGTGTCATGGAGTGCAAATTAACTTATTCCGTAGGGTGGGAGACCACGTTTTTGCCTGACTGTACATACACTACTAAAATCATACTTCCTTTGACTTCACCGTAACCAGTATTAACAAGCTGCCCAGATGCAAATATTTCTGCACTTGCCACCAGCAGTAGCTCTTGCCAAGACTAGTCGAGGAGCCAGTTGCTCGACAAAAGGGTTTTATTGCTCGTAATGTCCACCCGTTACGTGTTCTTCGATAAACGCAGTTCGCAGGCAGTGCCGGAGTTTCATTTCCAGGGAGCCAGTGTTTATTTAGATAAACTATTATATGTCATTAAGTTTTGCCCGCGACACCGTCCGTATATCGTTAATTGGTTTTCATTGGGCAATCAAATTTTCCGAGATAAAAAATATTTAATGTGACAAGGATGTTTTCCATTTTCAATGTTAAGGTTTGTTCGGTTCTGTTCGTTTGACTTCTTAGCTAAAAATCGTAAGTTCAATTCCCGACAATTAAAGTAATGTCAGCCTAAATACAGCACTGTACAGTTCTCCCAGGATGTGAGGGTCAGTGTCTTTGCCCCCTATACGAGGGCCCCGTGCTGTTTAAATTAAATTATTATTTTTTTCCCACAAATTCCTACCTAACCGTTGACCGAGCCTATCATTACAGCCGTCGGAGGCAAATAAAGTCATAAAGGCTAGGTTATGGGCTGTAAATAAACGGGTACAGGAGATGCCCGACGGTAAGTATATCATCAGGGCTGCGACGGCACGCGACTATGAACAGTTATGCCGGGAAAAGCGAACCGATGGTATTCATTATAGCATGAGGCTCTTTACTAAATAACCCTCTTTATCATTAGGAGTAGATACAGTGAGGAAAACGTATATAACTCCCTTAGACTAGCGAAAAATCAACATGGGAAATAATGTGCTATAGGAGATGTATAGGAGTAGATATTTTGGTGTATAATTAAGTTTTTTTTTGTTGATAAGATGCTGTTCTGTCGAAACACTACAAAAGGAAATGGGGCCTAAATTTTCACTTTACACAATAACCATTAATCATAAATTCGTAACGTAAGAAAAGTTACGCTGTTCTCAGTTGAGTGCCTGCTACACTTCTCTATTCTTCTCTCGGTAACAATTCTAAAATATCATCTACATAGAGTGTTTGAAGTTCTTAACACGTTCACTGTCCCCACACAAAACGATCTGACAATGTCACAAGTCCAAATGACAGTTTTATGTCCATTCAGTATGAGCATGTGACCCCATAGTGGAAGCACGGACTCCTGAAAAAAAGGTTCATGACCCCGCATTGGGAGCCTCACGACCTTGTACGCGTAGCATTAGTTTTCAGCTACTTCTCCTATTTCTTCCAAAAATCATGTCCTAGAGCATGCCTATGGAATTGCAGTTTAGGCTTTAGGACGTCACGAAACAATTTTATATGTACTAGTAAGATAACTCGAGGTGAATCACCCATTTTGACGTCGGTAAACGTACTTATTATCACCACCTGAATCATGTCGGCGATTGATATTTTTTGCTCTACTTTTTGCCGCGTAAATTTGACGCCAATTTCAAGGCCTTACGAATGAATCGAACCGACTCTTTTCGCAGGAAGTGGCACATTTGGGAATGAATAATAGCGCCAAATCAAGGCTGTATATTTGATGTTGTTGCAATTAACCCAGTGCGGCTGTTCTTCTTAGCTTAGACTGTTCACCGTTTCTGTTTTAGGGTTCCGTAGTTCTAAAGGAAAAAACAAACCCTTATATTTAGAATGACTTCGTAGTCAGTCTGTATAGACCCATTATTTTCAGAAACGCGTGGGTTATCAAGGTATAGTTAATATCAATCTCTTAAAGCCTTACCCCCTTACTTATAAACGTGGAATAGGCTTGGAAAAGTTTATGCCATGCTTTGTCCTTATTTGTAATTGTGAGATTTGCATCTGGCAGAAAGTGACAAAGCATGGCATATACTAGGTATTCTAATCCATGCGTATAAGTAAGGGGGTTAAAGTCTGCGATGACTTAAACCTGTGAAAAAGTAAAACTTCTAAGTAAACGCAACTGTATGCCGCATATTTTAACACTCGCAAGGGAATCAAATCAAAACCGGTACTTCCCTTGGATCATGCAATTTGGCAAGAAACAATGTCTCTCTCTAAATTACACCTCAGGTAAAGGAAAAAACCAAAAATCCTTCATTTTGAAAGAGGGAATAAAAGAAATAACGTTTATTTGCTTACATCTAAGACAGGTACATGAAGATAACAACACAAAAAAACTGAACTTGTGCAAGATGGAAAAAAATGGTTCCCACTCAGCATATAACTGATTTTTAGGCCGGAGATGGTCTTTCGCAGGAACCATTTGGTGACACCACGGCAGGTCTCACAACCAGCAAAACAAAAACAAAAAACGAAAGCTAAACATTAAAACTCAAAAAGAAATAAAAAATTGAAAATTGTGTACAGGACCCTCGGTGCGTAAGTTCAACTTGCACTTGGCTCACGCGTTAGTAGTTCAATAATACAGTTTGTTCGCAAACACCGACCGGTTTCCCCTAGAGTCATTAATCTGTTTGGATTCCGCTTAAGAACTGTTTTAGCGGTTTGCGTGAAATGCACGAGCAATGTGTTTGTCCAACAACAAGTCGGCTTTTACAATAACAGTGTTTAGAATTTTTTACGAGATATTGGTGTTTGAGGAAGAACAGTTCTCTCACCCGTGAGTCGTGTTCACCTTACATTAGTAATAATTATATTTTTGGTAGTTTTATTACTTAACTAGCTGTTGCACGCGACTCCGTCCACGCAGAAAAATAAAACATAGCCTATGTCACCCAGGGTGAATGTAGCTATCCAATGGTGAAAGCATTTTTGAAATCAGCACAGTAGTTTTTGAGTTTATTCATTACAAACATACACACACACAAAAATACAAATCTTTCCTCTTTATAGTATTAGTGTAGTTACTTTTAAGTATTATTATGTTTTTATGATTGAAAAAATGACCTTCTGCTGGAGTTTCTTGCGGCGCTTCTTCTCCGCAATGATGGCCTTGTCCGAAGCGCTGGTAGACTCACCCTATATTACCGACTTGTAAACGAGCCCTCATGCTCATGTGGCCTATAAATTTACTGAATAAATATTTTGTATTTTGTTTTTTTTTGTCATTTCTCATTAGTATATATTGTTGTGTAACAACGAAAATTATAATTCATATTTAGTACATTAGGCGAGTTTCCGATATTTCAACAATGTTGCAACTGGCATGGTCACGGGATCACTGAGAATACTGGCCAAACATAACTGACTGACTGCAGTAAAAAGTCGTTTTATTAACTTTCGTATAATGAATTTAGTAGAAAAAACACTTTCCTTCTGAAGTCATGTTATCATCAGATTCATCAGTAATGATTTTAGTATTAATTATTAATTCTTATAATACCTATGTAATTCTCGCTTCGAGAAACAATACAGTAAACAGGGCCTCTATTCTACTGGATAAAACAATAATGCTTTTGACGTGCTATGATATTATTTTTAACTCGATTATTGTCAAGTAAATAAGAGCTATCAAACGTTGACAATACGGAAACACAATAACAGCCCAGAACAGTGGAATATTATTATACATTATTATGTACTTGTATCACACTCTAACCCATAACTGCATCCTTATGTCTGCCTGTTTTCGAGGAAAATTCGAAAATTCGTAGGGGTTCAAGGCATGACTATAACTTTGCATCAAATTGCTGAGGTCATTGCTACGGTGACAAGTGACAGTTGGGGATTAATGATTGATGATAGAAATCCGTGAACAGTCGTTGTGAAAGCGGGATATCCTGCAGGCAACTGATTGAAGTTACTAGGATAGCAGGAAATTACAGCGATAAAGTATTAACACAGTCACGGCGAAGTGGCTAATGGGCTGTATTTAAGTTAAAAGGGAGCGAATGGTAGGCAATCACCGTTGCACCCGTTTAACACACAACATTAAGCGAGGTTTAGCCTAGATAAAAACATTGCAGAAGTCTACTGCCATCTTGTTGTAACTTTCAAGTTAGGAAAATGTGTGCTTCTTGCTCTAGAACTGAAGTTAAAGTAAGACAGCAGTAAACTTCTGCAGTTTTATTGCCAGTCTAAACCTCGTTTTAGAATAAAAGCAGTGTTGCAGAAGTCAAAGTAATACACATAATAAGGAAACCAAAAACATTTGCATTGGAATATACCTACGAGTATAGATAAGCTGGTTCACACTATAAAATGTTACATTAAAGACAGTTTTGTAAAGTTTGTTGGTACCTATTTAACGTAGGCTGCCTAAAGTTTTCAAGATAAGGTACGGCAGCTAAAATAAATTAAACAGCAGGCCTACTTAGTTCAAATGCATTCTGCCACCGTCTCAACGAATAACAAAATCAAAGAAAACGTATAGGTTGGACGTAAGCTGCATGATGGTTGTTTTTTTACCGTATGTAAACAATACATTATTATGTGTTTACCTACTCCACTAGAAACCGCAAAAGAAAAACGTTAAGATAAGCCGCAATGCGTGAAAATGGTCTAATTGATTGTCCAGTACCCGCTTAATGTTATTAAATAGGTACAAATTATAGAGGGCGCCACTGGTCTCTCAGCTCACTCTTACCCGGAAATGATTGCAGTCCATACTATCAATACTCGCAATTGTCATGCGATTCATTAAGCACGGCTGCATTGTCGTCGTTATCACAACAGCTGTATGCGTGGGCGCGTCGGCGACTCAGCGAGTCACTGGCATAAGGCATTAAGCAGTTACATTTCTAACCTTTGCTACGCGGATTTCCTTCATTATTCCACGAGTCTGCCTGTATTACCTGTTTAGTTTGCCCTTCTTGGGTGTAAAAGAATGTTGTGTTGCTATAAACGCAACATTATGAACTTTATCAGGACTTTGTCATTTCATTTGTTTTTTTTTGTGGCCAGCCTTGTTGATAGTGACGTTGTAGAAGCTAGTGGTCCCGAATTCGATTCGTATGGGCATATATTTGTGTGATTAGCGCGAGCATTTCTTTTTCAGTCTTGGATGATTTGTATTTTAGTATGTTTTTTCTTTATTATTATGTTTATGGACAACTACCCTAGTACAAACCTAGAGCTTAATTGTGGAACGTTAACCCCTGAAATTTAGTTATTTTCCGACCATATTACCGAGAGCTTTAAGACTGAGTGATAATTTTTACACAATCCGATTTCCAATTTGTCGTGACAGGTAGTTATTATTTCGCTTCGTTATTTGATATGTTGTAATAATACTAATTTGGTGTTGTGTACGTTTCACTTTCTGCGCCGTCTTACGACAAAATTAGTTTCGTTTGAATACCATTTAAATTCCAAAATTGGATATCAATTAACTTCTTGATCCAATTAAGTATTTTTCATATGGAGAAAAAGAATACGTTAATATTTCAATATGGACACCAATAAATTCTCAGTTCCAAAAACGGTATTCTTTATCCGTTAAGAATGGGAACAGCCTCCATTGAACCGTTGCGTCACCCGCGCTATCGCATCATGACGTCCCGGGTGATACATGACGGTGTTGAAAACATCGGCAACGGTCCGAAGCCATTTGTAATTCGTAGATACCATCGCGAGATTGAAACGCAACGATTTAGAGCTAACCAGTTTTGGCAATAGCTCTATTTTTCAACGTGATTATGGAATTTCGTTTCCGACCCACGCATTTACGAGTCGGTCCATTGTGTATGCTTTCACCGATATTATGAGTATTACTGTTTTCTAGAAGGCTTGTTTTGTTCTAAACAATAGAGTCTGTTCGGAACCGATTTGAAAGTAATTTTTAATCTGTGACAGACGTCATCGAGTCTGTGCTATTAACTTGACGTTTGACAGATTGTGAGGTTAACAGTTAACTTGACTTGTCTAATTTGTTGCTTGCTAACGAGGTGTAAAAAGCCGGCCGGCGTTTTGGATTATTAACTTGATTGCATTGTATTTGTGTTAATCACCCCGGATTAAGAGGGTTTTTGAATTTAGAAGCTTCGCCGAGTGTTGCTGGCCCCTTAGGCCCTTGGCGCAGGGATTATTTTGATTATTGTGAACGGTGTGGAGTGCTAGCTTTGGCCGCGTGTAGTGACCGTGAAGATTGGGTGCTGCCTGGACCAGTAACAGGAGGTGAACCACACATACACTCACACACACATCACAGTTACACAAATCGCACCCCTGGACGAAGCCGAGAAACCAAGGAAACCAGTGAGTACTTACAAATAGGTTACCTACCTCTAATACATAGATACCGCCAGTATATAGATTTGGGGCTGCCGCGTATCGCGGTTTCGCCCGTCACGATATTTCGGGACAAATCCCTCGCAAATTACTCTATGGGCCCAGCGTTTGTAGGGATTTTGTTTTGACCCCGGTCTATTGTGATCACGTTTTGGTAGCAGAGCGCGGTTTTAAAAACCACATTTTTGGTTGAATTTATGTATAAGCAGTCAAACTGACTAAATACCTAACTTTGTCTTGGGTTTTGTTATAACCAATTGTTGAATTGTTTACTTTGGTTAGGTATTAGTTCCCGACTGTGCTGGTAGGTTTTATTTGTTTGACCCACAGTGGAACTAGGTTTAACTTGATAAGGGTTGTTGAGGAGATATAATCTCACCTTGTGATTCATTGTAATTAATTGTAATTGTTTAATTTGTAAAAGACTAGTTACCGCTGATAAAAAGGTTATATAATAGGTCAGCTATTTTGTTTATTGAAAGTGTTGAAACTATATACTTGGTTTTATAAATTGTTGTGGAGATAATTATCTCACCTTTTTATTGTGCTCAATCTAATGAGAATAGTGAACAATATAGTTTGAATTATTTTTGGGGTTCTGTATTGAACAACATAATTTGAATTATTTTTGGGGTTCTGTATTGAACAATATAATTTGAATTATTTTTAGGGTTCTGTATTGAACAATATAATTAAAATTATATTTAAAAATAAATCATATATATTCTTCATAGAATATTAATTGGATTAGGGATCTGCAAACAACCTTTTGCAGGGTTCAGTAGTGAATATTAAATAAAATTATATTATTTTGTGGTTTGTATTCTCAAACAATATAGTTTAAAGTTAATTATTTACCTGGGTCTTATTGTGTTGTTTCTTTGTTTGTTACCCTGTAAACATGGCAAGGTTGGCAGCCAAGATCAGGGCGGAATTGAGATGGTTGTCCTCAGTGGTTCAACTGATTGACCGACCTGACCGAATCGATGCCCTTCTGGCAAGATCAGCTGAGTTACCAGCCCGGGGTGAAGTAGTCCAAAACTGCTATATGGAGCTTTTGGCTTTAGGTGAAAAGGTAGATGATATGCTTGAGACAGACATCACACAGTTTTATGAGTTGTCGCATAGTGTTGTTCAGGCTGCTAGCAAGGTACAGCAGGGTGCTTTGACTGTGGAGACACGATCCCCTCCACCACTCGCGCTCCTTGGGCGTTTGCCCACTTTGGACTTGCCCCATTTTGATGGGGATTTGAAATGTTGGACCGCCTACCATGATCTGTTCACCAGTCTGGTAGATGCTCGGAATGACTTGGCACCTAGTCAAAAGTTGGCCTACTTGTTCTCCACACTAAAGGGAGAGGCCCTAGGTATTGTCTCCCATTTGGAGGTCACAGACCAAAATTATCCCACGGCAAGGGAACTTTTGGTTAAACGATATGCCAACATTCGACGTTTGGCGGATACCCATGTGGCTCAGATTTTGGGGCTTCCTCATATACATAGGGTTGCCACCTTGAGAAGGGATCTGGTAAATCCAATGGTGATCGCCTTGAATGCGTTGAGGCGCCTTGGTCTGCCTGTGGACGAGTGGTCATTTATGTTGTTGCATATCGTTTTGTCGCGCTTGCCTACGGACTTAAAAGTCCGTTTTGAACAAAAGCATGGTGGTGACAGTGCCACACAATTACCGCTGTTTGGGGACCTGCTGACATTCTTGGATGAGGAGTGCCGCCTGTTGGACAACGCTGGTGTTGACGGCTCCCCGCGGGCCCCAGAGGGGCCTCCTCCGGTGCAGCGACGTGTTGTTGCTCGCCCCCCTACCCGAGGGGTGGTGGAGCCACGCCGCCCGGCACCTAGATTTGCGACGGCTCAAGTTTCTCGCAGCTGTGCCTATTGCAATGCTGATGATCATTTTGTTTCAGCGTGCCCTCGATTCCTCCACAGAAAGGTCAAGGATCGGCGCGGAATTGCGAATGATCGCCGGTGGTGCTATTCATGTTTGGGGCAACATTTGCAGCGGGACTGTTCTAGGCCGGAGCCTTGCCCGTACTGCCGTGGGAAGCACCACCCGCTGTTGTGTGCCAACCGAAACGGGGTTGATCGGGATGATGGTGCTGGACGCGCCCCCACGGGCGGGGGTTCTCACCCCCACCAACCCCAAGAGGAGGATTGTCAGGTCTCGCCGCCCACGGGCGGGGGAACCCCTCCCCCCTCTCCTCGACGGCAGGAGAGGTTTGCAGCGGTTCGGCGCCGCACCACGCCTCCCAGGTTTTCCCCACCACTTTGCGAGCGACCACGTTTGGAGCGCCGCCCGCCCCAGTTCGGCCGCACGATAGGCTACTACCCGGGGAGTCGCCCGGTTGTACCGGTGGAACACTATCTGCGGTCGAATTGGGCTTTGCCTGCTCGTCAAGACGACTCCTATGAGGGTTGTCGGCAACCCGATGAGGGTTGCCCCCAATAGGTAGTTGCCACTCTCTCTTCCACTACAGCCGCCCGCCCTGAGACAGTTCTTCTCCCAACTGTTTGTGTCAGGGTCTGGGGCCCGAAGGGTAACTCTTTGTTGGTTCGTGCCCTTTTGGATTCGGGTGCCCAGGGCTGTCTTGCGTCGTCCTTTTTGGTGAAGAGATTGGGCATCCCATGCGGACCCTACCCTGTCGTCATCCACGGTGTCGGTGGCGTTCAGGTAGAGGGTCCAAGGGGAGAAATTGAAGTTTGTTTTACGCCTGTCAATAGTGGGCCAACTATTGTGACCAAGGCCGTTGTATTGAATGATATTTTGGGCACAAACCCGCAGGTGGCTATCTCCCCTGCCGTGGTGAAATTGGTGTCGGAATTGACTCCCGCTGACCCTCAGTGGTTTGTACCTGGACCCATCGACCTGCTCCTGGGTGTTGATGTGTTGGGTTTGATCTTGTCCGGGGAAAAGCGGGTTTTGCAACCATACGGTCTAATTGCTTTGCAAACTATTTTTGGTTTCAGTTTTCTCGGTCCCGTTTTGAGGGGTTCGGTCCCACGGGTTGAAGACCAAATTGTTGCAGTAGGGCTCTCACTCTCTGACGCTGTCCAGCGTTTCTGGGAGGTCGAGGAGCCCCCCCAGGCTCCCAGAGTCGATCCAGCGGAACAGGAGTGCGAATTGTCCTACCAGAATAATACTGGTCGCCTCGCTGATGGTCGTTTTGTCACTCGGTTGCCTTTTAGGGCAGCACGCCCCCCTCTCGGTCACTCTCATGCCTTAGCGGAAAAAAGGTTGTTGTCCATGGAGCGCCGAATGAAGAGGGATTCGGATTTTCGTAGTAAGTACATTGAATTTATGCGCGAGTACGAGGCTTTAAGACATATGTCACCCTCAGCTATTGATTGGCGTTCGCTCGAGCACTACTTCTTGCCTCATCATGCGGTTTTGAAGACTCCCGGTGGCAAGATTAGAGTAGTTTTTGACGGTTCGGCCCCTACGTCAAATGGGGTTTCTTTGAACCAGTGTTTGCACTCCGGTCCCAAACTGCACAGGGACATTTCGGATATCCTCACCAACTTCCGCCGTCATCAAATTGTTTTTGTGGCTGACATCCGAATGATGTTCAGACAACCGGTGGTGCACCGAGATGACCGGCGTTATCAGTTGATTTTGTGGCGTGAGCGACCTTGTGATCCGATGCGAGTGTACGAGTTGAACACTACCACGTACGGACTTAAATCCAGTCCATATATTGCAATCCGGACTTTGTTGGAGTTGGCTCATCGTGAACGATTGAACTATCCTCGTGCGGCGGCCATCTTGCAGGATTCAGTGTATGTCGATGATGTGTGCACTGGGGCATCCACCGTTACAGAGGCTTTGATTTTACGGGATGAGTTGATTGCTATCCTGAAGTCAGGAGGTTACGAATTGCGTAAGTGGTTGTCAAACTGCCCCGACGTGTTGACTGACCTCCCGGTGGAACATCAACAAGATCCTCTCCTGTTTGAAGATGCTGACAACCCCAATTTGATTGCGGTCCTTGGCATACAGTACCAGCCCGTCCAGGATGTCTTCACTTATCGGGTTAAGTTGGATTCCCCTAAGACCTGGACGAAGCGCTCGGTCTTATCGACTGTTGCTCGGACCTTCGATCCTAATGGATGGATCACACCTGTAATTTTTCTGGCTAAGTGTTTTCTGCAGAAGTTGTGGATTGCGGAAGCTACTTGGGACGACCCCCTCCAGGGAGAATTGTTGAGGGAATGGCGTTCGATTGTTTCTGCACTTCCGGACGTGAACCGGATTTCTTTGCCCAGACTTTTTCTGCCGTTCGGCAAATGTAGAGCTAGTCTCCACGGGTTTTGTGACGCGTCCGAACGAGGGTACGCGGCCGTGGTATTCTTGCGGACTATTAGTCAATCCGGGCACGTAGGGCTTCATTTGGTGATGGCTAAGAGTAAGGTGGCTCCTATCAGGACTAGGTTAACTATTCCTAAATTGGAATTGTCCGGAGCAACCCTCCTTACTAGACTCCTCAATCATGTTTGTGATACATTGGGTCGTACAGTTGAGATCTCAGATGCTTTTGCGTGGACTGATAGTGAGATTGTTCTTTGTTGGCTCCGCACCTCCATACATAACTTAGAGGTTTTCGTTGCGAATCGAGTCTCACAGATCCAGAGCTCTGTGACCCCGCTGATCTGGAGACATGTCCCAGGGGAATTGAACCCCGCTGACTGCGCTTCGCGAGGCTGCGAGGCTCCTGCACTTGTAAACCATTCTCTTTGGTGGGGACCAGATTGGTTGACGCACCCTGAGGCGTCCTGGCCCCAGAATCGGTTCTCCTCTCCAGAGGCGTTGCCAGGTTTACGTGTTGGCGTTGTGGAAACGCAACCTGGTTATGATTTGAATCTTCTTTTGGACAGGTACAGTTCGCTGTCAAAATTGATCGGTGTGACCGGTTGGATCCGGCGTCTCATACGCAACGGACGGAACCCAACTAATAAAGATTTGACATCGGTTTTGTCGCCTTCGGAACGCCAAGAGGCCTTGATGTATTGGGTTCGTGTAGTACAAGCCGAACATTTCGAATCGACTATTAAAGGTCTTGAAAAAGGATTGACGGTTAAGGGTCCCATTGCTCGTTTGAATCCATTTCTAGACGGATCGGGTCTGCTTCGAGTCGGCGGACGACTGCGAAACTCGAACTTGCCTTATGGGGCTCGCCATCCTTTGTTGCTCCCTAAAGGAGGATCTTTGGTGAATTTGTTGGTGTCGGATCGACACATTACTAACGCGCACGCGGGCTGCAATGCCCTTGTAGCCATCTTGCAGCGTGAATTTTGGATGCTGTCTGCCAGACGCACTATTCGTAGCATTATTTTCAAATGTATGCCGTGTTATCGTTTGACGGCCACACCCACGCAGCCGATGATGGGCGACTTGCCCTCCGACAGAGTTTCGGAGAACCGGCCATTTGCTTGTGTGGGCACGGATTTCGCCGGCCCTTTTTTGGTAAAGTCCTCTCAGCTTCGTAACGCTCGGTCTGTCAAGGCATATTTGTGTGTGTTTGTCTGTCTGGCCTCCAAAGCAGTTCATTTGGAACTGGTAAGTGCCCTCAGCACGGAAGCGTTTCTTGCGACGCTAAGTAGATTCGTGTCCCGCCGTGGACTGCCATCTTTGATCCGCTCTGATAATGGCACTAACTATAAGGGCACTGATCGTTATTTAAACGAAGTTTGTCAATACTTGAATAGTGATAAAAATATTTTAAGATTTGCAATGTCCCGAATGGGCATTAAGTGGCAATTTGACCCCCCAGTTTGTCCACATTGGGGTGGTATTTTTGAAGCTGTTGTTAAAATTACAAAAACGCATCTCCGCCGTGTTATTGGTGAAACGATATTAACGTTTGAGGAACTTGCAACGGTATTTTGTAAAATTGAGGCCGTCCTCAACTCGCGTCCCCTCTGTCCTATCTCGTCTGACCCAAATGATCTAGAAGCATTGACTCCTGGTCATTTCTTGATTGGTCAGCCCCTTAACGCCCTGCCTGAATACCCCTTCAGGGAAGTAAAATCGTCCCGCTTAACTCGTTTTGAATTGCTACAGCAAATGACCCAGAGCTTCTGGCATCGCTGGTCGCTAGAATACTTGCATATTTTGCAGCAGCGCGTTAAGTGGACTGACAAAACTGATCCTCCCAAAGTTGGAGATCTTGTATTGGTTAAGGAATCTAATTTGTTACCTTTGTATTGGCGTCGTGGACGCATTGTAAATTTGTTTTATGGGTCTGACGGGGTTCCCAGAGTTGCTGAGGTTATGGTCGGAGATTCGGTTTTGAAACGAGCTGTAGCGAGCTTGGCCCGCCTGCCCATTTATTAACAGGCAGACGAGATCTGCCTGGAGCGGGGGGTTGTTCGGAACCGATTTGAAAGTAATTTTTAATCTGTGACAGACGTCATCGAGTCTGTGCTATTAACTTGACGTTTGACAGATTGTGAGGTTAACAGTTAACTTGACTTGTCTAATTTGTTGCTTGCTAACGAGGTGTAAAAAGCCGGCCGGCGTTTTGGATTATTAACTTGATTGCATTGTATTTGTGTTAATCACCCCGGATTAAGAGGGTTTTTGAATTTAGAAGCTTCGCCGAGTGTTGCTGGCCCCTTAGGCCCTTGGCGCAGGGATTATTTTGATTATTGTGAACGGTGTGGAGTGCTAGCTTTGGCCGCGTGTAGTGACCGTGAAGATTGGGTGCTGCCTGGACCAGTAACAGGAGGTGAACCACACATACACTCACACACACATCACAGTTACACAAATCGCACCCCTGGACGAAGCCGAGAAACCAAGGAAACCAGTGAGTACTTACAAATAGGTTACCTACCTCTAATACATAGATACCGCCAGTATATAGATTTGGGGCTGCCGCGTATCGCGGTTTCGCCCGTCACGATATTTCGGGACAAATCCCTCGCAAATTACTCTATGGGCCCAGCGTTTGTAGGGATTTTGTTTTGACCCCGGTCTATTGTGATCAGAGTCAATGAGATGCATGACTCTTAAAATGTTCCAGTTTTCCTATCTTGCAAATAGGATACTAAAGAATGCCTGCGACTAAGTATAGTAGGAACTATTTAAAATCACGATTCCCACTTGAGAGCTTAACTGCCGAACAATGGCATTGTTATCCTTTGTAAACCAAACCGTTAATTACCTGTGCAAAATAAATACCATAAATAACAAAAGATGTCGTATGAATAACAATAGTATTCCTTCAAAAATAAGGTTCATATTGTCATAGCATAGACATGTCTGTCTACGTTTGTTACATGTGATATTTTTATAAAAATGCAAAATGCTCGACCCGGTGGTCCTTATTATATGTCATTTCCAAAAGGATCTATGTGAAGTGTGTCCTATTCCAATTTGAACCTTATTCGCAAGACGGTAAAGTTATAATTCATATTATTTTTTTTGTTATTGATGCATTTCATGTTGTACAGGTAGTTAGCGGTTGCGTTTAACAAAAGATAACAATGCCATTCATCGCGGATAAGTTCTCAAGTGGGAATCGTGATTTTAAATAGTTCCTACTATACTCGTACGCGTTAAATTGGTTTCCCGCCATTCCCAGCATTTTCTCTTGTTAAAGCATGATTTACAAAAAGACCTTTCTATGTAAATATTTTTTGTTACTCGAATTTTTTTATATTATTGTGTTTTATTTAAGAAACTCATCATCAATGCATTTTATTTAAAGGTCTATTTAAAGTATTTTATTGTTAAATAAATACAATATTTTTCTTGCATTTCATAATATCAAAATATGACATTCATGAAACTAGATATCTCGTCAGGAACTTGTTAACTGCAATTTTGTAATAAATTATAATTTCTTAGTGAAATGGTAAATTAAGTAGAGGGAAAAAAGTAGCATTAAAACGGATTGAGATAATAAAGGCTAGAATATGACATGACATAACTGGCATATCGCAAACAGAACGGCTTCATAATATCGGCACTAAACCAGCGGCCGCGGTAATCGCCGCGTCATGTCATGTGCGAGATTGATGGTCGTCCGTCGTGCGTCGACAGATGGCGCCATTATCGCCACCACACTTCACCCGGTAGACCCGTGGCAAGGAGCGCCTTCGGGATATCTTCTTATCTCTGGGCCCGGGTGCCACTAATGCCAACTGGCGCGTGTTTGACGTTATGACGTTTTAACCTCATTTTTCTATTTGAAACATTAAGTTGACTTTAGTTTTCCCTAAATACAATAAAAATGCGCGTTCACTTTTACCTATTAATTGATCGCAGCATGCACTGCACGCAAAAACGTGCTGATAGCCGGTGTTTATTATGTGTAACAAATCATGTCATCAATATCTGTTGTATTTGCATAAAACACGTATTGTATGATAATTGTATGCACTACAATTACTTTATTATGCTTATGCCGTTTAATTATGCTGTCACACATTTCCTCATTGAACTCCTGTATAAGTTGTAAGCGCCGGCGCGCCTACCGGCCATTTGTCTGCGCGGGAGTGCTGGCGAGATGCCCAATAAATCCGCCGAGAAAGCTATTGATTCTGCGCACTTCGTTTTAAATGCAAATGCCGGCATCTAGCCCATGAAAGGGCCTTATTGGGAGATATACAAGTGAACTAGGATAGAAAAGAGCGATAAATGCTGCTGTGTATCCACGCCATAAGTTGTTTAGCCAACATAAGGATTTTACATATAACACTAGCTATCCGCGCCCTGCGCTGCCTGGGTGTGATTTTATTTTCATACAAACGTCATGAAATATTCTTTACGACCTTATTCTCAGACGTACTGAATATACACATAAAATTTCATGACAATCGGTCAAGCCGTTTCAGGGGAGTTTTGATACAAACATCACACCGTGTCACAGTACACGAGAATTTGATATGACAATAAATAATTATATCTTCGTATAAAAGTCTGTTTGGAGAACGAATAACAATCAAATTAATAAAATCGTTGGATTTGTTATCGTTGTAATCGTTTCGCCGCGGCGGTAGCGAATTGCAGCGATTACCGTCGTCCATTAACTTTATCAAACTCGTTTCATCATCGAACCATTAAAGCATCCATAAAATTTGGCGTAAAACCGCATTTTCCGTTAAATTGCATGTTTGTGTCGGACCTCCGCGCTCGGGCTCACGGACACTCAAGGCATAATCAACTATTCTATAATTAAATCCAAGTACTAAATCAAAAGTAAAGGAGAAAATAATCATGAAGAAAAACAAGTACTAATCTGGATCAAACAAAGCTGTTTTAAGTAATAAAGTTGAAATCGTCAAACGGAACACAAAATGTTTACGATCAAGAGTAAGTTAGTCGTAAGCGTAATGTTATAATTTGAGAAGGTTAAATTTTAACGAAATAATTTGAGTGAGGAATGGAAGAAATGGCTCCAAATTGAGGCGGCCGCGAACCGGTTCCGCGCGCCGCCGCAAGAAAGTACTATTTTTAACGTTTTTTATTGAGATTACCCTTGAACTCGCGCTTCTTAGAGCTCGGCCGAAGAGTCAATATTTTAAGATCTGTATTCAAAACATAATACATTTGGAGATGACAAAAATTAAATTATGTAAACCGAGGAGGACGAGGAGGGTATGTTGTGAACGTTATAGTAGCTATAATTTACCTAACACTAAGATATCCCATGATACCAATCATTTACTGACAGCAAGTTAAAAAACATGATGTTCTAATAAACAAATTGAAATAAAACCCTCCGTAGAAGCGTAGACAGGAGAGAAATATTTCAAGTTACGATTTCCTTTGAATTCATCTCGTTCACAACTACCTACTTAAGTTTACCGAAAATTGGGTATACCCAATTGGGTTGGGTTATTATATACTTACCTATTTTTTATCGAAACAACTTTCAACGAACGTATAGTTACGCAGAATTTACTCATCGAAAGGAATTTATTCGTCGAAAGGAATTTCTCGCCGCACGAGTTATTCTTTTAACTACCCTATGTAATGAATGTTTAAGATATCCTGAAAACATTATAGTTTCAGCAAAAAATTGCATTCAATGAATTGAAATTCAATGAAATGATACAATCGATGAAGTGAGATTCGATATAATGATGGGTTCCCCTGAAGGACTTGTCACAAAATTTAAGACACATTGGTCAGATGCATCGCAATACTTACTATTCTGCCTGCAGTAGTAGGTACAGTACCCAAACGAAAATGTTAAGTACTTTAGTGCACTGTCATAATAAACTTCAAACAAAACATCAAATGAGAAGTATGACAATAGCAATGCGGTCGCAAAGACAAGGTTCTATGTATGCTCAACATTTTTATTGGGTACGCAGTTCCTGATTACGTAGGATCGTTTGGTCCCGAGCATAATGTGCTTCATGACGCTGACCGTTTAAGTGCACGTACGAGTATGCTATTATATCTTCCGACATTCCTAGTCCTAGAAAGCAGCAAGTCATCGAATCGGGACGCGGCGAATTCACGCTTCATTGCATCATTGCAACTTTCTTCGGATGGTGCCGCGAGTGTCGCGGAAATGCATCGCCTTCCGGTCGCCATTTACTAGTGCTATTATCGATTTAGATTTAGAGTTTATTGGTGTTTAAATGATGGTCATTATATGCGCATGCGACGTTAAGTATTGGTTACACGTGAAGACGTGCATGCATGTTAGATTATTAATCAAGTAAGTTGTTTTTTACGTGCGTGCAGATTAATTCACGTTTGGCTGAACAATATATTTGTGAAAATACATTCGTCATTTTAATAATTGCAAGTGTGAAATGCATTAGGCCTTTTTTTAAAATTAAGCACATAATTGAATTTTGCTGTCTGAAGATGGACTTCCTAGTTCACTGAACTAGGTGATGAAGTGTTTTGCTTCGTGGAGTTACTATTTTACTAATAAGAACGGCAAATTTTTTTTTTTGCCAATTTGGGTGTCTCACTGCTGGGCAAAGGCCTCCCCTCTTTTCCGTGATTCGTCCCGATTGAGTGCATGGTCCCGCCATTCGCTTTGAAACGCGTCTAAGTCATCCCGCCATGCGCAATCTCCTTTTTGGTCTGCCTCTGCTCCGGTGGCCACCTTGCGATAATAATATATATCATAGTTATTATATATAGTTTTTTTTTTGCTAAGAACTGACTTTTCTCCATTATATAAATGAGTCCATCTCCGTTATTCCATTCGCTAAACGCTAACTTTGAAATGTATCAAGCAAGAGAGCAAGCACCATAGTGGAACGCTACTTGCATCAGAACGTCCCATCATCTAATGCGAAGCTGCTATGTTGCAATATCTGTTTTACACATGATTTTTCGTGACATGGACATGAGGGAAAATTACAAAAATTCAGATTAAAATGATCAATATCTCTGAAAGTAGTAAAAAACGCTGAACATACAAAAGGGGTTACATTGATAGCTGTTTAGCTGCTCTATCAGTTCTAGGCGGGATGACGTCGGTTTCTGGGACACCCTGTATAAATACCTACATATTATTGCGTTTAACTTATTTTTTCTGTGTAGGTAGTAAGTATAACAGCAAAAGAATCCTACTCGGAGAATGACCCGAAACGTTCTTGGCCGGTTTTGTGAAGGCGGAGTGATTCGGTCCCCGCTGCGAGCAATCTGCTCCCGTCCCGTTATTAAGAGACGCACGAAGCGCCCTAAACTGGAATAATCTGAAGATTGATTGAATCTGCCGTGGCGGTTCCCTGGGGTTAACCGTTAAACAAATGAATACGTGATTATTTGTTTCAATATCTTTAGTAAAATCTTGCAAGTCATTTTGCCATGTAAAACGATTGATCAAACATGTAAATCCTATGGCAATGCAATATTACGGTAGCAACAGGATATGCTGTAGTTATCAGAATCCCACCGAGCTCGGACTTGTCAGATGGTTAAGAACATGTATGAAAAGAGGTACGTTGGCAAGAAGGCATCTCTCAAAAGAGTTTGATACTTTTTATTTCAGAAAAAATAACAAATCAAGTTTGAAGAAGCGATATACATACTATCTTGGTGGCATTTCGTTAACGCACCTGCCTACCATAGATTGTGCGATAAACAGAAAAATAATAACACTGGCCACACACACACTTAACACTGGTAACACTTGACAACGCGCTGGCCTAGTGGGTAGTGAAGTGACCCCGCCTATGAAGCTAGTGGTCCTGGGTTCGAATCCCGGTAAGGGCAGATATTTGTGTGATGAGCGCGAATATAGTTTGTTCCTGAGTCATGGATGTTTTCTATGTATTTAAGTATATATTTCTCTATATAAGTATTTATAACGTTGTCTAGTACCCATAGTACAAGCCTAGAGCTTAGTTTGGGACTAGTTCAATCGGTGTGAGATTGTCCCCTTATATTTATTTATTTACTTTGTTGATCAACAGCATTAATCCCGGTAGAGTTAATTCTAAATTAAAATCTGGTTCTCTTAACATAGACTCTAAAAATACTTGCATCCGTATCTTCATCTGTTAGCAACGACTTTCTAAGCCAACGAGAATGTGCAGAGACAGATCCAAGACTGCACTGAATGCATCAAAGAAGCCGATGCGCCCGCGCCGGCAACTTCATTAGCGCACCGGCCCGCGAATGACGAGCGATAATTATTCGCTCGCCATTAATGATTATGAGTATTATTTGAATAACTATATATCATGTTTTAGTTGCCTCCATTGAATAATTTAAGTACGTTACTTTAAAGTGTATTTATATTTTTATTCACGTATCCACTCCAACTCGTAATTACCCATGTCAGAAATTTGCATGTTACGACAGAGGGGCCTCTATTCTACAGGGTCAAACTATATTGCTTTTGACATGTTATCGTCTTGTCAACTTAACGATAGCTCTTAATTACTTGACCTGCTGGCCTATTGTCTAACGCACTCGCATTCGCAATCGCAATCGACTTCAAAGTAGAACAATTGTTTTCATTTTGTATGTAGAGCCGTCTTCGAATTGTCAAAATGAAAACTATTGTGATTGAGACGCAATAGGATTCGACATGTCAAAGGCAATATGATTTTACTTAGTAGAATTGAGGCCAAGATTTGTTTATTTATTATTCCTCATTTAAAAAACAAGCATAAGTCTTTGGCTCATATCAGATGATAGCGATAGGCATATAAATAAAAATGATTGCAGGCTTGAGTATGATACAATTACCCAATGTTAGGAAACTACCGTTTTCATAATTATCTAACTAACCGTTCTTTTAAAGATCTTAATCTTATATCGGTATCGTTGCGTAAGGAATACGAATTTAAATGTATCGCGGCAAGTGTAGGTTTAATGTTTCCCAACATGGCAGGTTATCAGTCAAGCGCGAGCGGCGGAGCGCGACCGCCGGCGACAGGTGCCGGGAGCAGTTGTTCCGCTTGACACTCCTGCGCAGGTCGTCGGTAGAACAACGTTACAGGGTTCATATTTTTATGCAGTGCAGGTATTTAAGGACAGCGTCGTTCGGATTCCGACATGAGTGTCAATTTATTAGTTACATTTTTGGTTGAAATTACTCACACGTATAAGTACAATATGTTTACAATTTAGTACCTTGTCTATTTAACGTCATGTATAAAGTGTCATATGAAATTAACACAGTGATTAAAGTGACAAGGTACTAAAGTGTAAACATATTTATGACTTCGACTGTACCTATCGTTCATTCATAGACGTACAGTACGTCATAGCAGTAGGTCATACCAGGTCTTCTCTTTCTCTAGTGACAAGCCGTCATCTACACTAATAACTATTATAAAGAGGAAAGATTTGGTCGTTTGCTTGCATCGAATAAGATCCGAAACCACTGGACTGATTTAAAAAAAACTTTCACCAGTAGAATTCTACATTATTCCTGATGAACACAGGCTGCATTTTATTTTTCTGCACGTACGGAGTCGCGGGCAACTGCTCGTAGTACACAGAAAACTTCATACAATGCAAATGAATATCGTAATATAGAATATTTACATCTACTAGTCCCAAGCGGAAGAGGGTCCCGCAGGGCGCAGGGCGCAGGCGCGGCGGCGGGGCGAGACACGGGCACTGTGGCGTGACACGGGCCATTGTGGTGCGCTCCCACGCGCCCGCGCTGCCCCACTAACCACAACTCCATACGAAGCTTCGGAATAATTGAAGTTTCTGTACTGGTACAAACCTACTTACACGTCTCACAGCTTTAGCAGTCAAAGCTAAGCAATGTAATTTAACGTGTGTACAGTCGTTTACAAAGATATGTATTTGTGGCCCTTATTTCAATGGAATTAGGTGAAAAAGTGTATACATATCTTTGTACTAGACTGTACATGTGTTTATGTGCCAGTGGATCTGTGAATCTGTCTGTCTACAGATACGTCTATAGCTTTCGAGTTTCTAAACCACCAGTTCTAAACAGATGGACTGCATTGAACGCGGAACTTAGTTTATTTGGCGTCTTTCTCAGCTATGTTTCATTTAAATCGGTTAAGCCGTTTAAGATATACTGGTTCTGAAAGAATGGTTTGCCATGGTGTGTTTGTATCTTTACTTTTTCAATCATTACCTACTTACTAACAAAAGCCCATACAAGCTATGTCGTATTATCAAACTGTTTTATTCAAAGGGTTATCATGGAATTCCTATCAATAGCCCTGGTATTTTACCATTTGTATCAAGATACTGTCGAACCGGTCCGAACGACGAGCATGCCATAGTAAAGACCGCTTCTTGCCTCAACCTTTAATTAGCGAAAATGTGGTGATTCTATGTTATACGTGACTGCTAAGGGCATCGTCGAGTTCTTTTATGCACTAGTCTAGCTTGACATTATCTTGGGCCAACATCTTAATGTTAAATCCTACAGAACATCACAATCGAGTAAGCAGAAACGCCAGCGTGCACTGGTCCAAACACTCCTCTCTTTCTCTGAATTCATCAATCTCTTTATGCCCGTCGGTTTCGGGTGCTTTTGATTTGGCACTTATTGGCGAATCTGATCACTGTATGTGCGTCTAGCTAGGGCGTCAACTAGCTAGCTAGGGTGTTCTTACAGAATATCCTTAATTCAAAATATAGAATTTTGGTTGGTTAAATAGCAGAGGTCAATCATCATCATATATCTTTTGTACATTTTAATTTAAACATTATATGAAGGTAATTTCAAATGTAGGTAATATAGGGTTTAAACCCTTGGGCCGCCACTCGCAGTCAGTGCTCTAAGCTTACGAAAAGAATAAGCTGTTAGAGATCGTCTAAGTAGAAATGACGCGCCTCCTTTGCCTTTCTAGAAACTTCATTGGCTTAAAAGTCAAGTTACATAAACATAAGCCTCCAAAATGAAAATAAACAAAATTCATAATATTTATTCAGTAGAAGAAGAATCATTAGTAGAAGATTGACATAATTCAACAAAATATTTATTCAGTAAATAGGCCACATGAGGGCTCTTTTACACGTCGGTAATATAGGGTGAGTCTACCAGCGCTTCGGACAAGACCGTCATTGCGGAGAAGAAGCGCCGCAAGAAACTCCAGCAGAAGGTCATTTTTTCAATTATAAAAACATAATAGTACACAAACATAAACCAGCTCTATGCTACATTGGCGTCGTCAAACTCTCATCGGTTACGTTAAAGAATACTACAGCTGCCAATGGAATCTAATGCTCCAGATAATGAGGGAGGAATACCGCCGAGGCTCTGTTTCCGCGTTTACGGGCACTTGGCAGCGCGGGCGCAAGTTCCAGCCAGTAATTAGGTAATGCCCATGCGTGGACACTGCGGCTCGCTGCGATTGATTGCTGCGGCTGAACGCTTCCGACTGTAGGTATAGTCTATACTTTTAGGTATTTAAAAAAAGTAAATATTCCAAATCACGTGACTTTGTTAAACAACCAATCAAACTTTGACGGCAGCCAATATAGAAGCAGAACACTGTCTATTTCTATTAGCTGACGAACTATATCACGTGGTTGTTTTGTTTAAAATTTTTTAAATGCCTAAATGTATAGACTTATAGGTGGCCTCTATTATACGTAAACAATATTCCTTTTGACGTGTTATGGTATCGTCAACGTTACGATAGCTCTTATTTTTTTGACGGTAATGGCCGCAAAGTTAATAACGATACCATTACATGTCAAAAGTAATATTGTCTTATCCAGTAGAATAGAGGTCCTGATTGGGTTTCGGGTCGGTATTTTGATTAATTAGGTGTTTGACCAGTGCTGTTGGGTGCGTTTTTGTGGAATAATTATTTATATTTTTAAGTCAGCAGTTAAGTTAACCCAATACTTGATGGTGTTTTATACATTACTAGCTGTTGCGCGCGATTCTGTCTACGCAGAAAAATAGCTTTCCAATGGTGAAAGATTTTTTGAAATCGGTGCAGTAGTTTTTGAGGTTATTCATTACAAAAATACAAATATACACAAATAAATTAAATTACAACTAAAACCCCTTAAACAAACGCCATTAGCATGATTGTAAAATTAATTCCTTAATTTAACGAACACTTCACAAAATTAAGTCAGTTTTCGAAGGCCTTTGTCATTCATAATCCGGGCTACTGCATATTAATAAGCGCACCTGGTTGAACATTTCCATACAAATTAAACACAAGTAAGTCTACAGTAAAACATTCAGCAAAAAACGCGAATAAATAACTCGCGAGAACAACAAAGTGTCCGCTACAATAGCGTTTTGATTCTGACGCAAACACGTATATTAAAATGATAAGTGTTCAAAAGTTTACAAAACACGTACTCGTATTTGTGACCCCTTTCGGAGTTCAGTCCCCTTAGATAAATGGTTCTTTAGCCATTGTCGAACGTTGTGTGAACCAAACTGGTTCCCGGGAAGAAAATCTTGATACGTCACAGCTTTGCATTTGCATTCGTATCTAATAAATTATTTTTTTAAGCCGGTATCCGAGCGAGTGCGCGACCCGTTACTCTCGGAAAGGTTACTCGCGTTTTATGACGCAGTTATACTCGGAATTTGGATATCTTCGTTCATATTTTATTTCTGTAATTTTAAGATGAGTTTCGTAATGGTCCGTTGGTTAAATTCTACTTCGAAAAATAACATATCTACCAGTGTTTATTTTATAATTTAGATCACCTTTTTAACCTTAGTTTGATGATACTTAAGACACCTTCTAAGATGTTAAAGTAGTTTTCTTTTCCCCGGGAGTGGGGATGTTTTTTCGCTCCTCTCACTTTTAAGATGCTTAAGTTTATTCTGCTCTAATATCACCATTAAACTATTTATGCAAAAACCGGTGGTACATATAGCTGGATAATAAAAAACAGTGGCTAAAACTTTTTACACAAATATTTTTTCATAAATGCTATAGCTACTCAAATTTTTAATCAAACCAAAACAAAATATTAAACAGCAACTGATTTACGCCATGTTTATTTTTATAAACTCATCACACCATTGACTCCTAACAACTCCCAAGTTTAGCGCAAACCCCTAATCCTTTGTAAGCCGGTATTACATCACGTATAGAAATTAACCAGCATTGTCTGCCGAGGGGTGCGCCGGCGCCGGCAACGCTGCAATAATAATGCACTCGATGTGTCCACGTTTGATCGAACGAATTCTACAGCTGGCGAGCACGAGTCACAGAAGGCTATATCGATTGTTTCCCTATTTCAAAATTGCTAAGCAAATAAATTAAAAGCTTAAAAGTTTTTACAAAGCATTCATTCAGTACCTACGCAAATTGTGCTGACTGATTATTTACTGGCTTGTTTTGTTGTCTCTGCCTAGTTGGATATTTAGAGGATATAAATTACGTTAATCTAATTAACCATGAACAGTAAAAAGAGAAACGGGATACAGACGAGTTAAATATGTGTACAATTTAGTACCTTGTCACTTTAACCGCTGTAACAAATTATATATGGCAGTTTAAACTGGACCGTACTATCTTCTAAATGTATGTATAAAAGAAGAAACTGACTGACACACTCGTATCAACGCACGCCGCTGAGAGATTCTAAACTTAGAACGTAGGTTCCTTATGAGGTCTAGGGTGTAGGGGTGCAGTAAGAAAGGGTTTTCGTAAATTCAACCCCGAAGGGGTTAAAATAGAGTAGCGGAAAACTAATTTTACGCTGATGAAGTCGCGGGCGTTCTCTCGTAAACTAATAAACTTATAACTTTAGATGGATCATAACATTACACAAATTGTTTGTCTGTCAATCCATACTATTAAAAATGTGAAAGTAACTTTATCTGTATATTAGGCTTTCAGGGTTAAACCACTAAACTCATCTGCAATTTAGGAGATAGCTTGAACCCCCAAGAAAGGAGATATAAATGACTTCTACGCCAGCGAAGTCGCGGGAGATTTGGATTAACTTTACGTAGTATACATTTATTAGCCGTCTGGATTTGTAAAAATAAAATAATCAACCTCTTCTCCGTCCCACACTTGCTCCCGCTCGCAGCTTGCGCCTGCGCCGGCGGGCGACAGTTACGCGATACAGTTTATTTATATCAAGTTGTAAACGTCAATTTGATGAGCATTGTCAGTTTACGAGCGTCGCGACTCACGGTGACTTTGTGACGTAACGACAATGGCGCGGAACATGTTTATTATGAGGATGGAATGAGGAAGGGCGAGTGATGTTCAAGGGGGTGCTTATAGAATAGGGAAACGTATAAATATGCATCATCATATTCATCATTTGAACGTTTTTTTGAAGTTACGCCATGTTATTCTGTCAAAGATGTCACTTTACAATTTCATGATCTAACGGTCTGTTCCCACTTCCATTGACAGTTTAATTGATAGAACTAGTGGGAATTTTTATTCCTTATATTTTCATTATTTCAAGGACTTCAGATAATATAATTAGTGGGAATGTTTTTGTCCCAGTACCTAGTTCTATTTTATTAAAAATAATTGAGTGTCACTAAAACCGTTAGTGAAAAAAATGCATTCAATAATAATATAATATAAAATACCTATGCGTAATAATAAAAGAAAATATTCGTCATTTTAATATACTTTTTAATAAAATAAAAACATACATTACATTAAATCACGCCTGTTTCCCAGAGGGGTAGGCAGAGACCACTTCTTTCCACTTGCTACGATCTTGACAAATTTCTTTCGCTTCTTCCACATTCATAGATCGAGTCATGCACGCACGTCGGTTTCGGATACTTAAGATTCGGCCCTTTTCCAGTATTTCTCCGATTTGACTCGAAAAAGTATGCCTAGGGCGGCCCCTTCCGACCCGTCCACTCACTTTCGATCTGTATATCTCTTTAGTCAATCTTCTTTCATCCATCCTTTCCAAATGACCGAACCATCGAAGCATGCCCTTTTCAATCTTAGTCAAAACACTGGGAAAAAAACATTTTTACTAGTTCTATTATCTGAAATCCTTTAAATAATGACATGGAATAGACCTATCGAACCGGCAAACTGTTAAACTCGAGTTCGGAACCCTAAAAGTACTATCAGACCATTGGAACCTTGACCCACCATAGAACTGTGTCACAGAGACGTTATGATTCAAGTCATAAGAAGTGTCAAACAAATTGTTTTTTAATGTCACTGTGACACCGTTCTATGGTGGGTCAGGGTTCCATTGGGCTGATAGTACAAACAAGCTCGACGGTAAATAATTCGTCTTGAAATTAAGAAGCGAGTGGTTTTATATCTAACTAGGCCTTTATTCCACTAAGTAATAAAATATTGCTTTTTGACATGCCGTACCGTGAAAATTTGACACATTTCTTTGAGATTTAACTATTAGTTACGATTTTTAACAATTAGTTAGTTTAACTACTAATCAAACAATAGGTCCTAAGGGGTAACCTATCGCAACCTCGAAATTTTTTTGACCGAATTTCATTTCACCGTAAACGTTTCGCTTTTTATCGTTTCTCCGATGGCACGTGTCGTCAATTTCTTACTTCACTATTTTACATTACGTAAACATATCTTTAGTCCGAGTAACTTTTCACCTTATAGTCACTTGCCCTATGTATTGTTACGTATGTTATTTCATAGCCTATTTTTCATTACACCAATGCTACAAATAGCTTAGGGATCATTACGTATTTTGTTTCGTAACCAAATTTTCACTTCATCAATGCTACATATAGATTTCACTAAGTTACGTCAAATATTCATTTTCGCCCAAAAAATATTACTTGTAATTAGTTTTAGTAGAAAGACGAATTAGGGCAGAACCGGTTCGGATAGGTTAGGTTAGAAGGCCAAGGCGGGAGCTCTGCTCCCGCCTTGGCCTTCGAGGTTATTTCTTTTTCTGCCCAGAAAATATCAAACATAACATAGTCGATTTAATAATAGGTAAACTATTAATAAAACAATCCATTACATTGGGCAAAGGATACTAAGGTAAAATCAGAAATGGGAAATAGATAAATTGACAAACCATTACATTGGACAACTGTTTATACGCCGAAACCAGTAATAGGGAATAGATAATTTATCAAATCAGTAAAAAATCAAAACAAGTAATGACTAAATGAATATATTCGAACTCATCTTTCGGGTAAACGTAAAAAAAACCAAACCATAATTGTCGAATAATATTTGTCGAACCAAAATTCGGACAAACATTTTTCGGGGTTCAGATAGGTAACCGTCCTAAGGGCCACTTGCACAGAAAATTTAACACTGGGTTATGACACTAACTTGAGTTAGTAAACGTCAGATTCATACGAAAACTGACATTTGAACTCGAGTGAGTGTCTTAAACCAGTGTTATTTTTTTGTGTAAGTGGTTCTTAATTACTTACCTAGATATTGATTTTATCTTTGTATCGGTTTCTTTATAGGTATTTTAATTTGTCCAAAGAGAAGAGGTAAGCAGCTCGTGGTTTATCAATCTAAATCAATTGCCGAGAGTGCCCCCCCCCCCCCCATGGATGATTGATTAGCCTTCCGCTCCACTTCGGTAGCGGGTCATCGATTTCACAAAGTTATCATTAACTCTTAAGAAAATCTGGAGAATAGGTACTGTGATCTCTATCTAACTATGCCGTTTCTTTAGTTTAGGTACATGCTAAGGAATTTCTAGGTTTTTTTTTTTTACATTTAAATTGTGTTATAGTGTTTTAAATCTTCATAGACACACAGATGCCATGAAGTTGGTTAAGATTGTAAACCTGATAAATTCATTTTTACAGATATATTTACAGGCGGCTAAAGTGTTTATACGTTCTAAAAATCATAACTTACAGTATAAAAAATGTTCGTACATGTGGTTTTTAGAGATTCGGATCTCTAAACACACTGAGCATGGTCCGACATCTTATCTTATCTTACAGAGGGCCCGTTAGGATACACTCCGACCCTTTAGGATCTTTTGTGCAATTAAGTACCCTCTTACACACTCAGTCGTTCGAATATGCAGGTTTTCTTACGATTTTTTTTCTTCACCGTAAGAGCATCGGTGACCGCGGGGGTTCGAACTCTGTACCTTACGTCGTAGGGTTTTGGACATGTAAAACTCTGTTTTATCAAGGAATAAATAAATAAATAAATAAATAAATAAATAAATAAATAAATAAATAAATAATAAGGCTTACGATCATGAGTCGACCCCCTAAGCCACTAGGCCACCGACGCTCTCATGGTCCCACATGCTCTTGCCCGGTTTTTTTTCTCTAGTTACACTGCATTCCTACTAAATCCTACAACATTTTACACTGACGAGAATGTCTTTAGGAACAAGAATTATAATAAGAATAAGAAAAGTTTTATTGCCACACATCAAGAAAGTTTATTTAGGACTTAATACATTTAAGTCCTAAATTGTCTCGGTCGAGTGACAAAGGAGCGGGCTCATAATTCATAATTCATAATTCATAATTCATTTATTCATTGCAGTTATGGGTTTTACAAGATCTTAATAATAACAAAGTATACGATACGTCCCAGCATAAACCCTGTGTGCTGCGAGCGAGAGTCCTTTCCACACACACACGCACGCACGCACACACACACACACACACACACACACACACTAAAAGTAACAAACACAATACCTCTGCTTGCTCTTTACAGCAGAAAAAATATAACGATAAAAAAAAACACTAAAATAATCATTACAAAAAAATTGACGGAAATGAGATCTTTATCTAACCTACCTAAATTTACTTAAATTAATGCCCTCATATGTATAAATAAAAAAATAGAAATATTTGAATATTTGAATAATACTGAACTACTTATAATTGCTTAAGTTTAACTGCTTGGCCTAATGTATCGCTCGGCCATGTCGAATGGAGGCCCTGGGTGCCACGCCGACCTATCGCCTCTGCCCAAGTAACACGTAACCTATATATTAACCAAAATGGATATGGATTTATGTCCAAAAGTCCGAATAACACTTTTAATTGGCATCGGCAAAGATAAAATAGTTTTTAGTAGCATTTGGTTCGTTTCGAAATGCTTAAAGCTATACTATACTCTTAAATAAAGATTAAACTCCTACCAAAGCATCAGGTATTTATAATATACAGCTACTTAAATAGCTTTTACACTTACACAAAGGTTAAAGTCTTATAATAGTAATTTGAAAAGCCCAATACATTAAATAAGCATTAACGAAATATTTTATACTGCACAGAGCTGTAGTGGCAATTTTTTAACATTAAAAACTTTTTAATGATCTGTGTTTGTGTTCATTTAATGCTAGTCCTATAGTAACATTCACTAAACAATGAATAAAATCTTAACTCCGTTTTCTTCCTAATCTGTTTCTTCAATAAAGCTTTTAGTCGTATATTGATAATAAAGAAATGTATTACAAACAAACACGATAGAAACTAATCACTATGGTGTATGTATAATGGCAGCAAACATTATAATGTTCTTATGAAGTGTTGCAATATACCTGAATACTATTATTGAGTGTCTTATACTTTGGTAAACAGGCTCAAAGTATTTTGGTTAGCTATAGTAAAATTAACAGCATTATTATACTTTCGTTGAATGCGTAAAGCATTTATATTATCTGACGCCATTTGCTTTCTGTTTCCCCTTGTTACGGAAACAATTAAAATGATTAAAAGTGACTAAAATCTGATTAAAAGAGCACTTTCTATAATTTTACTTTATGCGCGGTGCCTATAAAATCAACTCTATATATATTATTATAATTTTACAAAACATATTCAGAGTCGATTATAATTTTCTATATTTTTGTGATAAAAAGCATTATCACGAGGGCGCGTGGAAATATTACCACAAAACTTAACATGTTTTCACAGTAAACTGACATCCGCAGCTGAATTTCACCCATTAAAGAAAATTCAATATTATTTTTCACAATTATTTACAATACTCGCGAATCTTCACTCAAACTCGCAATAAATACTAAATGTAACCATAACTTTTTTTAAATCTATTGAGAAATTCTTCTGAAATAAAACAATTAGCATTTGAATATGTTCCCATTTAGAGATTGTATATTAATAAGGTGTATATTGGCTGTACTGTGGTCGCAATAAATGCTTTAAGTCTAGTGATTTGTTCTTTACCGACTTCAATAATAACTTTGTGCAATCATTGTAATGCTACTAAGCAGCCTTTATAAAGCTCAATGCTGTATAATTTGGGGCCCAAATTGCTCTTAAAAAAGCTGTAGAAAAGTAAATACAGCTGATATAGGATTTTCATATAATGCTTTGCGCGTCAGTTCGTGCTGTTGTATGTTTTTTATAATGGTGTTTTGTGTTACTTGGGTGACCACCCAACCGCGAGAAGGAAGCGGCGATAGACTTGTTTCGTCGTAATCGAGCTTTGTTTCCCTCTCAGCGCGTGGCGTTTGCAGAACAATGGGGATTTTGTAATGCTGAGCCACCCACCACCGACTAGTTGGGGGAAAGTCTAGTATCAAAATGTCTGCATTTGTGTTTTTTTTACCTTGAATTATACACCGTTAGTGCCAAGATTTAGTGTTACAACAAATCGCTTTAGGACAATTTCATGGCAGAGAGTAACGCAAGTTACCAATTTCTAGCATTCGGCTTGTTTTTTACTTATATTTCAAAATAGAAGGATTCATTTAGCTCTATATACGTGATTAAATTTGTATCTAGAAAACAATGAGCATTCAAAGTTTCAAAGAACTCTCATTGAAATAGTAACTTTCGTTACATTATCGTGGAATTACCCTTTAGAGGATTGCTGAAAGTTAACATACAAAATGCAATAACTTTTCTCTCCCCTTAAACCAAGTTAAATTTTTAGGTCTATTGTTGCAAGTTAGGACCATAATTGTGTAGTTTTACTTCCTAGATATTATGAAAATCTAGGTCTGTACTTTTTTTTTCAAGAAAATATTCCTTGGATTACAAACAATATATTCAAATATCGTGGAAATCACTTGGTTTAGGGACTGAGAAACGTTATGGCCCTGAGTTAATATTTCGAAATTTTGTTTTTTTAATAATAATATAATTATCCCAACAATATTCGAATGGTAATGATAAGTCTAGTAGCGTTTTTATTTCAAAACCGGATCACGTTAACACGCCGAGATGTTCAGTGGCTTCCCCTTCTAACGCTTCAAAGGATCAAGAATGCAGCTCTCCACTATACCAATTTAATCCCTATTCGTATTACAACATGGTTGATTTAATTATTTTGGGACATGTGAAAAAATATGAGAAGCAGAAATAATTATACCGGTTGTCAGGTTTGATATAATCAAAGCGTTTTTTGTGGGAAGGTAATTAGGGAAGATTTGAAAGGGCCTAACGGTTCCGTTGGAGCCCTGCGCGGTAACGTTGATCCGAGGGGCTTATCCATTGTTTATTTTTATTGTAAATTACATTGAATATATTGGCTAAGTTATTTTATAGAAATGCGAATGTATGCGGAAGTAGTTAAGTTTATTTAGGCAAATGAAATTTAGTTCAACACTAAAAGTATTACAATCAAATGCTTGGTGTAATGGTCGGAAAGTAGAGAACGCACTATAAGTACAATGTAAAGTTAAAAATCTTTATTGTATATCACACCAAGCTAATGATTAGATAATGTAGGTACCTTGTAAGTTCTTCTGTATGTAATTTTTTCATTAAAAATTAATACCTACGTGTAAAATTACTGTTACTGTTAATTAATAGATTTTTTCATAATACATACAATAGGTATCCATGAGTGTGCAAGGGCTCAGAAATTTTACTAATGTGCTGAGTAAAAGTTTGAATACATACATAAATGAGTATCGAGTTCCTTAATTAATACCGCATCAGTAGACATTACAATTTTAAAACGACACAGTTTTTACAAAGCTTTTTTGCTTCCTCATTTAAGTCTCGTCTCGATAATGGGTTCCGAACAAAAGACTTCAACGGGCGCGCGCTCAATGAACTGCAATGTTCAATTCAAATCTAAAAAGCAACTCGCGGTTTTTAGAGAAAACAAATAACTCCGGTCCGATGTATTGTGCAACGAACAATCAGTCGGGTAAAGAGTTAATAGACACGTGAACGACCCTGAACAATGGCTGTCTCAATCGAGAACCAATGGTTCCTAATGTATTTAGCTAGAGCATTTGGAAAAACATTTCGATAGATGAATCTTAAGGCTGCGGTTCCACCAGAGATGTGCAAGGTAGCTAAGCGGCGCGGGGCTGTGTAACGAGAGGTGTAACGGTGTGAATGTTTCCACCAAAGATGTGCGAGGTAGCTGAGCGGTGCGAGGATGCGTAGCGGGCTGTTTTTAAATAAGACGCTGCCTCGCAACACATCCCTCGCAACACATTCCTAGCAACACATTCCTCGCACACATCTTTACCTTCTTTTGTTTGTACAAAAACCTCGCTCCACTGAGCTGTTTCCACCAGAGCTAAGCTAAGCGAGGATAGGTAAATTAAGTGTTTCTATTGGTTCATGACAAACACATCCCTCGTAACGCATCCTCGCACATCTCTGGTGGGAACGCAGCAGATAGTGATTTTTGTTAGAAGTGTTAGATCTCACAGAAACTTGTCGAAACTGGTAGACCACTTTCTTGGCTGACCGTACCTAAGATTCTTTAATTATTCTTCGTTAGGTCCGTATAAAGGGCTCTGCCAAACAACTTTAACTTTACATAAATTGCCCATTTTTTGTTAGGTTTTGATTATGTTTGGACTATACATATACATATTCATATTTTATACGAGTATACTAAATGTTCACAAATAGCCTGCCGTTAAAAACCATTGAGAACTCCTGATAGGTATAGGTGAACCTAACATCGTCCTTGGTGTATTTTTAGAGCGAGGGCGAGGCTCAAGTTAGAGCTGTCTGTCTGTTGGCATGTAGGTATCTACGGTAACAAGCGTTAATTTGACACCAATTTCTAGAAATGGTTATGCTTAAAGTCATTTGTAACTGTTAGGAAACTCAACCCTATTGTTGTAGAATATCTGATTGACTTTGCACCTAAGGTGGGTACCAAATTTTATCTCGTGGCTGTATGTAAAGAAAATAACGTCCCTATAGTGATGTTAGCGAGGGTTTGCGCAGGCGTTCTTGCTCGCTTCGTGCGAAACATAACAACATAACATAATGGACGGGTTTGAGGAAAATATTTCCTTTGTTTCCGACTAATTAGCGTGGGGGCTTTTAACTTTTTATACACACTGACAACACGCGAGGATTCTCATATGGGCTCGTCGGCCTCAAACCACTAAAGAAGCTTTCAAAGCTCTGTCAGATGAATTATGGCATTCCAATATTAAAAAATATAAAATAAATTAACAGTAAGCATCATTAATACCCATTTCCAATCAAAACGCAGGGGAGAATAAGTAAACAAATAAGTCTTAGGTACATTAATTAATATTACCAAACATTGACTTTTTTTCTATTACTGCACAGTCTGGCAACCCCTCTGGGTCCCTTTTACTTAGATTGATTTGAAAGGGATGACACTAGTGTTGCCATTTTTTTACAAGACATTTTTCCGGACTATAATATTCCAAGGATATTTCCAAACGTGGTTTTCTCTGTGGGTTTACTTTCTTTATCCATGGTAAGATTTTTTATCTATAGTCAAGTTTACGATGTCATGGTAACCTTCTGTTTATTTTCATTATTCTAGCAACCTGTCAAAATTCTCGGTTATGTTTCAATCAAAAAAAGTGAAATACCGTATTGTGTAATAAGTTAATAACTCCTGTTATCCTGTAAATAAACAATATCCAGTTTAGGTCGGAGTCAGTCAAATAATTACTGATGTCGATGCGCCTGGACATGCGGCTCAGGCAGATCGTCCTCATGTTTCGATGTGCTAGTTGTATAGACAGCCGAATTTGAAACGTTGATGGACCTATCGTTAAGGTTGGTGGAAAGTTGTGCTAACGACGTGTTATAATTGTATTTTTGCAGGTATTAAGCGTCGGTGGCCTCTAGGCTTAGCGGGTCGACTCGTGATCGTAAGGTACCAAGTTCGAACCCCCGCGGTCACCATGTACCTACCAATTACTTTTTCTAACTTAAGTGCACTATCCGATGCTCTTACGGTGAAGGAATAACATTGTGAGGAAACCTGCACATTCAAACAGCTGAGTGTGTAAGAGCCAAGAGGGTAATTGCACAAAAGATAGTAAAGGGTCAAAAGTGTATCCAAAAGAGCTTATCTGTAAGATAAGATAAGACAAGGTAAGGCAATCAGCCAAGTGTCGATAGTGTGGTGTCAGTTGCTCATCAGTATCGGTGGTGGTGTCTCCCTTAAACGCGTCTATGTTCATCATCATCATCATCAGCGGCAAGACGTCCACTGCTGGACGAAGGCCTTCCCCAAGGTTTTCCACAACGATCTAGTGAACTCTTAGTGCTACAAAGCTTTGGCATAGTTAGACGATTCAAATACGCCAACAAAGTTTATTTATTTATTTATTTATTTATTTATTTAAGGAGAACCAACAGCTTTTACAATTACGATAGTAGCTTAAATAGAGGTACAGAGCCAATTACAGGAACTCACAAATAGATATAAATTAAGAAATATACACCTTAGTGCCACGCACAGCAGTGCCACAGCCACACAAACATTAAACAAAACAATGCACAATGCTAAAAGAATTTAAAAGAACTGCGAACATTCATAGAATGCTCGACTCACTATGCTCGCTTATATATCAGATTGCAACTGGTATACCGCTCATTCAAAACACAATCTAGTTAATTTACGCCTCACAGAAGGAATTACACAGTTAAATATATCAATATCAAGCTCTCTCGTCAAATTATTCATTCTTCGACTAGCACGGTTAAGAAAACTATTCTGTCTGTATCTGGACGATGTACGCTTAAGAGAAATGGGGGGAAGTGTCTTTTGGACCGAGAGGGAGTAACGAACGATAGTTCCCGGAGCAAATCAGGACAGTCAATGGCGCCAGTTGTGATTTTAAGAAGGAAAAGAGTATCAGCTATGTCACGACGCTTACTTAACGGGACCAGATGGTGTTTCTTACAAATACTCAAGTAATTAGTTGAATTGTAAGGACACTTTAGTTTGTAACACAAGTATTTAACAAATTTTATCTGAACACGCTCAATCCTGTCTATGTAAGTATTGTAGCAAGGATTCCAAACTTGAGACGCATATTCGAGTTTACTGCGAACTAGTGCGCAAAAAAGAATCTTCAGTGTTTTAGCCTGAGTAAAATAAGTAGAACTACGCATTATAAAACCTAGCGTTTTCAATGCGCTACCTATGATACCATCAATATGGGTGTTAAATAGAAGTTTGGAATCATGAACTACCCCAAGGTCACGCATAGATTGAACCTTATTCAGAGGCTGACCTTTAAGTGTGTAAGTAGTAGGAATTAGGTTACGTTTCCGCGAGAATGTCAGAGTGAAACATTTCGATGGATTCAAATCTAACTTATTATTCAGACAATACTCATCAAGTCGCACAAGATCTGATTGAATCAACGACGAATGATAGCTTGACTCTATCTTCCCATAGATCTTCATGTCATCAGCAAAGCAAAGAAGTTTAGAATAAATGAAGCATGTACTAATGTCATTTATAAAAATATTAAAAAGCAATGGTCCAAGCAAAGAGCCCTGGGGGACGCCACTCGGTACAGTCACCCATCCAGAGATGTATTTATTGATTACCACTGCCTGGGACCTATTGTCAATGTAGGAAGAAAACCATCTTAATAGATCGCCACTGATTCCGATATCATACAACTTGGATAATAAAATAACATGGTCAATCCGGTCGAAAGCCTTACTATAATCAGTGTAGATTACATCTACCTGAGTGTTATCATCCATTGCACCAGTGACATACTCGTTAAGAAGCACAAGATTGGAGACCGTGGATCGGCGCTGCAAGCAACCGTGTTGGATAGGGCTAATATAATGTTTTATAGCGCAGTATACTTGGTTATAGACAATTTTTTCCAACACTTTAGATAGTATACATAATTTAGAAATAGGTCTGTAGTTTTGCACTTCAGTTTTTGGCCCTTTTTTATGGATAAAATTATAAGTTGTAATATAAATCTCAAAAAATAACTAGTTCATGTAAAGGTTTTTTTTTTACTTTACATATCGAGTGAGGTATCATTGAATAGCTCTTAAAAAATATATTGTGCATGTTACTATCATATTATTGATTTTAAAGAGAAAAATAGGTTTTAAAGTATTATCCGTATAGGAATTAATGAAACCAAAAAGTGTAATTTTCACTGGAGTTATGTGACTGTTGACTTCGCTTGGATCGATTTCTGTCATGGCGTCATTGTTACTAGTTTGTACATATTTGTGTTTTGTTCGCAGTTCCAGGAGTGTTTGCCAGCGTTTTTATTTCGCCTGAGATGTCTACGGGAATAAGAGAAATTTGTAAATGCCCTTCTTGGTTCGGGGTGTGTACAAATTACGATACAATTTATGTATGCCTACCTACCTATTATTTACTTTGCTAATATTTTTTCAAGGAATTTTCCATTTAAATCTATCAAGTTTTAAGTTACATGTTTCTATTTGCAGGAATCGCCCTATGATTGGAATAGTTTGCTTATTTAAGAAACACGCGCAAGCTTCTCCTGAAACTAGCGACTTAACGAAACTAAACTGAAGAATGATTACAGAACATAAATAATAAATGACTTAATATTGACTATAATTAGACCACATGCCCATTTAAAAATAAATTCAAAGTTCAAAATATTTATTCAGTAAATTAGCAAAATGAAGGCTTTTTTTCGCAATAAAACCAATCCGTTTAAGACGATTGTAATCAGAGTTAATCCCCATAAGGACTTTAAGTTGACTAATTGTAATCATTCCCTCCCCAGCGCGTCCGACGCCTCGGTGGCCAGCAACAAAGACCATAAAAGTATCATACTCTGTTTGATCTCCTACGTAGTTATTATCTCACTTTGTTACTTTTTTCAACACTATCGCAATGTACGCGTATAAAATATATTTTTTAAGAAAAATATGTTGTCACTCACCTAAAATGCTACGCTGATCCCCTACTTAAGATAAATATATTTCCGTTCAAAATTAAAAAAAGACGGACCTGAGCAGGCTTACAAGGTTTGCAAATAATACCCTATGCTGCTGTCAATAAGATTCTTATACAATAAAATGTATAACAGTTTACGTCCTAAAACCAACAGTATAGTCGTAAGCTTATGTGTAGCGTCGCGTGCGTGTGCGACCGTGCGCGCGCGCACGCAGGTCGTGTCCCGCGAGGACTTGTACCTCTCCTCCGCATAACCACATATACTCTATACCAACTAACTTGTCTGATATAGTAAACACTTTTATAACCTCAAAATGCATAGTTTTTGGCTAATGGGTAAGGACCAAAAAGTTGTCCACACTAACTCAATCAATTAAATTTTCTATGAAACTTTTCCGTTGTGACACGAAAATTAGCCATACAAAATTGTAGGGATAGTTTTTGTCGCACAACGGAACTTTTTTCGTCTTCATCCTTTGTATGGTTAACTGCGCTTAACTGTGGTCCAACTTTTTGGTCCTCATCCTAATACCGCCGTATTCTGGTGAATAAAGACCTCATTTTGCACACTATTTTGCACTGATTTTATTGATGGATTTTTCTGACAAACTTCTTCAGCCTTTTTAGGTTTTAAACGTGTTTACTAAATAAGGCAAGTCAGTTGGAATGGAGTGTAGCGTTCTTAATCCGCGACGCCCCGCCATTTAAATTGATGTTGAACAGTAGCGTCTTATGTCCCACAAATTTATTTCAATTTTATTATGCTGGCTGTACATACTCGTCGAGACGAGAGAGAGTGTGTAAACATACTGCTCTCATGTTGTCTCCCTCGTTTTTTGCCTCGCCAATAGCCATGTTCCAGGTCGCGGTCGGATTCACCCCGAGACTCGACGAGTGTGTACGGCCGGCATTACTTTATTATACACGTACTGTGGTATTGTGATTTGTCGTTAAACTCTCTATCTACTTAGCAATGGCATTTTAACTATGTATTTGTATCAAGTTTTGATTAAATATTTTTCTCCGATACTTGTGTTATTTACCCCTAATTAGTGTCCCACTCCTGCGCAAAGGTTCCGGTAGCCGTCAAGAGAGGTCCAAAATAAAAAAATGACAATATTCACAACGGTGGATTCTCAGTTCAAAACTCAATTGATTTCGAACTTTGTATAAGACTTTAAGGTCCGTATTAATAAACTCATCTTGGATGAGATACCCGTCACAAGATACGTCAAAGTAAACGTCAAACCATAGAAAACTCACTTTTGACGCATCTCGAGACGAGCATTAGAGTTGAGATTAGTTTATCAATACGACCCTAAGTCTATAAAAACATTGTTTCATGGGATCTAGGACTAAGTAGATTGCGGGCGGTAGTAACCGAGGTTGCTGCCTACAATAGACGCACAAATAGGTACCGTAACTTGTATTTGTAGGGGATGACTCGTGGTCACACCAGGCCCCTATCCCACAAAAGTTTACAAGCGTACAATTTGACAAATTTGTACGGATCTCCATACAAAAAGTTGACAAATTTGTTAAATTGTAGGCTTGTAAAGTTTTGTGGTATAGGGGCCAGTTTGTCACCACAGTGCTATTCGCTTTAGTCGGTTATTCGTCAGAAATAATTTTTATACCGCAAAAGTAGGTAGGTTAGGTTTGTTAGGTATCTTAAGATGCCCGAAGGGCAAATCGCTCAGAAATAGGAGCCCTGCCATAGGCAGGGCTCCGTCGAAAGGCACTGGGGTGACAAACTGGGGTGACCACGAGTCTGCACCCGTATTTGTCAACATAAATCTGAATGTTCACCTTTGTCAATAAATGGAAAAATGGAATGTTGGCTTAACTACACACAGATGGCATCCTTCCTTTCCCTATCGCGTGTCTATTTTGTGTTCACGCGCATCGTGTCTGCGAGGACTTTTTGTCAACCGGCATCGTAACCGGGTAGTGATTTAGGTTTATGTAACAAGATTTACTTCCTCAAGTAAAACCGTGAGACGGTTAAGTTAGACTTGGGCGTTACGTGCCTAAGAGGTTATGTAAGGTACTTAAGTTTACGCATATACCTGAAAAAGTAAGTACAAGCTAGATATAATAGCAGGTGATTGACGTTAAGTATCGTTGTTCGGTTATCCTTTGTGCTAATCCAGGGCCTCTATTCGTAGTAGTTCGTAAAAACGATATCGTATGTGACTTGTTATGTTATGGTATTGTTTTTATAACTCGACCGCCATTATTGTCAAGTTAGTATGAGCTATCAAAACGTAGTCAATGCGATAACAGATCAAACAAATCTGTTTGACTGTTTATGCATGGTTAAAAGATCATACAAACATCTTAACATCCTCATAAACGAAAAAGTTGAATAATATATTAAAATCGAATAAGATATATACAGGGTGTCCAGAGAATGGACAAGGTTCCATCCATCGACAGGGCACCTTAGGTTGGTCCCTAAAAAGCAAATTTAACGAAATTGGTCGCTTAAATTTACCTATTCTTTCGAACTGGAATGTTAAAACCGAGTTTTTTTTTATCTATCCCAATTAAGTAGGTACCGAGTTAATTACCAATAACATGGTGTTTTAGTCAAATTCGCTCTTAGTGATTACTAATAGCAATATCTTTAATTTGTAAAGAAGGTAAACATCTTAGCCTAAGTGTGCAAAATGTGGTTACAGAATTATCAAAAAGTTTTTAGAGTTGTTGGTAATTCTGTAGCTCTGCCTACCCCACTCTGGGAATGGGGGCGTGAGTTTATGTATGTATGTAAAGAAGTAAACAGCATGTATTATACCATTTTAGAATCAATATTAGATGCACAATTTTTCATAATGTTCCTCGCTCCAGTCTTCATACATTTTTTATTCACCGCAAGCAATCATACTCGCTGTAAATATTAAAGAAAAATGTGTTGTTACTAATTAAGACCCAATTAACAAGAAACCCATAACGCTCTAATACACATCCGTTAGCGTCACAATTAGAGAATTTTTAGCAACAAACAGAACGAGAAAAGCTCCTCATTTGTGGCCTAGGCGGTCATTAAAGTGAAGGAAGAGACCAAATTATTAAGAAAATAGAAAAGTTCGATTATCTCGAAAACCACGCAACTTTTACTAAACCTATAAGTACTTTTTAGGGACCAGCCTAAGGTGCCCGTCGATGGGTAGAACCTTGTCCATTGTTTACTGGACACCCTGTATATTGACTGACGACAATTATGGACTTGCACACCAAGTTCACAATTACGCATAACAATTTATACGCTCCGATATCTTATACTTTATACGAATTTACAATTAAAATTCGCAAAGCAAGCTTTATTTTCCCCTTAATATGGTATCTGCGCGGGATCAGTTCATTCCTATCCGCACCCTCTAATTATTCCAATCGCAGGATAAACGATACGATACGTTCACTCGGAATGGTACGAGTAATTACGCTCAGTGACTTGGAGAATCGCTCGCAAACTTTAATTAATATTTCATCGCTTTGAGCGTACCTACATAGTTTTACGTTTGTGTAACTAGTTGGTTCTGTGGTCACTCTCCGTTCCTCGAGGATGTGATTCTCTTTTCCACTCGACGCAGTTAATATAATTAGCGTCAGAGCGTACAAAACACATTTTAGCGTGGGCACTGTCAATTAGGTTCCAGTTTCTACTATCCCAGAAGTTAATTATTGTGGAGAGTATCAAATATATGAATAAATAAAAAAATTACTACCATTTAACCTAACAATATACATACAGATTTTTGATTAGAATATTGCTAGCAAAGTAAATGTGCCTAAATATTCCATGAGTCGTATGTTTTATCTTATTTTATTAATATAACATAGTATTATAACCATACTAGAAAATGACGCCGAATACAAACAAACTAAATTAGATCATTATGTGCATAAACCATCATCACGTGCGCAACAAAACGTTACACATTATTCATATAAACTTAATATTACGTGTGTTACGTTTAATATTTGCTATGCATGTGCGTAACTAGGTAACATGCAGTAATATTACGCAGCTAACAATAATACTATTAGGTATAAAAAACGATTTCTCTCCTAATTATCTAAGTGTTATTTATATGTGTCTCATTTATTTATTTTTATTTATTTATTTATTAGACATGCCAACAGCACATAAACATAACAAAATTGAAATAGGTATGTATAGACAGTCAAAATTAAAGTTCATGCGCCAATAACAGGCACGCACCAGCAATCATAAACTCTACTAGGGACTAACACTAAAAGTTTACACAACTAATCTTGAATGGATACAATAATAATTTAAAAAAAAAAGCAAACAAAAACATTTATCAAACACATTGTAGAACAAATAACATGCAAGAATTTAATTAAAATAAAATTAAAATTAACATTAGGAGGTTAATAAGGAATCGAGCATTTTACGCCTTCATTCAACAATCATTAAATATCGATCTTGTTCTGCAGTTTTAGAAGCTTTAACCTCGCCACGAAGGACTCAAGGTGGAGAGTACGTACAGTCGGCCAAAAATGTGATCTTCCACCCTACGGTTGAAGTTCATTTGCACGTCATGATACAGCAAGTTCGATTTTTCCTTTCAATAATATGACATTGTCAAGTGTCAACCTTATCGCGATAATTAGGTTTCACAGAAACTTTTGTCAAAACTAGTAGACCACTTTTATTATTAGATTTACACTGTCATCACTACATATTATAAAACAAAGTCGCTTCCCGCTGTCTGTCCCTATGTATGCTTAGATCTTTAAAACTACGCAACGGATTTTGATGCGGTTTTTTTAATAGATAGGATAATTCAAGAGGAAGGTTTTCATGTATAATCAACTTTGTTTTACGTACGGGTATTACAGAAAACTCACATAAACCGAAGCGAAGCGAGGGCGGGTCGCTAGTTTACAATAAATTTCAATGTAGTTGGTAGGACATAAATCAATATTGCATAACACTAATTGCATCAGTATTTTTTTGTGGATTAATTAACTTTCTGGGCCGACCGTACAGTCAGACTTGAATGTGTGGCCCGAAGTCAATTTTACATTCTACAGTCATAAGGTTTAGTTCCCTATAAGTTTCAAATGACATGGCAACTCTAATGACATTGCCGAATTCAAGCACATTTTTTTTTAAACGTGTCCTATATTTACGTGTGTGACCGTACCTACAAGTACTCAGGGTTATATTATTTATGTCTACCCATATCCGCCACCCACACTGGCTGGAATCAGCCTCTTTCCTATCATGCTATTATATGTACTTATTGTAAGTGGTAATAGCATCCACACATCCATTTTCCAAACGTTATTGCCTTGATTGAAATCACAGTAAATTAGCTATGGTTTATTAGGAGTGTATGAGAGGTATGTTAACTAGAGGGCCTATTGCCTAACGCACACGCAATCGCAATCGTTTTCAAAGCGGAACATCATCGGGCTTCATAATAACACAAAATAGATATTATCATCTCAGAATTAATTAGCATTGCTTTCTGCGATTTTTTTATTGGACACCTTACTTTCCGTATAACCTATAAAATAGGGTATCTTTATAGGTTTAATATGTATTTAAAATTAAACGAACTCATCGCAAAGCTCACGTTCCATTTTAAATAATGCACTTACAGTCTTCTTCTTATTGTGTAAAGGTCATCCAAGTTCCTATGCCATTTTTCCCAACGCTTTGCCACTACTACTCCGTGGTGCACGTGACTGGACATAGAGGGCACTGCATCATATGCTGCATCATTCACTCACAGTAGCGTGTACCTAATGTTTATTTTAATTCTCTGTCACATCAATAGTTAATGAAGGAGCGCGTGCGCCACGCGTGCGCCGGCGCACTTTCTCCGCTCATTTGAATAACATTTTATCTCGATCAGTACAATTATAATTGCAGCGCAGGGATGATATTAATAGCTTGGCTATTTAGCATTCTACGTGTTCAAGCGAGATCGTTATTTAACAATCAACGTGATTAAATCGTGTTCGTACCTTGGATGTACAATTTTACGTAATAACTTAAGTAGTGAAGATTGCGGGAAGCCAGTGGATGCGAGTAGAATGAAACCAACCGTCGTGAAGGTCCTTTATGTCCAGCAGTGGACGTCTTTCGATTGATATGTTGGTGATGAAGTTTTTTTTTTAAATAACATGTAAAATTCCGCTGCTGAGCGGCATCTGTGCCATGCCATGCATGTAGCAGATTTTCTTACTATAAGTCCCTTTATAAAAACCAAAATGAGGTCATTCAGATGAGGGTGTTCAGTCATTCTATTACCAGGAGTTCTGAACCGGAAAGGGGTCTGCACCGAACTGGCTGGCGTTACGGTCAAACAGATGTTTAATCGAGACTGAAAATGTCATATTTAAAATTACGTACTCATTTAGCAAAATTTTGAGATGAATAGATGAGAGTATTGAGTTTGATGAATTATCATAATGATGACATTATTGATGACACAATACCATTCAACTTGATTTAAGAAAGGTGAAAACCTTGAATAGCTATTACATGTAGGTATCCATTATTATGTAGAAGGTTCATCGAATTAATTATTAGTTAAACATTCATGTGATTGTTGTGGCTTAGACGTAACAAAATACATGACATATTATAATCGGTCGGGCACGTGCCTCAACGGGCTAAGTGCGACCAACCATACATTTTTTAAATGATATTAGTAAGTAAGTGACTAAATGAATGAAACATTTATTCGGCTGTAGTGCAAGATTACAAATATGTACAATAAAATAAAATATAAAAACAATAATTAACTTAAACTATTTCTGAAACAAAATCAATGCGCTATACTAATGCCGAAAAAGTTAAAGTAAGCAAGTAAGTAACTAATTGACCCTAAGGTTGACACTTGCCACTGTCATAATATTATTGCAAAGGAAAATGGAACTTGTTGATCTTGTTGTATACGTGCAAATGAACTTCAACCGTAGGGCGGTAGATAAACCACAGTTTTGACCGACTGTACCTACTCTTAAATGCTGAAGATGGCACAAATGGACGTCCTTTGGCTGAAATGATAATCTAACTGTATTTCTGCTTCCTTTTATATGTATGCTGCCGAGTAGCTAGCTACTCCTTAACTTGCTCACTACATTGTAGCAGGCTAGTGTAGCCCGCGGGTTTCCTCGACCACGGAGAAAGCCGTGGCTTGATTAATGAGGTAAAACCACTGCCTGGTTTGACCCCGCGACCCGAGATAACCAGACCTTGGCTGGTTAGCCACATATACGAAGAGATAGGTAGCTATGTATGAGCAAGTGTAACTAATGTGCATAAGGTAAATAGGTACCTACTCAAAAATATGAATAAACTACCTATAGGTAGTTTCCGCGGCTCCATATAAATTTGTTAATCGCTATTTATCTGGAATAGCTCAAATTATGAACTCGGTTAAAAGTTCAACCCCCTCTATCCGTTGCAAATGAAACTTGCAACTGCCTCCCATTTTGAGTTTTTTGATATACTTAAAATAATATACTTACTCGTAACTTGCGACCTGCCCTGGCTTCGCTCCGGTTCGGGTGTTACAGAAAAAGAGTTTTCTGTAACACCCGTACATAATCCTGAATGTTGTATACAAAAAAACTTTCCTCTGGAACCATTTTATCTATTAATGAAAACCGCATTAAAATCCGTTGCTATGTTTGAAAGATCTAAGCGCACATACAGGGACACACGGCGGCGGCGGGAACTTCCCGCCGGGAATCGTCTTTGTTTTATACTACATAGGTACAGTCAACATCAAGGGTAAGTGAACAAAATCAACATTTCACAACGTGTTCTAGCATGACGCCCCAGATATTAACAGATTATACCAAACTGCCGCACTCAGAGACATCAATTAAATTTAATGCTTGTTTAGTGACGTGTTGTCGTATTCTATTGCTATAGCAAGGAATGTGACAGCAGCAACTTTAATCAAGCATTAAATTTAATTGACGTCTCTGAGTACGACAGAAAGTGTCATTTTATACTGAATATTAAATTAGTCAAAAGATGATCATAAACGATGTCATAACTGTCTATTTACAGAAAATTTCAATAAAGAATGATGAAATTAATTTTTTACCGTATGAAGTTTCTCAACTCACTCATAATCTCAAGTTTTAAAGTTCCCATACTCGATATCTGCAGCTTTGTACTTTTTTAAAGCTTTACTTAAAATAAAACATTAGTTAAAATATCAAAATCGTTACGTTAAAATAGATACACGAAATCAATGTTATTAAGGGTTATACGTATACATATAAGGGGCTCTATACTATTCGGTAAAACCAAATCGCCTGTGACGTGTTATCGTATTATTTTTTACTCGCCCAGCATTACTCTCAAGTACCTAGATAAGAACTACCGTAACGTTGACAATTCGATAACATTTCAAAATAATTGTTGTTTTACCGTGTAGAAAGAATAGAGGCCCAGCTCTACATAGAGGTATACCCGTGTTTGAACACTAGCGTACCTAGCTAGGTACCTACCTAACTGTCCCGCTGCGTGCCCCTAGCCCCGACCCGGTTCCCCGACAAGAGGACCCTAAGGAACCATGTTTGTCTTGTACTTGAATTACCTACTGCTAAACTTAACGGTTAGGATTTGAACCAAACGTTTATAAATTCATAGGTACGAGTATAGTGAATGTATAAAATCCAACTTCATTGATGCTATAGCAAGTTACATTGTCTGTGTTTAGTACCGAAACGATTTTAGAGTTATAGGTATCTAATTGGAAGTTGTTATAGGAACCTGTAGTTCCCAAAGGAATAGTGATAAAAGAATTTGACGCGAGCGCAGTCGCGTAGTGGGTATAAATGAAGTAAAGTAAAACAATTTAAGTTACTTTAAACATTAACTTAGATTGTTCCGTTAATAACTTAACAATACTTAAGTACCGGCCAGTAAACTCGTTCTCAAATGATTGGTAAACAAATTACTTCAAAGTGATTTACAAGAGCACGCAAACAGTATAAACTTACCAGAACAACAAAATAAATCCTCTTTGTTTCCAGCTAAACAGAAACACACATAAATAACCACATTGTCACCATAAACACAGCACCAATCCCACCAAAACTGGGTAAAATCCGTTACGATCGGCGATCGCGTCGCGCGAGTTCACTGCGGCCTGCGTCTGAGTTGACGTGCGCTTCGCAGCGCGGTCGCGGGTGGACTGAGGTCTGGGGACTGGGGAGGCTAGCTTGGGGCTGCCGGGTGATGCGCGCTCGGGCTCCGCAGGCCTCCGAGAGCAACCAACAATTACGTAACAAATGTTCTCTTGTTTTCAAATAGTAAGATGCCTTCAGTGCGGACAGGTATTTAACTTTACTGTTTATTTGTATTTCAGTTTAGTTACTTTGAATTTTGCAAGTAAACTTTGAACCAGCTCTGATTTTGAGATGGACCGAAATTTGAACCTATTGTGAAAATCCGGCGACAGCGCATTTTTTTGTAAACGAGCTTGCGGGGTTACTTAATGGGAAGTAATTACCACCACCCATAAACTCCAGCAACTCAAAGTGAATTGTCCATCCGTTTGCCAGCCAATTAGGGAAATAAAAGCTCTTCTCTTGACGGCAGCACCCATGAAATTACTACGGTCATTTTATTATTATGGAGACTGTAAGAGCTGAATGGATCATAGAGATCTGCATATCTATATGTCTACTTTTTGGCACTTAGTGTTCAGTTTATAATAAATTTTGCTTTGTTGCCTTTCAGTAGGTATCATGTTTTAGAGTAATCAGGTGTTATAATAAGCTTTTTACCTAGTTCATTAAGTTAATACGAGGATGAGATTGAAGACTTTTACACAAAAGATCCCCTAGGGTCGAGGTGCTGGAGATGTATCCGTAAGATACGACTTTTATATTATTTTTAACAAAATTTCAATAAGTATTTGAAATTGCTTCAACCGCATGATTTCTTACGGGTTACATTGATCTTAATTACCCACTCAAAGTTCTATTTCTAATTGCAAGTTATTTTGACTAATAGCTTTGCTTACTTGTAGTAAGTGGGTACAATAATTAATTAATATTTAAAAAAACCTTCTTTGTTTCGTAAGTACTCATTATAAATTAAGACGGGGCTTCCTAATAAGTATTATAGGTAAATACCTGTGTCACAAATTCCTTCAGTTTTTCTTATACTTCGTCCCCGTCGGCTAAGCGGCCACTCCCAACTCTAACTTAATACTACGTAATACACATTATTTTTATTTCTATTTAAGACACCTCTTACCAGTCTCTTCCGCTGCACGCAGACAAAAAACGTTTACATTAAGGATATCCTTTATCCTAATCTGTCAAACCTAAAACAATACCCATGTTTTATTTAAATGAATATCCCGCCCAAACAGAGCTGTAGCGCAAATTGCATGTTTCGATTTATACTTACAGCGTAATTTAACTGGTAAGTACCGGTTATGAATTAATGTGCTAATTACTCACTTGCGTACAATAGAAATCATCATGTCAATCAAACAGCCCGTCTCGTAACATTCGTAATTATCCTTGTAACTCGGACTCAACCCAATATAAGTATTCACCAGCCATGAATACGAATAAGTAACACTGAATTCGCTTCGAAGAAATCATTACTGTTGCATCTGTATTTTTCTCAAACATGCTCGGAAAGGATTAGACCTTTCTTTTCAAAAACGAAGACGCGAAGTGCCTCATTTTCCTCCTAGTAAAATAAACGTATGAAAACACTTTCCGTCCATGTCCATATTGTTTATTAAAAGTGCTCTCTATTGCACATAAAATCGAAAGGAACGTGAAAAAAAACCCGTACACCCAACTTGTGGGTGCAGTGTGGGGCGGCGCCGGGTGCCTGCGGTGGTGGCGGCGGCTCGTTGTGCGTGAAGCTATCTTAACTAATACTCGTAGTTTTCAAACAAACATTCTCTCCGAATTCGTCAAAGGATTTTAGAACTCGGCAGAAACGAGGATTTCCTGACTCGTGTTTTAGTAGGCCTCGCTGTTGCTCGGCCTGCTAATCACCTCGTCAGGAAATCCGTTACTTTTCGCGCCTAGGCAATAATGTACTATTATGTTATGGAAAAGGTAAACGCTGCCTGCCAACCGCTGCTGGACTTAGATGGAATACCGTCTACATCCTTATGCTATAATAGTAAATGCACCGGTTGGCTTATCCCCCAGAAACACAACACTGTGAATACTGCAACTTGGGTAGGTATAAGTTACAGGATAAGATGGTAGTTGCGATTTGGAAGGTCCGTCCACCACTAAACTGAATTGGTCATTAGACTGACTAAGAGTAGGTAAGACAATCAGATATAACTGACAAATTTAGACGACTTTTTTTTTTAACCAACTCATGTTTACAGACAAAACGTAGATCTTTTATTCTTTTTTTTATTATAAACGTTTATGGTTCTTTTATCTACCCTAACTTCTAACTTCTTTTTATAAAATAAATAATTCGGAACTAGATTAATAAAAGTAGTTTTTAGTTTTGTCTCGAGCGAGTCAGAAACTTTAGGTCTTCACCAACCAATTAGTGTAATAAGTAATTAAGAGACTGCGCGTCACACTCCCATTGCGCTCGCGCACGCGTCTAGTTCGCCTAGAAATTGTAAGGCGCTTTTTTGCGCGTTGACTCACCACGCTTTCAAGCATTTGGATTTTAATTATCGCCTACTTTTAAGTAAAAAAGCCTGGCACAGTTCCGGGCCGAGTGAATAACAAAAACATTGATACATATATCATACTTATGTTGATGTTGATACCTAGCTAGGTACTCCTGAGACAGGGACTGCTTGAAATACAACATTTTCATAAATGTCATTTCATCGAAAGTTATTTTCTGCTAAACTTTTGTTATGTTTTAAAACCAAAACATATTATTGATTTGGTTACCTACGTAGATCAGATTAAGGTAAACTTGTCTTCCTTAACACTAACTCACGGTTGGAAACATCTATCGGTAAAATGAAGACTCTACAAATTGCAATTTATAAAATACGTGATGAATGAAGGTAGATGTAACAAAACCCTCAGAGAGTTAGTTAGTACGCATTTCCACAGCAAATTAGACATTTGCTTTTAATTGTGTAATAGCGTTGATTCTCTAATACTAGCTGTACACTTTCCTTTTCTAACTTTATATGTTTGAGAAGAATGGAAATGGAAACCCTGCCTATCTCACCTCACCTTGACAAGAGTGTAGAGCTGCGGGCCTATTATCTATTATGGTCATGTTTATCGATGTTGATTAAATATCTGTCACTTTCTGATCAGTAAGCAAGTGCGAGAGTAACGGATGCTTTATCCACCGTGATAAAGGCGACCATAATTCGGGCCCTGGCATTAACCAATTCGCCCGTCGGCTCGCCAGTGAAAACAGCTGATAGGCATTAGGCAGAGTAAGGTAGGCAACAAACGAGGAAACTTGACTAATCATTTTTAATTTCCCGTTTACATGTCTTCTCCGTGTCCTACCAAGTAACTATTACAAAGGGCTACTTTAATTGCATTCAAAATATGACGCGATTAACTTTCTTAGCAAATGATTTCCTGCTCCATACCCGCCTTTATAAATGAAATAAATGAATAAGGTAAACCTAGAAATAAATGAACCAATCATTTGTAAAGAAGATTTGATCAGCGCATAATGGTGCGCGGGCGCGAGTAAACGGCGTCATGCAAATGGCCGTGAACGATCGTAATTGTGTAACGTAATTGTAAATGATTGCGGAGAAACCTGCCGGCTGACTGACAAGCCAAGCGCTTTTCTACTCACAAGAACTGCCTCTAAGAGCTCGGAGATGCAAATCCGAGTTGGTAGTCATGTAGGATGCAGAAGGAAGTCACTTGCTTAGCTAATTGCTCGCATAATTATAGCTTAGGCGGCCTTTAATTAAAGATATTAGGTAAGTAGGTAGTGTTTTCATTTCAATCTACAACGGGATGGCATACGCCCTGCCACCAAGTTGTTGCAATCGCGTAACGTAAATTCGGGTGGTGCGGTGCATATTCCTTGATTTTTTAAAGAGTAGGTATAGTTCACAATTCACATGATGTCCCGGTCAAAATTACGCATGACCAAGAAACTATATGAACTTGCATAAAAATTCATTCAAATGTTGAGTCATTCCTTAATCGCGTTCATGCTTTGTATTTTCCAAGTTGAGTGTTGAAAAATCTCCAGGATAAGTTCCTAAGGATCGACTTCAACAGTTAAGTACTATCAGTTTACAGTTTATACTAACAGTCAAAAACCTAAAAGATCCTGCGAATTGAGAACCTCCTCCTTGTTTTTGAAATCGGTTAAAAAGTACCTAAATAAATAGTAGTTTATGCAATAGTTGTATAAGAGAGGTCAAAAAATATGAGTGGCGTGTGTTACGATGTGAGCCGAAGGCGAACATCGTAAAGGTAAGCGCCACGAGTGTTTTTTGACTTAGTTATACACCGTTGCATACAATACTTTTTCTACGACTAGGTTTCAAATGAAATGCAAAACTAAGCGAAAAAACTTACAAACGAACGAACGAAGTAAAGAACAACAAACGAGCGGGAAACAAGAAAATGACAAAATATGTGTCTATGGTTTACTTTGTTTTTAAATTGACGGAATGGAAAATAGAATTATTTACAATTCCAAAACATTTTAATTTGACCAATCAGAATACTTCACCAAATTAAATCCACCAATCACAATACACATCGACTGTCAAACGGAACGATAGGTTCTTTTAGGTACGTGTTACTCTTTAACTAATTTAAATCTTTTAAAAAAACTTTGTATTTCGTATCAACCAACCAGAATACAGCTATTTTAAAATCGACCAATCAGGTAACTGAAATCATTTCTCGAAACATTAGGTGATTTATAGTCCCTATTTCACAATCGTTAAAATATGATTATATCGATTGTGCAACGCTAAGCTTTGGCAGCTGGCCGTATCGTTTTATCTCAAAAACGCACAAGTGCTGTTTTGGGGCATAGACAAGATAGACTTTTCTCTGGATTATTCCGCGGACATATTATGTATGTTCTTATATCAGTGTTCGTGACTATATAAATGACAGATAAAAGTACAGGAGTAGGAAAAATAAATTACGAGATATTGGTATTCTTGGTAACTAAATAAAAACCGGAACTGGACCAAAACATGAGACAAATCGAGACCTAATTACGCCAACCCAATTTCCCAGTTACATGTAAAGTTACCCAGCCTCTAGCACGATGGTTTCTCGTCGCGGCGGCTGCGCGCGCGCCGGCGGAGCGTGCCGCGCTCAAACAAATTAGGAGAGGTTCGTTGCACTCAATTAATTTTGATAAATTTGCGTGGCGCATGAGGCACCTGTTATTTTTACGATGATAACTGCATGTGGGTTTCCGCAAGCACTACCGAATTTTGAACTTTCGCAACTGCATGATGTAATTCTGTAGTGGAATCTAGAATAGTTCTTATTAGTACGAAATATGTTAGGCTCGCAATACACGGGCAGCTTAAGGCTGCAGCTCCACTGAGGCGGAGATGAGCGGAGCGGAGCGGAGCTGTGCCAATTTTACCAATAGAATCTAAACTAACGTCCGCAAGGCGCGCTCGACGTGACCGCATGCGCCTTCTATTGGTTAATAATGGTACAGCTCCGCTCCGCTCCGCTCATCTCCGCCTCAGTGGAGCCACACCCTAAAGCTGCGCCCACACCGGAGCTTAACGGTGCGTATATTACGGTGTCGTTGCGTAAACAAAAGACGGGGCCATAGTAACAACATGGCGCCGTTTTTGACGCACCGTAATATACGCACCGTTAAGCAGCGGTGTGGGCGCAGCTTTATGCTGTCGAAAAGAACCACTTATTTTCAAGTAAGCGCATTTAACTACAGCGATTGAATAAAATCATACTCGTTTTTTTTAAGCTTTACTGAAGCCGCAAACGCCAGTAGCATGGTAAAAAGCGTTCCAAAAGAGTGGGGAAAGCGTTTTTAGAACGGGAATAAGCCTGCGCTCTTAGTGCGTTTGCCGTCGCAGTTTAAAGCGATAGGTTTCGATTTCGACAGCTTAAAACTGCGATTGTGGGTAGGACGAAATAATAAACTTTACTTTGATGCTTACATTTATTCAGTCCTTTTCACGCTTGATACGTTTCCTGATCGATTCAAACGAATCATCCTTAAACTCATAAGAGCTCTTATATTTGTGTTCTTTACGCGACCTCTCGTAAGAGTCGTGCTGACGGTCGCGTCTAAGTCTGTCACTGTTCTTTGATTTAGAATACTCTTTGTACTCTCTCTTTTGATCTTCTTTTCTCCTTGAATCCCGACTATCATCTCTTCTAGATTTATCGCGTCTGTAATCCTTTCTATCTTTACTTCTTTCCTTTGAAGAATTAGAATATCTGTCCCTTTCTTCTCTATGCTTATCCCTCTTCCTATAATCATCATATCTCTTCTCCCTTCCCCTTTCTCTGTACCTATCCATTGATTTATCTCTTGGTCTTCCATGACCTCTTGAATTCTTGTCTTCTTCCTCTACAGGTTCTTTCTTGATGTGTACCTCTTCATGCCTTCTGTGGTTGACTTCTTTAGAATTGCTCCCGCTATCTTTAGAGCTCTTGTCACTCCTCACCTCAGTTGCTGCTGGATGTGGACTGGCTTCCGAGTAGTGCTCCATCTATAAATAATATAAATAAATGAGTGCGCGATCAATTTTACTACTACTGTTCTGGAATAAATGGATGGACTGCTTTTTATGTATTTGATAGAAAATTGACCTGTCTGCGCGCGACGGGTAACGAATGTAGTCTTTATCTATAAATATATAAAAAGTCACGGGTGTCCTCCAGTTGGAAGTAAAATCCTAGCACTATTTAAGACTGCACCGAGCAAACGCCGAGCGACCAGTGGCGCCCTCATCAATATTATTGTGTTTTCTAATGAACTAAAAAAAATCCTTTTAATCAGACGATACGTGCAAGCAAAAACACAATTTATGAAATACGTAACAAACTTTAATAACAATTACCCTTTGAGTAGTCAGCTTAACGGAAAAAGGTGGCCACTTTTTACCGTTAAGTTGATAACTCGATGGTGAATTGTTATTTTACTATGTGATATACTCTATAGTTGTGTTTTGATTTGTAGTACAAAAACCTACCGTCCAATTTCAAGAGAATACTTTAGTTTAAAAGTCAATCTGACTTCCTACAGCAATAAGGTTGAGTTTCCTAGCCAGTTACAAATGACTTGGCATCTCCAATGACATTGACGACTTAAGCATAATTATATTTTTATCCAACAAAGATTTGTTTCCATCTCTTCCTAGCATAACGTCACACGGCGTATCAGATCTCTCCGTCTAATCGCTGTCTCAGTTTAAAATGCTTGTATTATCCGTATTTCTTGGCCGAAATTTTAATTTCACTTTTGGTGATCACTTTTACAGTATTTTTATAATTTGTTCAGAGACGCGATTACAATAATCCATACATATTCCTTACTAGCGACCCGCCCTCGCTTCGCTTCGGTTTATCCAGAATCTATTATAAACCAGAATCTATTATACACATAAACCTTCCTCTTGAGTCACTCTATCTATTAAAAAAACCCGCATCAAAATCCGTTGCGTAGTTTTAAAGATCTAAGCATACATAGGGACAGACAGCGAGAAGCGACTTTGTTTTATACTATGTAGTGATTAACGTTCGTGATGGTACCTGCGTGGCGATGACTCCCCGGAGCACGTCGGAGTAGTTGCACGACTTGGCCGGCACGCGGTACTTGGTGCGCCTGCGCTTCATGTCGCGCAGCTCCGCCAGGATCTCTGCGCGGGACTTGGTTTTTTGGACCTGCTGCCCGCTGCCATCGCTAGAGGGACACAGACAAGTAAATCAGCATAACGCTGTGTTGGGACCATTTAGTGACAAGGGGCTATTGCTTAACGCACTCGCATCGCAATTGTTTTCATTATGAAAATCGAAGGTTTGTCTGCATACAAAATGAAAACAATTGTTCCGCTTTGAAGCCAATTGAGATTGCGAGTGCGTTAGGCAATAGCGACGCTGGTCTTTTGTCTAGGGCAGTATTTTGGTTTACCCTTGAAATATGACAAAAATATAATGAAAATTACGCAGAGTCGCGTACAACACTTTATCTACACACAAATTATAAGTAAGGTACTCTAAGAAGGATTCAGAAGCCGAAAGTCAAATGACCAGCATTACCTGTTGTAATAGGTGACAGCGATGACAGCTGTAACATAATTAATTTCATGACGTTATCGAATATTGTAAGGTAATGAGATTCAAATTTGGAACATCTTCCAAAATTGCTGTCATTGCTGTCACCTACTACCACAGGTAATACTAGTCATTGCCTACGGGTTTTGGAAGCATAATAGAGGACTTATGTTATAAAGAAATAATGCCCACCTCAGTAATGCCAGCTCCCCGAGGTCGTGGCAGGCGGGCACGGCGGCCACCACGGCGTCGTGTATGGCGCGCCGCTCGTCCGCGCTGTACGTCTGCTGCAACCGCTCCAGCGTCAGCGGCGCAGCCTGCCCACCCCTGCCTTGGTTTCATTAAGGAAACTTACACTTACTTAGTGCTCCCACAATATGACAATAGATATATAGTAAGTTTTGTTTAAAAAACTGTAAAACTTTTAAAAAATTTAAATTTAAAGTGCGTACATTAATTCTAAAATACTTACTATGCTTGAATGTAAATATTGATGAAACAAAAAAATAAAATCAATGCATTTTAAATTTGAAATAATCATTATTTTTAGTATTCTTTCTTCTGCTATAATATTTTTTGATCTGGATTACTTGGTATAAATAAACAAATTCATTTATACCTATACCAAGAACACACATACAAGTTAACATTTCCCGTGGTCCACGCACTAGGCCTAGGAAATATGTATTAATTAGGACAAACTTGCCTTAACACCATAAACATGCACTGTACATGGCTGCTCATCAAAAAAAAAATACAACAATACTACAACAATTACTATTAATTACATCTTAGCCTATTTGTGCAAAATGTGGTTACAGAATTATCAACAAGTCTTTAAAGTTGTAGGTAATTCTGTAGCTCTGCCTACCCCACTCTGGGATTACAGGCGTGAGGGTATGTATGTATGTAACATAAATTTGACTGCAGATTGCCATGACCTTTGGTTTTAGCATTCCACAGGATAAAAACATAAGAATGCTTTATAAAGGATACAATTAGCCCCAAAACCTTAGGCAATGTACTCTAAACACTGCAAAAATGATCAAGAATTAGTAAAAACATAAAATATGGATACAATTCTGTATTGTCTTAACATGTTACCTTTCTTGAACATAGGATCTATCTTTGCTGCATATTCTATTATATTTGATATGTCATCTTTGCCTGAAAACAACAAACATACATCAGGTCAATTGGAAGTTTTTCAGAACTAGGAAATAACATGAATGAAACTGCTACTTGTTGTAAGTTGTTCATACACATATTTCAATCATCTTATATTTCACTCCAAGAGGAATTTTCAAGTTTTATACAATCAAAAAGATTTTTGCTGCAAAGCAAAGCAACTTTACTGGACCTGATCTCCAGTAAATATCATGGGCCAATCTCACACTAATTGACCTGGTCTCAAACTAAGCTCAAGATGTGTAATATAGGTACTAGACAATGTAACTCGGCTAAGTATGTCAAATGACATATTTATAAAGAGAAATAAATATTGTACATTAGAACCAATAAACAAATACTGGCACTCATTACACACACTTTGGATTTACAGTGGAAACAAACCCTGGAGGTCTATTTGTGCAAGATTGACCATAGACATTTAATTTGTTTTACTTCTGACTAAATATACAGTTCCATTTGTACAAAGAAAACTCATACTTAGGGTGACTAAAGTGCTGGCGTGGACGTCAACTGGCTCCGGCAGCATTAGGTCATCTGCTGAGTAGCCCATGCTTTTCAAATGGCACTCCTTCTCATGAAGTTCCAACTTTTCGGGAGGCACTCTGTGATGACTATTGAATTTACATGAAGCCATTGGCGCCACCTGCAGCAAAGTCAAATAATATAAAAAAGAAACTGTTTGGGTCATAATTACCAGCATTTCGTTAATATAAATTACCTCTATCAAATGTTTACGATCCCATTGCAAGCTTTGAAGAATCATAGTGACTTCTTTATCAATTCTTTGAATATATGAACCTAATTCTAGTAGTTCGGATTGCCGCTTATCCATTTTTAATAATATTTATTGATACATAGTAATAAATCATCAAATAATTAAAAATTAAAAGAATAACGAATTAATACACATTGATAAATTTGACAATATTGACATTTATATATTTTTTACTCTTGACATTTTAACCTTTTTTTACTCATAAACTCATATTATATTCCACCTACGATTTAAATCGCTTCTTATGGTGTGCAACGTACTTTCTTTCTGTTTTATGTATGGGTGCTAGCAAAAAAAGCGGAACAGCAGAATAGATTTATAGCAGTGCTTAATCAAAAAACTGCTACTTAACATCGTGCAAGTGCTATTTCATAACAATGTAGTTCGTTCCCGACTATTTCCCGACAGGGTTGGTCACAAAAAAACATAATCTGTGGTCAGCGAGCGATTTGACAGTTCTTCTATTCATATTCACCGCATGAAGACGTGTGGAAATTTCTGAATGTGTATATAAAATGGCAGATTCCGAGGTAATTTCAATTTGCACGTGCTAAATAAGCAAGCCACAATGTACCTAGATTCTTAACCTTCCATTTTGTCACCAGGTGCAGAAGAAACTAAAGGATATTTCTTTTAAAATCCAGACCGCAAGTTTGAAGGGGCGACGTGAAGTAGTTAAAGAAATTCAAGATGTTTTATCAACACCAGGTTAGTGGAAACAGTATTTTTCAGAAATATTGTTAGTACGTACAGTTACGCACATTATCATTCGTTTAAAATAGGCAGTTAGTATATTTTATAGGTTGTACTCTCTGGAACTTATTGATCCAGTAGTCTATTTTTATAGCTTGAAGTTGCAACTTAACAGGACAGGATTCGTCAATAACTTGGATGCGCGGAACTCAGGTGCATGTTATGCAATCTGCAACAAGTGTCAATCAATATATTCAGGGAAGGGCACTCTGATTGGATGTTTTGAAGCAAAAACTTTTGTTTAGATGAATTATACTAAAGAATCTACCATTTTATGGCTAGGAATAAGGATTAAAGACATTTTAATACAATTGCCTGTTGAACTTAACAACATATGGGGCAGTATAAGCTTTTATTTGAAGAATTTAGATAATAACATACAAAAGCACTAACCAAATATTATTACTTATAACTGTCTTCTTATTATATTAGCCACTTAACATTATAAAGTTAGAGGATATTGGGTAACTACTCAATTTAAAGTATTAAATACAGACACCTTCAAAGATCACATTTTAAATTTAATGATTTCAACTAATATTTTGATAGTTGTGGTGTGGGGAGGTTGATGATGTTAAAAACTAAATGATATAAAAACTCAATTTCTTCTTATAATCACAAATGTCTGAGGCTATTCTCCATAATTAACAATGTCTCCTGTACCTTCTCTGGTTTATTACCCTAGACAAATGTTGTTTAGAACTTCTTTAATATAAACAACAAGGTTTGTATTTCTGTATCACTAACTCTTGTTAAAAGATAAAAGATGGTACTTCAGTAAGTGTATTGGCACTTAAACACTATGCTATTCTAAAAAACTATACCCAAACCAGAAATATAGTATCTAGTTACAGTAGCTATTGCACTGTACTTGTGTCCCTGTTTTCTTTTTTATTAGCACTCCTACACTTAATAAGATGCTTGAAATTGCCTAGTATACAAAACTGCTGTCAACAGTGCCCTAGAATTTATATACAACAAAAATATTTGAATTGAGTAACACATGTGTGATGTGTGTTTGATGATGCTTTGGCCTAGTTGGTAGTGACCCTGCCTATGAAGCTAGCGGTCCTGGGCTCAAATCCTAGAAGATATAAATAGATATTTGTGTGATGTCTAATTGTACAAGATATTGTTACTTGTTACAGAATTATCAACAAGTTTTTAGAGTTGTAGGTAGGTAATTCTGTAGCTCTGCCTATCCCACTGGGATCGTAGACGTGAGTTTATGTTGGTACGAGGGGTGGTTGAAAAGTTATATACCTAGCCTATGTGTAGTTTTTTTTTTTTTTTTTTTTTTCTAATCCAAATCTTGCGATCAGCCCTGTTGGCTATAAGCAGATTCGATGAAGCTGATTTTCGAGGCGGGTGATACCCCCAGCGGGGTACATCCCATTTATCCGTGTAGTCAGTCTATAAGCTGACTATCCCTGTCAAAGATGTCTCGCCTCTTTTTAAGCCGACGAGTGATTTCTGGGATTGTTAGTTGCCCCGCAAGTTGGTTTGGATGCTTTTGTAGTCTTGCTCTGTATTTGTCACCATACGAAGCAATTTCTTGTTTGACGGTTGGCATATCGAGAATTTCGTGAAGCTCTGTTGTTTTGAGGAACCAAGGTGCATTCGATATCTGTCTCAGTATATTGTTCTGCATTCTTTGTAACATAGTTATGTTGGTTGCGCAGGCAGCGCCCCACAGCTGTATGCCATATGTCCAAATCGGTTTTATCATGGTTTTGTAGATGAGAATTTTATTGTCCATTGCGAGCTTTGAATTTCTGCCCATCAGCCAATAAAGACCTTTGTACTTTAAATTAATCTCATCTCTTTTAGTTTTAATATGTTTCTGCCAGGTGAGCCTCCGGTCCAGGTGTATGCCTAAGTACTTTACGGTGTCTTGATGTGGCAGTTGTACGCCATTCAGGGTGACAGGAGCACAGTCTTCCCTGCGGAGTGTGAATGTAATGTGTGTTGATTTGGTCACGCTAACAGCAATTCTCCACTTAGCTAGCCACTTCTCCACTTCATTGAGGCTGCTTTGTAGCATTTGTGATGCTTTAACTGGGCATTTATTCGAGGCCAGCAGAGCAGTATCATCAGCAAAGGTGGCAATCGTCGTATCTGGGTTCTGTGGCAGGTCTGATGTGAACAGCGTGTACAGGACAGGTCCAAGTACGGAGCCTTGTGGCACTCCTGCGGTTATTTCGTGAAACCCTGATGTTGAATCGCTTTCTCTTACTTGGAATATTCTGTTAGATATGTACGACTTCAAGATTCCGTAGAATGTGTGGGGTAATAAGGACTTTATTTTGCATAACAGTCCTTTGTGCCATACTCTGTCGAAGGCTTGCTGTATGTCGAGAAATGCCGATGAACAGTATTCTTTCGTCTCGAATGATTTTCTAATTTTCCTGCACACTCTGTGGACCTGTTCTATGGTAGAATGTTCTCTCCGAAAGCCAAACTGGTGGTCTGGGACAACGGATTTTTCTCTTAAGGCACTGTTGAGTCTATATAGCAGACACTTTTCAAAGAGTTTCGACATGATGGGCAGCAAGCTAATCGGTCTATATGAAGTTACTTCGTGCGGAGACTTACCATGTTTATGGATCATTATTACCAGGGAAACTTTCCATAAATCGGGAAAGTATCCTATCCTCAGAATAGCGTTAAAAAGTATGGTTAAGTACACGATAGCCTTACGTGGTAATTTTTCTAAGACTTTTTTGTCGATGAGGTCGAATCCCGGTGCCTTGTTATTATCCATCGATTTGATGTTTCTAACAAGCTCGCTGGGCGTCACTAGTTTTAGGGGACGGTCGAGCTGGAAGTCTTGGTTGAGGATTGAGTCAATGTCCAATTCGTCTGCGGTAGATACAGCGTTGTTCGGCTTAAAGACTTGGCTCAGATGTTTGGCGAATTCTTCCGCCTTACTTTGTTCGGATCTAGCCCATCCTCCATCCTGCATCCGTAGTGGTGGCTTGTGGTGTAATGGTTTGTCGAAGTTTTTGCATGCTTTCCATAGTGAGTAGTTCGTCGCTTTGGTTGCTGTAAGGCCCTCCAGATAAGTTTGCAGGGCTGTATCATTGGCTTCTGTTATTAGGGTCTTTAATTCTTTAACAGCTCTGTTGAATGCTGCCTTGTCACTTGGATGTCTACTTGTATGCCACGCTCTTCGTAGTCTCCTTTTATCCTTTATTTTCAACCGTATGCTTTCCGAGTAAACATTGCGTTGCAGTGGACGCTCCGTAGCTACCGGTGTGCACTGCCAGCAACATTCTTGAATTGTTGTGGTTATTATTTTTGCAGCCATGTCAATGTCTGGTTCTGTTTTTAGAGCTATTTGTAGGTCCAGCCTTTGGTTTACCAGTTCCTGAAAGGTGACCCAGTCTGTACGTTTGTTATACAGCTTTATGGTTTCTGTAATGTTAATTACCGTGGTTCCAATTGTTAGTATTTCCGGTACATGATTTGAGTTTGCGTCCAGGCATGTTTGTATTTTGTGGAAGAGTCTCGATAGACCCTTCACGATAAAGAAGTCAATGACATCTGGTAACCTGTTTGGGTCACTGGGCCAGTTGGTGGGCTCTGCTGTTGAGATTGCAGTAAGGTTATTCTTCTCAAGGCTTTTCTTAAGTTCTCTACCTCTGGTATTAGTCAGTCTAGAGCCCCAGTGGAGGTTCTTTGCGTTCCAATCCCCTCCAACTATGAAACGCGGGCCAAGAGTGTTGAATAGCTCGTCATATTGCTCCACAGTTATTTTGTGTTTCGGAGGGCTGTAAGCAGCAGAAACGTTAAATGTTCCGTTTCGATCCTGTATTCCGATAGTAGCTGCTTGTATGTGAGATTTCTTAAACTGGGGCTGCTCAAAGTGCTTTATGTTTGATTTCACTATTACTGCCGCTCCTGCGTGTGCAGTTCCATCGGGGTGATTTGTGGCGTAAATTTCATAGTTTCTTATCTTAACACTGCTGTTTGCCTTAAAATGTGTTTCAGATACTAATAGTATATCTATGTTATGTGCGTTTAACATTATTTCAACTTCGTCTTTGTTTGGTGATAGCCCATCCAGGTTCCAGGTAGCTATCTTGAGAGAAGTCATTTTGTTGTTTGAGAGACTAGGGTTGTTATGAGACTAATTAGTGTACTCATTTGTTGAAGGATTCAATCCATTTTTTCATTTTGTTTAATGAACATTTCTTCAATTGTTTTGTTTGAAGTTATTTTGTCTTCATTTTCGTTATTTTTTTTAGCTTTGAAGAAATCAGAATATCGCTGTCGTTTATTGGTATAGTTGTCCTCATTTGGTCTAGCTCTTTCATTGCCGATCTGTGGTTGGGGCTGAGTAGTTATGGTAGCAGCTGTTTCTGAATGTACTTTTTGTTTAGGGTTTGTCTGTTTATTAGATTTCCTGGTCAGTATTTCTTTATATACTTCGCACCCTTTGTAATTGGCTGGATGGGCGCCATTACATAGAGCACATATAGCTGGAGTGTTACGATCTTTTTTGGGACAGTCTGCAGTTCTGTGAGTTTGTGCACATTTCACACAGCGATATGGCCTCATGCAGTAGTTTTTAGTGTGACCATATTGCTGGCATCTTTGACATTGGACCACTGATTTACGTTTGCGAGGATCTTCTATAGTTACTGATTGGTGATATATGTATTTAAGGTTTTTAACTGCTTTATTATTCGGGCCTTGGGCCAGATTGGCAAAGAATGTGAAGGTTGGTTTTTTTTCAGGTCCGTACTTAACATTAATGATTTCACCAACAACAGTGTTGCCTGTATCTTCCAATGTTTCTTTTATTATATCCATTGGTGTTGTGTGGTGTAGATTTCTAATCACGATTCTATACGCTCTTTTATCTTTTCTGTTAAATGTATGTCCTATCAGGCCTTGCCCTCTAATAGCATCTATTACTTTTTTGTATGTTTCTATAGTAGTGCAGCTGATCCGGAGTTGGTTCTTGTTAACAACTTTGTAGATAAAGTCTGTTTTATTCACAACATTTTCAAGGACTTCCGTGAGTCTATTGACGTCTTCTACGCCGTAGAGAATTATCGGAGGTGGTTTAGGATCTTTTTTTGGAAGTTCGCTGTCTTTTTCTTGTTCGTCTGTCGGAAGTCCACTGTATCTGTTTGATACACTTATTCTCTCAGGTGAAGGAGAGGATGTTTTTTTCCTTTTGGCGCTTCTTAAAGTCGGTACTCTTTGCCATGCTGGTGGTAAAATTGCAGTATTGTGACTCGTATTTGGAGGCGTATCTATGTTTGGGTTGGTTGTTTGACCCTGAGGGACATGTTCTGGTTCCAGCCTGTTGGATAAGAGTGACGGTATACTACTAAGAGAGGAGGACCGAGGCCGTTGGAAGAGTCCTGGGTGAAATATTTGTTGGACTAGTATTTTTTCTTGTTTTTGGGTTTGTGCTTGATTTTTAGGTTCATCCATTTGGTTCCCACGATTAGGGACGATCTAAAAGGTCGCTCACAGGGTGACGCCCATTCCCATGAGAAGGCGAAAATCAACGATGTTTGCCAGGTCCATCGATGTTGGCGCTATAGACTGAATACCCCTCAGCCATACATCCTGTTGGCGCGTAGCCCACCGTAGGATTGGGGTAATTTTTTAGAGAGGTTTTCTTCCTCGCGACCCAGGCAGTTAAGCCAAGATCCCCGGCCTGGACAGGTTACGGGTTGTGAAAGTCATTTCCTACCTTCAACTAGGTGGCTGTTTAGGCCACAGGATAGGTTAGTTAACCGCCGCCTGTTGCTCGGCGTTGTTGCTGTTACTCGTTTTGCACCACCCAGGGGGCACGTGTAGGGTGGGCCTAGGAAAAGGTGGTAAATCCTACGGACGCGAGTAACTTCACCCCCCAATGCCTATGTGTAGTTAAAAAAAAATACTGGCCACTATAAATTAATTTTTATAGGCTGTTCTTTTTTCAAAATTTTGCACACTCATTTGTTCGTTGAGTTTCATTTGTTTTTTGCACGACATTGCTTGCATCATGTCCCTTGAAAAAACTAATTTGATTAAAATTGAGCAGCGTGCAGTAATAAAATTGCTTTCTAAGGAAGGTAATACGCCATCCCAGATCAAACAGCGTATGTTACATGTATTTGGTGATTTGTGCCCTTCCGATTTTACCATAAAGTTCTGGTGTAAACAGTTTAAATCAGGTCGTGAGAGCCTAGAAGGTGATCCTCGTAGCGGACGACCAATTTCTGCTGTCACTGAAGAAAACGTGGCCAAAGTGAAAAAACTTATTCTAGAAGACCGATGAGTGAAACAGTGGGAGATAGCTAGAGATGTGGGCATAAGTAAGGAACGGGTAAATGAAATAATTCATGGTCATTTAAATATGTCTAAGGTAAGTGCACGCTGGGTCCCCCAAATGCTGACTCCGTTAGACAAAGACAAACGTGTCAGATGTTGTGAGGAGTTTTTAGACATGAATCGCGGGAAAGAGGAAGAAATTGTTTCCAGGATTGTGACGTGTGATGAGACTTGAATTAGACAATGGGACCCAGAAAGTATACAAGAGTCCCTGCAATGGAAATTCAAAGATGAAAAGCCTCCTCGGTAGTTTAAGGTTCGTCCTTCGGCTAGTAAACTCATGGCGACAATTTTTTGGGATTCAGAAGGAATTTTGCTCATTGATTATTTGCCAAACAAAAACGACAATTAATGCCACTTATTACGCAAATTTACGTTGCCAGCTGAAGCACGCTATAAAAGAAAAAATGAGAGACAAACTCGGAAAACGGATTTTGATTTTGCACGGTAATGCACCTGTGCATACGGCTCGCACAACACAGCTCGCCATGACCAGAAATGGCTTCGATGTCATTAACAATCCCCCTTACAGCTAAGATTTACCCCCCTGTGACTATTTCCTATTCAGACTTCTGAAGAAAAATCTCAGGGGGCGTAGATTTCCTACCGATGATGAGATGATAGCCGCGTTGAACGGCTATTTTAACGAGAAACCGAAAGATATTTTTTTTAAGGGTTTAATTTCATTATTTGACAAATGTAACAAGTGCATTTCGGTTGAAGAGGATTATATAGACAAATAAAAAAAAAACAGCCAGTTACGTCTTTTCTTTCATAGTCAGGTAGATAACTTTTCAGCCACCCCTCGTATAAGTGTGTATGTGCATGTGTGTATGTGTATGTTAGATTTTTATTGGCTGCTGCGAGATTTTGAATCATGTATGTATGTGAACACTTTGTTGTCTACAAAAAAAACATGAACAATATAATGGTGAAAAAGAAAATAATGTACAAATGCGAACTTATCCTTTTAAGGGATCATAATCATATTAATCATAAGTAAACCATAATGTAAAAACTCTCTCAAGAATATTAACAGTTTCTTAATTATTCTAATTTGTATCAAACAGGCATCACAGAACCAGCAGTCCGCTACATCTGCCGGGTGCTCATGCTCACGCTGCAGCGGTACCGAGACTCCACCTCTCAGTCCTACGTGAAGGGCCTCCTTATCTACCTCGCCTCCAGCCACCGAGAATGGACGCTGCGCAGCTTGCTGCCGGTGCTGCTCGAGGTCTCCGAACAACTGAGGAATACTGCTTCATCGTAAGTTTAGTTTGCCACCTCATTGCTAAATTCATGTATGTTCCTTTGTTTTATAACTGGCTGCAGAAAGTAAAGCTTTTGACCTTCTTTCTAAAATTTTTAGAGCAGGAACCAACCAACCCAACACTTAGATGATTGCGTATTCCCTCTATAGCTGATGACGTTTCTGTGTCGTGTGGTCTCAGTATTGTGTGTGCTTCCAGTAAAAGCACATGTCAGAGCGGGCTGTACGCGCTGCAGTGGTCGACGGTGGTGGCGGAGCGCGCGCTGCGCAACTGCCCGGAGGACGGCGTGGACTACGGCTCGCTCGTGCTGGCGCAGGCCAACCTGCTGGCCGTCGTCGTCGCCGCCGGCGACAAGCGGCAGAGCGACAAGGCTTACTCTAAGGTAGCGCTTGGTTTTTACTAACAGGCACACTGTAAGTAAGTATGTAAGTTGACGTAAATAGTATTGTGTTAATAATTAGTTTCATACCATGTTGACATAAATAGTGTAATTAAATGTGTAACAATTAGCACGTAAGGTTTAACTGTTAGTGCTAATTGGTAATAAAAAAATAAAAAAAAATAGAGTAGTACCACTCCATACCTTCCTGTGGAAGTCGTAAGAGACGACTAAGGGATTAAAGGCTTGTAGTATTTTTAGGCGATGGGCTTGCAACCTGTCACTAATATACACATGATATACATCTTAGCCTGTATGTGCAAAATGTGGTTACAGAATTAACAACTGGCTGTTAAAGTTGTTGGTAATTCTGTAGCTCTGCCCCCCACTCTGGGATGAAGGCGTGACGGTATGTATGTATGTATGTATGGTACAGATGTAGTGAATAATCCTTTCCCATCGTTTTTTGTCGGATATGTTCGTATTTATCTAGCTTTTTCAATTAGCTTCAGTTCCCATCAATATGCCAACTGAGAAAGCAAGATAAATACGAAGTACGAGCAAAAACGATGGGAAAGGATTATTCACTACATCTGTAATAATTTTTAATTTTTTTTTGATTTTAGTCAAATGGTTCTTTACTAGGTAAACGGGGCAACTAAGCTGATTGTGCCTTTATTTCAACCCGAATATAATCATGAAGGACTGCATACAGTCCCTTGCATAATAGCGTCACTCAAACTCACTCGCGATAGACGATTTCATGAGCCTGTCACTCAAATTTGGTATGCTGCAAATGTTACTGCTCTGTATTAACCATTATAGTGCAGTCATTGAAGCGAAAAATACGGTCTTACCTCCGAATTTTTTTACTGTGAACCGATTTGCATGAAATTTTGGAATTAGGCTCATCTTACCCTTAACTTCAAAAGTGAAAATGATCTGAACTCCGCCTATTATTTTTAAGGGGTGTAAACAACCCCTTAATGGAAAAAATTACATTGAGCCATTTTATCGCTAGAAAACATGTCTAATAGTAAGTGGTGAAATTGTGAAGTGTTTTCTAACAAAATTACCTCATATTAAAATCATTTTCAACCCCTTGAAAATCTTACAACCCTTGCAAACAACCCCTAAATTGAAAAAATCACAAAAAAATACTTTGGTATGACATAAAAAGATGTAAGTATAGAGTAAGTAATATTTTATATTCTCTATAATAATTATCAAATTTTTAACCCCCATTCAACCCTTAAAAAGTACCCCTTGATAATTTTTTTTTTTTTTGATAAAATGAAAAGGATTTAAATATCGAAAATGATTATCATATTCTTAAGCTTTTCTACCCTTAAAACTACCCCTAAATTAAAACAGTAAATATATATGATTACGGCTACCATTTTACGTATATAAGTTAGTAACATAAGTTTTTGGACCATAACTCCTTCAATTTTCATGCTATCACAATTTATAAAAAACCATTGTAAAGATAATTAAGAGAGCTATAACATCCTTTACTGCAATACATAGTAAAAAACCTTTTTCTAAAACGGTGAAGGGTTAAAGGGCTTAAGAGAGGCTGTGATTGCGCTGCCACGCGCTCTTTAAACAATCATATCTCCGTCATTTTTTGTTTAACAGAAAAAACAAAAAAACCAAATTGTTTGTCAGAATAATACCTAATTTTTTTATCCCTACACTTTTATACGTATCTGTCGTCATTTTTGAGATATTATGAAAAAACGGTGGGTGTTTTAAGAATTTGAAATTTTTTGATTTTTTTTTATTGTGACTTTTTTGTAAAATATGTGTCCTGAAGCAGCCAAACTGATACAATCTATCAAACTCTTCATAATAAAGTTAATTCTAGGCGGAATACGATTAATTAATTTTTTTGTGGAAATTGCACTTATGAAACCCATTGATTTTTAAGGATAAACATTAGATGCTCCTCTTATTTGCAATACAGCTCACTTATTTTACGTGCAAAAGACTTTTAATAGTGCTCATTTTAAAGCTTATTTCAAGCACTACAAAACCCTTTTTTATTAGAATGCATAAAATGCATCTGCTCGCCGCTAGATGGCATTGACCATATCGATTAAATTTCAGACAATATAAAAACGGCTTTGATCTTTAATATCTAGCTTAATATTGCACTTAGAATACTTTATAAAAAACCAGATTGTTAATTTTTTTACCTGCTACAATTTTGTTTCTTATAAAATTTTCGTTAAAACGTATATTTTTGGAGATATTTGCAAAAAACCGATGAAAAACGTGAAAAAATTGCGAATTTTCAATTGCCAATAACTTGAAAAGTATTGGATTTTTCGAAAAACTTTATAGATAACTTTTTGCTTAAAATTAGGCCTTCTATCGATATCCGAGGTTATTTTGAAGAAAAAAACAAACACCCCCGAGAAGTGGTGGCAACCACCCCCACGGTGGTTGCGGAGTTCAAATCATTTTCACTTTTGAAGTTAAGGGTAAGATGAACCTAATTCCAAAATTGTATGCAATTCGGTTCACAGTAAAAAAAATCGGACCAATAATGCTTCAATGACTGCACTATTAATGCTGAAACGAAGATTATACTTAGGATATTGCTAATAGTAGTAATGACGTGGTTAGCCTAGTTACTGGACCCTGCCTGCTAAGCTACCGGTCCTGGGATTCCAGGTATAAGGAAATATTTGTGATGAGCTCGAGTGTACCTGAGTCTTCTGTGCTCTTTACGAATGTTATGTATTTAAAACATGTACATATCTCTGTAAGTGGCTTGTATGTACTATGGATACTAGGCAACAATTAAGGGTGTGTTGTTTGATCCGTAGGTAAACTAATTGTTAAAAACCGTAACTAATGGTTAAAGCTCAAGGAAATGTGTCAAATTTTCGATTCCTTTTTCGAACTTTAACAATTAGTTGTGTTAACTACTGATGAAACAACGAGCCCTTACTTATTTGATTCAAGTAGGTCGAGTACAATGGAGTTCATAACTATCTGTACACTTTAGTACCTTGTCAATGTAATGTCATGTTTAAGACGCATATGAATTGTCAGAGCGATTAAAGCGACACTTTTGTACCTTACAAAAGTGTGCAAATATTTATGAACTCAACTGTACAAACCTAGAGCTTAGCTTGGGAATAGGCCAATTTGTGCAAAGTCCTGTCTTTCATATAATTTGTTTTGTGGTCATCCAGCTGCACGCGTCTTGGCTGGCCATCGGCAACAAGCTGCAGAAGTGGCCGGAGGTGCTGCTGGCGCAGGCGGCCGACAGCGGGCCGCACGTGAGCGTGGCCTTCTCCGCGCTGTGCCGCCACGCCAAGCGGCACCAGAACGCCGAGCTCGTCGCGCCGCACAAGGTACGTTCATGTACTCGTTATTGTTTGTTTGTGGGCCAACCAGTGGGACGACGACCGGTCGGCCGGCCTAGGTACCGCTGGAGCGATGCCGTGGAGTCAGATCTGCGTGATCTTCAAGCCGTCAACTGGCTAGAGACGGCGCAGGACCGGGACAAGTGGCGCAATCTCGTGTCGGAGGCCAAGACTCACTTTGGGTCCCTGAGCCGCAGCAGTAAGTAAGTAAGTAAGTAAGCAAACGTAAGTTAGAGACATCGGAGGATTTTTATTGGAATTCTTAAACTTTTGCTACTAGAACACGTCATTACGAATGCGGTAAAAGGAAGCCAGCTCCTGCCTTATGACAAAAAGCGCTTATGATATCTTACGTGTATTACTTTTTCAAAATTCAAACTATTCTTCGATCCTTTTCGCCAGCAGAAGGGAATATTTTATTGCTTAGTACAGAAATAAGAAACCGCGAATTAATAAAAAATAAAAATAATAAAAAAACATTTATTTCAGGCGTTGCCCATATAGTGTTAATAACATTGGTCTTATAATTATGTTAGTTAGTTAAAATTAAAATTTAATGATATTACCGCTCAGATATCACCATCAACTCTTTTACCGCAGTAAATTACGTCCAAGTTGTATTTGATTGCCTGTAATCCAATTTATTTATCCGAATAAACCGTAACTACTGGTAAACTTTCAAGGAAATGTGTCAAATCTTCGATTCCTTCAGTAGTTAAGACTGCGTCGAGCGTACGCCGGATGTACAGTAGCGCCCTCATTACTATTATAGTGTTTTCTAATAAACTAAAGTATTTTCTTGAAATTGGTTGGTAGGTTTTCGTACTACAAATGAAAACACAACTTATAGGGTAAACACATAGTTTAATAACAATTCAACTTCGAGTTATCAACTTAACGGAAAAAAGTGGCCACCTTTTTTACTGTTAGCTACGGTTTTTAACGATTAGTTCCTTTTAACTACCCATCAAAAAACAGGGCCTTAATCACTTACACACCAATTTCTCTGACAGGCTAAAATGCTAGAAAGCTTCACAAAGAGCCTGATCAGCGTGAAGACCCAGCCCAACGCCAACTACATCTCCGGCTGCACCGACCTGCTCCACCTGCTGGACCGCACCGAGGTCCACGAAGCTCTGCTGCCAGCGCTGCACAAGGCCATGCTGCGGAGCCCCGAGACGGTGATCGAAGCCGTCGGCGAGGTGTTCGCGTGCCTCGAGGTGGACCTCGATGGGATCGCTATTGACATCGGGAAGAACCTTATTGGTATGTACTTTTTGTATCGTGGTATTCCACGCTTGGCCTCGATGCGGCACTCCAATCAATCGACTGCAGCGACACTTAGTTTGTATGGATTAATATGAAATAGCTTCACCATGCTATGAAGTGTCAAAACGTGTCAAGATGAAGGCAGTATAGGGGCAGAGATATGTAACTGCTTTAGCATTGGTTTATGAAGATCATGTGAATGAGTAGCACTTGAATCACATGTTTGGAACGTGTGACTTTGATTACATGCATTTTAGTGTCACCTGTGACGCTGCAGTTTTTGGTACTCCGTGGCCACCGCGGGAGACATTGCCAAAAAGTACTTGATTTGTCTTAAGACATTAAAAACTTTTTTTTATGTTATGAAATGTCTGGTTTCGAAATGTTAAGAATAAACGTGGAGTGAGAGATTGTATTTTAAATGTCATCCGTGTGTCCGACATAAAGTCTAACTGTTGGTGGTTGCCCTCCAGTGAACCTGCACTCGAAGGACGAGTGGGTCCGCGGCGTGGCGCTGACGGCCCTGGAGCGGCTGGCGCGGCGCTGCGCTGCGCCCGCGGCCGCCGGCGCGCTGCTGGCGCACGCCTTCGCCGAGTACCACGGCGCCAGCGGCAAGCTCAGCTCCAGCGAGGACAAGATCGCCGTACTCCACGTGAGCCCACCAGGATATTTACCCATAACGGAATTAACCCGTGGAACGTCAACTCATACAATATCAATGTTATTTCGAACCACTCTTGATTTCGAATTCAAATATTTCTAGTATTTCAATGTTAAGGAAGAATTTATCATGTTTGTGATTTATACGATTTTAAGATAGAATCCCTATGCCAGTAATTTCATCGGAAGTTACATTCTTACCGGAAAACAACAAAGCAAACACTGTTGCTCAATTGCATCCTGTGGGTTAAAGGAGTATATTATAGCGCTAGCTGTCCGGACGTTAATTTGGGACCCATTTCAAGAAAAATATCCTTGACGTCGACAATGTCATTAGAGATGTCAAGTCATTCGTAACTTTAAGGAAGCTTAATCTTATTGTTCTAGAATATCAGTTTGACTTTGGACCTATAAGGTGGATACCAAATTTAATATCGTGACTGTACAGTACATGCCATCGTCACTCGCACTCTCAAATCATTCCCTATATCATTTCTGATTTTCACTATTTAAAAGATGTGAGGCTCTCTACATAGGCTATGCTGAAAACGTCATGTGAAATTGAGTGAAATTCTCGAATAATGCAATATTTTTTTAGCTAGTGCAACTTAATCTTAGCACTACCTAAAGTTCAAAGTTAAATTTTGAGAAAGCTTCTAGTACCGTGTTATAATAGATAACGTGTTGTTGCAGGGCGTG